>JAAXCT010000177.1:600000-962584 GCA_012490785.1 Eragrostis nindensis | reverse complement strand
CCACCGAATATTCTTTCTGGCACAACCCATTTTCCTTTTTTCTTGAGAAAATTGTTGGCGGTCGTTAAATCAAAAATAACCGCCAACATGCCAGTAGATAAAATATAATTCACCAAAATTCGATGCATATTTACTAAAATTAATAAAAGTTCCACAAGTTTTAGTTATTTTGAATGCAGGAGTAAATACTAGAAGAAACTGGACCTACGTTAAAAAAAACATGGCCGGCAGCCGGCCTGACCCAACCCCATATCGCCTTAATCTTTCCCCTATGGGCTCAACAGAGCAAATCCACAAAAGCCGGCCTCCCCCTTTTTTAGGCTGCAAGAAGATGTGTTAAAGTGTTTTAAGGTCCTTTTGGGGAATCCCCGATGGTACAGGTGGATGAAAACAGATTAGCAACTTCACCAAAATAAACGTATGAAAGTGGAAAAAAGAAAAGTTGCTCAAAAAAAAAGTAGAAAAAAGAAAAAAGAAAATGAAGAATGAAAACCATCTCAAGACATACGCATGATGCAATCTTACAACAAGCCTCACAGAAACCATCATCTGGAGCAATATACTCACGATGCCATCTTACAACAATCCTCATTGAAGAACATGTTATCTTAAAAGAGAATTGAAGGGCTTCAGAACAACCCCTTTTCAATCATTCACACCAAACAACATTCCTATTTTGTACATACAACTTGATCATATGCTACATTCCGCACCCATTCATCAATTCCTGGTTGTCTTATAGCTAGGTATACAACACTGCGTCACAGCTGTCAGAAACCGTGATCTGGTGCAGGAACAATCCAAATTTACGTTCTGTGCCCCATATTATCTAGAGGCCATTGACCAGAAATTCAAGATACAGGATGGCGCAGTGCAAACCAGCTAATGAAAGCCATCGCGGTGGCAGTCTCAAAACTTGCACAATGATTCTCTGCACATATGTTAAGATCATTACCAATGAGAACGGTAATACCTGCTGATGCACATGCCGCGCCCAAGGTCAGTGTTCCTGTGATCTACAGAGAAACATAAAAGGTTGTTAAGTCATGTACAATGTGGATTCTTGTACTGGGAAAGAAAAATTGTACATGATTATTACATAATTGTCTGGTTATTGGTACACATACCCCATCTCCGATGGTAAATATACATACAGCCCGGGCATTCCTTAAAGAACGTTTGACAAGAAGTGCATAAATATCCACAATGGCTAATGAAAGGCTCCATAAACATTGCAAAATGGCTGCCGCAACAAGGTAGCTGGTCAAAAGAAAAACCATCAGTTCATCTTATAGACAAGTAAATACACAAATACATACTAATCATTTAGTGAGAAATAGGGAAAAAAAACATCACTGCTCAACTATAGCAACAGAAAATGTTCTATTTCACCATAACAAATCACCATATGAATAACAATGGACGTAACGAGATATTTATTGATTTGGGCCCGTGTTTTTGTGGCGTCATCTAGGCTTTGTGAAGAGTGTGGGTCGCCACGGGATGCCACAGGGTTTTAGTTATGCCACAAAGCCTAGGTGCCGCCTAGGCGCTGTAAGAGGGGTGGGTCGCCACAGGACGCCACAACGCCATAAAGCATGGATTTGGACCTCCTAGTTATCCCCTAATTTTAGTATCTTTCCACATTTCACATGTTTTTGATGATTCAGACTATCAAAGTTCAACCAGGAGCCTACAAGCTAGTCTCAAGGGCCAGCACAAAAGTTTTTGGTACTCTGCCCGCAATACTAAAATCTTTGCCAAAAAAAAAAGGCATCAACAAATGTCTGCAAAGTGGTATTGCCATGCTGGTAGCTGACGTCACCTAAATTTGCCTAGTTGGATGTTAATTCAGACAAAGAAAAAGAAAGTTCACCCGTGCTCATCACTTATAGAGGATCAATCTGTCTCTCCAGTCCCAAGAAGCTTATGTATCATCTCATGCCATATCGGATAATCAGCTAGCTAAGATGCCACATAAGCATAAAACTTGAGGTGGTTTCAGGCATGACACCATTTTCCTTGAGGGTGCATAACAAAAATTTTGTCATAGTTGAAGGGTGCAGTGCAATATTTCCTTTGGAAATAAAAGCAGGTTTTGAATAAGTATCATTCTGAATGAAAAATAAAATCATGAATTGTATGCCACTTAAGACCATAACAGTAGCAAGAGAAGAAAATGAAATATTCATATTATTTTTTCAATAGGGGTGGGGTTTTGTGAAACAATATGATCATTAAACCTGGGTTTATTTGACACGAGCCAAATACCAGGGGTGTTGTGCGACAAAGACCACAAACGTTGGGGTTTTAAAGTTACTCTATGAATAAAGACCTCTAAAGTGTGGTTTGTGAGACTTAATTATGCCTAAGAAAGAACATGGAGGAACACTAACCCCATATTTCATCAAACACTAAATCCATCAGAATTTAAGCTGCAACAGCCCCATTCTTACTTGGAATGGTGCAATTCCTGAAAGGATGACCTCATTATGGGTTCCACGGTAAGGTTTCTCTGATGCATGAATTCCTCATTGTTTCAGTAGCACTATGAAGAGAGATATGGTAGTGAAAGCTAATTCTGTTTCCCGACGCAAAGCAAACATGATGAATGATTTAGTGGAAAACAGATTCACTACTACCATCCTCATTCCTCAGATTCCGGTTGCAATCCTCACTAAATAGTCTGACAAAAAGTTCAAGTATGATTGAACAACTACACAAGTTTAGTGAGGAAAATTGTTTCTCACAATTTGCATGCAGTTAGCTGGACATAAATCGAGCTATGGTAGAAGGTCAGGCATGACAATATAATTCTCAATATTTTCCTTGGTGAAACATGACGTCTCGAGTTATTAAACATAAAACTGAGGACATAGTTCAATGGAAAGCATGACCCCAACCCCAAATATGTTCCTGAAAGATAAAACAAAGAAATCTCCCATGCAGAAAGATTCTAGGAACGGAGTGCACAAACATGGGATGACACTAAAAAGTAAGGTTTTTGGGAGACCTGAGAATTCTTTATTTTTTAGCATTGTTTTGGATCCAAATAGATGGTGACACTATACAAATTTCGTTTTTGAAGCAAAGAAAACCATGTTGAATGACTAGTGCTTGGCCGGCACATCAGAAAACACAGACAGCACAATCCTCAGAATCTGGTTCTAATCATAGCCATAACTAAATAACCTGACAAAGGTTCAAGAATGGTTCAACATAAGCAGCAATGAGCAAATCTTCAATCTCGTGTGTTAGTATGCAGTCACTGGACATAAATGATACAAGGTCCGAACATTGGAACTTCTAAGGTCATGTACATCGCAGACACTTGGGCAGGGTGGAGGCTCACAAGAACACTCGGCGTGGCGTCGCTGCTTGCTCAAGCGGCCGATGCCTCAAGCTGTTTCAGCTAGCAAACTGACGGTTACAATCAAGATAGCCGGATATTAGGATAGAAATCAGGTGACCCCATTGTAGGATGAGGCTCTTATCCTACAGCTCTGTTATTCTCTCTTTAAGCGTTCTCTTGCATTGTAAATGGACTAAGAGATTCCCCTTTTATGCTCTAGAGCCGTTAGTTACAACACGTATGTACATGATATATTTCAGCTAAATCCGGCATGTCATCGCCCAGCATCTAAAAAATTAAAGGTGAATACCGGTACGACTAATCCAATTGCCGCTTATGTCCAAGCAAAGAAACAAGCTAAGATTGTGTGGTTCATTTTCCATCGCATCAACAAGCCTAACAACTCGGCTCACATATCAGTGGCAGGAGGATCCAAGAGAAGGGATCGAGACCGACGGACCTGAAGGCGGAGACGGACGGGAAGTCGTTGGTGGCAGCCATGACGGCGAGCGCGGCGGCCGCGAAGAAGGCCTGCGCGAGGCGGAGGCCGAGGCCGGCGGGCGTCCCCGGCGCCCCCGGCGGATCCTTCATCCGAACCCCGCGCGGCTGCGTGACGACGTCCCCATCCGCCTGCTCCTGCCCCTCCGCCTGCGCCGGCGTCGGCGGCGCTGGCGGCGGCGCCTCAACCGGATGCACCGCAGGCCGGCTCGGCCGCATCACCCCTGGCCCAGCTCCTCAGCTTCCGCGGGTCAGCTGCGCGCCGGCATAGGGATCCGGCGGAGGTCGGGACGGGAATCGGAGGAGGGGACGGGGTTTGGGAGGAGATTCGCTGGAGATGGGGGATGGGGAGACGAGAAGCAGGGCAGCGTAGTACGACCGCTGTCTCTCTCCTCTCTGCATTTTTTTTTCCGATGAAGAAATGGTTTGTTTACTGGGTCACTCCGGGCGGACGGAGAGTGGGGCCGCGGAGGGGATGGTTGGTGGCGGGTCCTACTGTCAGTGAGAGTGAGAGCTGCTTTGTTCCGCGGGGAAGCTTTCGGAGAAAGGTCAGACGGTTTGGTGGGTGATCAAGCGTTGGAATTTGGAAACTTGTAAAAGTTTTCTAGCCGAAGAAGAATTATATTAATTTGTGTCTAAGTCCATATTTCTTTTACAAACACTCTGTAGAAATAAAAAATTAAACAAAATAAATCTAAAAGATTTATTTAGATGGCTGTAAAGGCAAACACTCAGCAAAATGCCAATGAACAGCGGTAGCTGCTTTGCTCTCATGTAACGGGAGGATTAGCGGAGGATTAAGAGGTGGAGACGACGTTTCCCAGTTTATATAGTTGTATATGTATTGTAGAGAAGCCATAACAGTCTAGAAATGTGCGGGCTACCTTACAAATTTGTTTACATGAAAAATGAAAAAAAAAAAATGTATTCCTGCTGTGATGTATGCGGTGGTCATCGGTGAATAAATCATGCTACAACACGGGGAAACTCCGTAGATCAGCTACCAAATACTGGTTTTTTTTTTGCAATGTTTAGAGCTAAACACTAAGGCCGCCCCCCTGCCCTTTTCTTTGAAGCTCCGTCACTGTTGATGAACACACGTTTCTTTTGCCTTGATTGCCTGAAAATTATGTTAGACAATAAGAGAGCATGTGACAACGTGATAGTTACAGATTTATATATCTTTCTTAGTTTCTTACCTCCTTCTCCCAGTTTATGCGCATTGTGATCCATATGAGCAGCACCAGCTTGGTGAGGCTGCCGCAAACGATGCCAAGCCAAAGACCCTATATATTCAAAGGACAAAAAAAAAAAAGTTTTTCAGAGGCATTTTCGTCTCATGTAGGTAACATAGCTTTAGATTTTGAAGAACTTTAGTACCATTCTTCCGTTGAGATGGACAACGAATGCAAGCAGCACGGCCATGGGTATCCAGCCAAGTAGAATGCACCGAGGTTAACACGTGCACCGATCTTCTGTTCACCACATCCGGTCAGCACACCTGAGAAGTTTGTAAATTGATTAACATTGGTCAGGCTTCTAAGCTCCCTGAAATTATAGAATGGAGGTCAGTTATAAAACGTGGTTTACCTGATAGAGAACTGTGAAGTCCATCTATGAAGAACGATATTGCAAGAACAGGTACCATCCTGGCAATGTATGCGATAACTTCAGGCTCATCGCTGTACAAGTAACCCCAGAAACTGCGTAGCAAAATCATGGTCGAGGCGATCAGCAAGCCGGCAGATGAGGCCATACACATGACCACTCGACTTGCTAGCTTTGCTGCTTGGGGCTGACCGGCACCAAGTTCATTTGAGACTCGTGTGCTACAGACGGAAAAGCGAAGAAATGAATAAGAAAATGTCGAGGAAACAAGGAGTCATACTGAAATATACTTCTGCTGCGGAATCTCGTACCTAATGGCAGTACAGAGACCAAAGGGTACCGAGTACATCAAAACACCGGTGTTGAGACTGCAGGATTAAAATATTAGACAAACATGCAACAAAATCAGATTTAGCGAAGAATGAATTTTGTGTCGCAGTTGATTACCTTATGGATAACACCGAGGTTTCAAGCTTAGGATTCGGTAGAAGACCAGAGAGCAGCACAAGAAGTTCAAAGGACCACCACTCCAAGCTGCACAGAAATTAGTACTCTGTTTAGTAAAGATCTGTTAGATGTAAGGTTACATACTTACATGTTATGCTAAAAGAAAATGGTTCTGATCAGTGTCTCACCAGACCATCAGCGCCGACGGAATGGCGAGCTTCGTGAACCGGTGCAGCTCCTTGAAAGCCTCCATGGAGAACCCGGTCCATGTCCTCTTGCACGCGCTCGAGAACCTCACGTAGAGAACTAGCATGGCGAGGTTGACGCAGTAGGACACGGCGCCGCTCAGCGCCGCGCCTTTGCTCCCCATGCCGGCCCGATAGATGAGCGCCCAGCACACGAGCACATGGCTCATCGCCGTGACGCCGGAGCTGGCCATCACCGGCAAGACGATGCTCTGCGTCTGGAGGAACCGGACGAGGCACGTGAGCGGGACGTAGGGGAGGAGCGACGGGATGAGCCAACCGCGCGTAGGCGCCGGCCTCGGCGGCGATGTGCTCGTCCTGGCCGATGAGGAGGAGGATCTGCTCGGCGCACGCCCAGACGACGGCGATGGGAACGCACGCCGCCGCGAGCACCAGCATGGCGCGCTGCTTGTAGACGCCGACGAGGCCGTACTGCCGGGCGCCGAAGGCCTGCCCGCACAGCGTTTCCAGGGCGCTCGCCATGCCGGAGAGGAGGCTGAAGCCGTGACGTTGGCGAGCGACGCGGCCAGCGACGCACCGGCGAGGGGCAGCTCGCCGAGGTGCCCGACGAACATGACGGACACCATCTGGACCACGTTCTGGAGGATGAAGCAGGCCACCAGCGGCCCCGCCAGCCGCAGCAGCCGCTTGGCCTCCGCCGCGGCGGCGCTCTCGGACCACAATGCGAGCAAAGGCTCCTCTTGACTTGATGCCTGCTTCTCCATCATGAACAGGGTTCACAAGTGTCTGAGTGCGACCTGATTGCTGAAAAGAAATGGCGAAGCAGACAAGCCGGCCGGGGGGAAAGCATTTTGTAGGAGCTGCCTGGGTGCTAGTAGCCACCTTGGATTTTTGTGTGTTACTATATCCGTTTTGTATTTGTTGTGCGGGTGGCGTGAGACGTGACCAGAAATCCTATTGTTAAAAAGCACATCCAATTGTGAAATAGCACATGCTAATTCCCAACAACACATAGGTTTCTGATGGTGGGCGGAACCAACCCAACCAAGTTCAAAGTGAACCCGGCATAGATATTGCATTTATTATTCTATCGGTGATAGACGATGCCCCTATCAACAACGAGGATGCATCTATAAGGACTTGTGAATTTCAATATCAACTGGCTCATCTTGTTGACGCTAATATAGTCGTACAGTGTGGCATGTGTTCATAAGAAAATTAGAAACACGTACAGTTTGCTCAGAGTTGATTAGCTAATATCCATGTCACTATGGGGTACTTGCTGACCGGTCAATGTTGTATCTATTATTATATATATAATTGATCAAGAAAAGAAGCCACCACGTTCGCTTTCAAGGGCAAGGAGGCTCCACGTTCGCTCTCAAGGCTTAGAAATTCCCACGTTAATCGGAGAAAATAAGAAGAGAAAATTACCCACCACTGCAATTATGAAAAGTTAGTCCAAAATAACCTCCATGTGTTTCAAAAATCACCTACCACTACCATTATGAAATATTAACCCAAAAATTTACCTTTAGCAATCATCCTCACGTATCCATGCCCACGCGCATCTTCCCCTCTTCCCGAATTAGGTATCCAAGCTGACGCAATTATGAGCGAACCAGCAACCTAGCTAGGAGCAAACCCAAAACAATCTCAATTTACCTCATCTCGATTCTCGGAACCTGCGGCCCACGACAGCGCTCAAGTTTCGTCTCATACATTCACGGGAGCAGGCAACACTATGGGGCACAAAAGAAGCAGTGCTCCAAGTCTCCAAGCGTCGTCCAGAAAGTTCGATAGAGCAGGATGAAGAATCCATGGCATGTACGTTCTTCTTGATGTGCTCTGAATTTGGCACAATCCATGCGGTGTGGCTATTTTTTCTTTCTCCGTTTCGAGGGCTGCTCAACTTTCGCTGTTGATGTCCAAAATATGGAACTGAGTTTGGTACACGTGGGCCGGATAAAGATTGTAATTGCAAGACTTGGCTACTATAGGAAACAACCACAGTGAAGCACACATGGATGACAAGAAAGCGATCTAGCATACGTACAGAGATCTTGAGCAACTGGCATGAAATGCATGCATATTATGCTACGAAGAGTAAGTTAACTTTTGAGTAAACAATCTTCTTTTCAGACTATTTTGTACAGCTTTGGTAAATAATATGCATGCATATTAGTGATGAAGAGAGTAAGATGGAGAAGATTTATGGGAGTTTGGTCAAACAAAATAAGTACAATAAAAACAAGGGAAACTCTGTAAGTACAAGTGAAAAACATTACATCATCCTTACCTTTTCTCTAATGGTGCATTGGGTTGATATCTCTCTCGCGTTATAAAATTTAATAATATACTTTAGATATATATTAGAAAATTAATGTGCCTCACTAGGCTGTAAATCTGGGGAAAAAGTAGAAGCATGTTCTTTTACATGAAGGATGAACAATCTAAATGTTAGAATTATTTTTGTTGATGAAAAAAATTATGTACGCTAACCTACTAATTTTCTAAGTTGTCACAACTTATTCTTTATATATCTCTCTTGGTTCATATAATATTATAAGATACTTTAGATATATACTTATAAAGTTAATGTGCCTCACTATAGAGGTTTGAAAATCTGGGGAAAAGAAAGTACAAGCACGTTGAGTTTGTATAGCATTAGTGAAAATTAGCAACGTGTCATCGATGCATTTATCCGTGGAGGTCGAATGATCCAAAAATGCTAGAATTTTCTTTTGTTGATGAATAAACTATGTACACCAACCTACTAATTTTCTACATTGTCACATCTTATCAAATTATAAAACAATGTTGCATAATTCATGGATCAATAAAATTGGAGGGAAAATTAGGATCAATTGGATTTTAATGCATGCATAAGAAAAATCCTCCCACAAGTTAAGCCAAAAATAAATTAATAAAAAGAAAAGCAAGTGTTTACCCTTTGTGATAGCTGATGCTTTTAATGCTATATGGCTTGCTTTGATTCATACAATCTATAATCCAAAATTTAAAGGTTATTATCACGATCATTTTCTATGATGAGGAATCAAGGCTAGCCCCGCAAATGCTTAGGTAGTATGATTCTCACATTAATCGGAGAAGAAAAAAAAATTACCCACCATGACCATTATAAAAGAATAGTCTAAAATATCCTTCATACCTTCATATAGTCTGACATATTCTACACATATGTTGCGTTTGTAATATAAATCATGCAAAGTAAGCAGTAGTATAGCCGAGTGACATGATGAGCAGGCAACGACGTGAGGCGAAGATGTGAGGGTGCTAGCACGTGCCGACGACGGCCCATACCCGAGAGAGGGGCGAGTGGGTGAGCTAGAAAATAATTTGGAGCGAAGCGAGAAATGGAGGCGAGGAGAGCCTTAGATGAGGGGGCGACAAGCAAGCAATTCGACAAGTGACAACAAGCTTGGCGATGACTAAATTTATTGTAAGTTTATAATTTGCATACGGATGTCTGTTACGAAAACAATCAACTGAAACTAATAGTGATGAAAAATAATGATAATAAGATAACAATAATTGATGAGGCATGTAATATAATACTATAATACTAGCCGCGCAAATGCACGGGCCGCCATACTAGTTCTACTGTATATCAAAAGATTCTATTAGCTAAGGGTGCATTTGGTAAGGCTCTAGATTTACCCAGAATCAGAAACATTTCAGTTTCAGCCCAGAAAGGCAAAAACGATTCTCAACATGGAACATAATCACTTTAGAAATCTTTTGGCTACTTGTTCAGACTCAGTTTCAGCAAAGAGAGAAGTAGGATAAAAAATGACTCATTTGCTCTTAGTTTATAAGAAGTGTCATTGCAAAATAGTATATGTCATAATTAATTTAAAAGAAAAAAGAAAATAGTGTATTTTTTGATTGCTCTCTAGGCCCAACCAGCTCATCAACACGTGGCACTACTAGGCCCAGCTAGCCCAGCCAGCCCACCAGCACGTTGTCCTACTCATCTTCTTTCTCACGAGTTGGCTCCAAAATTTTCAGGAAAGTCTTCATGGTTGCATGCTGGAAAATTTGGTGCCATAGAAACATCATCATTTTTGACAATGGGATTTTGTCTTTTGATTCATGGGCCAGAACTTTTAAAACTGACATTGCTCTAGTGTCTCACAGAGCAAAGAGAAGAATTAAGCTTTTTTTGGATAGTTGGTTGAATAGTCAGATTTAACAGTTTTTATTAGGGTCGTTATTTGGGCCTAAGGCCTTGTAAAATGTAAATTTCCGTTATTCTTAATTTAACAGAAAAAATACAGTGGGGGAGCCCCCACTGGTTCGGCTCAAAAAAAAAGAACGACACAGCAAGAATGGGAAGCATTCTAGCAGTGTATAGCACTACTTCCACCTCGTTGCAGAGAAGACTGTTACCATATCGAAAGGACTGAAGTCTCCAGTTTGGGATTTGGCAAAATCCCAGAGAGCAGCACGAGCAGTTCCAAGGACCACCATTCCAAGCTGCAAGGAAAAAAGCCAGAAAACCATAAGGATTATTTAAGCTATCAATTGCATCAATTGCTAAACTACATGGAAATATAGACAACTTATTCACCAACAATGAAAGGTGCCTCACCAACCATCATCGCGGAGCACTGATGGCACCGCGAGCTTCGCGAACTCCCGCAGCCCAGCAAACACCTCAGTGTGCGTGCGTGCGTTCATATATGTGAGTAATCGAACGTGTTCATAAGTGTTTGTGTCCGTACCATACCATGCTATTTCGTGAAAAAAAATAACCTTAGACAAGTGTGACTTGTCCTTCGTAGAGTCACTTCGTGAATCGTTGGCTCCAATACGTAACACTTATTTATTTAAAAAACTGGTAATCCCGAGACTTCAATACATAGTACATCAACTAGATTTTCTTAACCGGCCGTGAGAATACACAGAAAATTTATTTGCCAGAGGCAATGTCTTGTTAATAGTGTGGAAAGTGGACGATGAACAATGCGAAGTAACCCATGGAGCCCCAGCGAGAAGGGGTATAGATACGGCACCACCCACTCGTTGGACACCACCATGAACGTGTTCGTCGCTAGCACCAGCGCCGGTGGGACCATCAGCGTCGGCCACCTCACGGCGTACAGCTCCGCGCAGAAATGAGCCAAAATGAAATCCAAGGTCGTATCAAAACCAGCACGATGTTCTTGTCCCTCTCCTTTTTTTTTCACTATCTCCAGTCATTTTGTTGACACGGATGACCCGAAGACCCTTTCCTTGGCCTTCATAGCCTAAATTAGGGTAATGCAAAATACATTAACAATTGAATCGGGCTGTGATCTATATGGCATCAACAAATAGGTGCATTTTTTTCCTTACTTCGCTCTCCCAGTTTGTGCAGAGTGTGATCCATAGGAGAAGCAGCAGTTTGCTGATGCTGCCGCAAAGAATACCAAGCCATAGACCCTGTGGAACAAAGAACACGATAATATGGAGTTTACGCTAATTACTTGAGTAAAAGAAAGGAGTCCGAACAATTTGCAGGGGAGAGGTAAGATGCGAAAGGGACGTGGTACCATTCCATTCAGATGGAGGAAAAATGCAAGCAACACACCGGTAGGAATTCCCACTAAGTAAAACGCAGTGAGATTAACCCGGGCGCCAATTCTCTGCTTTCCACACCCTGTGAGTATCCCTGAAAATATTCAGAAGTAGAGACCTCATGATGAGTCTCCAAAATTCAGAAATACGCATAGGACAATTAGCTTGTCTTTCCCAGACAGGGAACCATACCTGAAAGACAACCATTGAGGCCATCAACGAAGAACGAGACAGCGAGAATCGGAAGCATTCTAGCAATGTATTGCACTACTTCCACCTCGCTGCTGTACGCATATCCCCAGATGTTGCGCAGCAGAATCATTGTAATCGCCAAAACAATGCCTCCAGAAAAGGTCATACACAGCACAACTCGCACTGCCAATCGCACTGCTTGTGTCTGCCCAGCTCCGAGTTCATTTGAAACACGTGTACTAGAGAGAAAGCAAATACTCCAATTGATAAGAATGAGGAACCCGCAGTAACAAATAATTAATGACATACAAATCTGAACGTCTTGGAGACCACACAAACCTTATGGAAATGCCAAGGCCAAGTGGCACCATGTAGAGGAGAGTAGCAGTGTTGATGCTGCAAATTACTGCAATCTTCAGTTGACAAGTAACATGAAAAAGCAAATATGATTTAGAAATCAACTTTTTGATCTGTTACCATATCGAAAGCACTGAAGTCTCCAGTTTAGGATTTGGCAAAATCCCAGAGAGCAGCACGAGCAGTTCAAATGACCACCATTCCAAGCTGCAAGGAAAAAGAAAAAAGAAAAGCCAGAAAACCATCAATTGGTACAGTTAGATGGACATGTACACATCCCAAACTTATATATTCACCAACAATGCAAGCTGCCTCACCAAATCATCATCGCAGACGGCACTGCGAGCTTCGCGAACTCGAGCAGCCCAGAAAACGCCTCCTTAGAGAACCCTGTCCATGTCCTCTCGCAAGCCTTGGACAGCCTCACGTACAGAGCGAGTATGAGCAGGTTGGTGGCGTACGAGACGGCGGTGCTCAGCGCGGCGCCCTTGCTCCCCATGCCGGCCGTGTACACCAGCGCGTAACACACGACGACGTGGGTCGCTGCCGTGACGCCGGAGCTCGCCATCACCGGCACGACGAGGCTCTGCGCCTGCAGGAACCGGGTGTGGCAGGTGAGCGGCACGTACGCGGCGAGCGACGGGATCAGCCACCGCGCGTACGCGCCAGCCTCGGCGGCGACGTCAGGGTCCTGGCCGGTGAGGAGGAGGATCTGCTCGGCGCACGCCCAGACGGCGGCGATGGGGACGCACGCCGCCGCGAGCACCAGCATCGCGCGCTGCTTGTAGACGCCGAGGAGGCCGTACTGACGCGCGCCGAAGGCCTGCCCGCACAGCGTGTCCAGCGCGACCGCCATGCCGGCGACGAAGCTGAAGCCGGTGACGTTGGCGAGGGACGCGGCCAGCGATGCGCCGGCGAGGGACAGCTCGCCGAGGTGGCCGACGAACATGACGGACACCATCTGGACGGCGTTCCGCAGGATGAAGCTGGCCACCATCGGCACGGCGAGCCGCAGGAGCCTCTTGACCTCCGTCGAGACCGCCGCCGGCGCATTCTCGTCACGGTGTGGAACCAGGAGTGGTTGGCCAACGGCTGCTTCGTCCATCTTGGCCAATGTCTGATGGATTCTGGTTTGAGCTTGTTTTTCTGGTTTCTAGCTTAGGAGGAGATGAATGAGGGAGTGTAGTGTGGTAGACACTTATAAGGGACAAGAAAGCATTTGGAACGATTCAGAGGAAGGGACATGGAAACGTGCCAAAATATGTCGATGAGCTATTTTGTTTTTGTTTATGCTCTTTTTTTTTTTTTTTGCGAAAACGTGGCTGCCAAGTTTGTAAGCTGGCTTCGCTCCGGATTTTTTTTTAATTTAATTGTATAAGTACTACGCGTGTCAAGTCTAATTTGGTCCAAAGCCAGTCACCAACTTTGACTGGGAGAAAAACAGTCTCTGTAACTTGGTTAGCAAGCCCAGATCTCTGTTGAGGAGGGAAATGAAAAAAGGTTTTCTGCCGCGTCGTGTTTGTAATATACTACTGTCCAATTGAGAGATCGTTTAGTGGAGGTTTCTAAAAGCGATGTTTTGATAGACATCAAACTATTGGAAGGGCGTAACAGTTTATGTGCAGGCATGTGGTTAGTTATTCTATTGATGTGTTGGTTTATGTTGCCTTGTTTATGCTTGCCCAGTATGGCTGCTAAGTCGATAAAAAAAAAAGTGGGGCTGCTAAGTCGAATCAAAGGGGCACTCAATCAAGGTTTTGCGTACCATCAGTTGCCGCATTCACCTCCGGCACATCCACTCAACTGTTGCCGCCTCTTTGTCGCAAGCTGACATTGATCCCTAATTAAAAATTCTAGGAGCAGTTCCAGCAGTTTAATAGCTTCATTCTCTAATTGATGACCTTAGAATAATATTTCTTTTAGTTTGTGCTGAAAAAGTAACATCACATCATCAACTAAAAACCTGAGGTGGGTGTAGTACGTTAGAAGAATGACTAACCTTTTTGGTACTGAATTGGTGTCTAACTACCATTGGTGCCTCCCAAGTTATAATTAATTCTTGAGACAATATAGGATGATAAAAAAAAAACCATATTATTATTTTGATTGACTAACTCAAAGTTTAGCAGATTAAAATGAACATAAAGGGAAAAACATTCCTTCCTTTTCTTCTGGAAGCTTGTCTGTCCAGCTCTTTTTTTTCTCATTTCTTAAAAAAAAAAAGAAAAAAGAGAGGAAGGAGATGCTCCGTAATGTTTCAATAAGAGTGAAATGCATCGGAGGTACATAAACTATTTAGGATGGTCATCTATATACATAAACTCCTAAAGTAGCCATCTAAATCCACAAACTATTTATGAATGTTCATCTAGATACATAAACTACTAAGTGACCATTTAGGTCCACAAACTAATTATGCTGTAACTGCTCAAGTCTATAGCTAACCAACAGGCTGGCATGACGGGCCTCTAGCGAAGCCCAAGCACGGCAAGGCCAGTGTTAGACAGGCCGTACCGGACCATGGGCCTAATGAGCTGTGCCTGTCCGGTTGGACCTAGACTGAAAAGTTAATTTTTCTCTATTTTTTTGATTTTTTATCACAAAACAGGACTAATAGGCCGTGCTACACGAAAAAACAGGCCACATGATGAGTCGAACGGGCCAGCCGCTAAACGGGTCGGGCTGTGCTGGCACGATGGGCTTGCGCCAAGGCCCAATCACAACCCTAGTTGGGCTTCGGGTCGGCACCTCCCTTCTATGGTCGGACCAGGCCAAAATGGTCGAGCCCCAGGGCGGCCATTTTAACCCAGCCCATGTGGCCAGGTATACCTAGGTCCAAAGCCCTTCGAGAGGTGAGGCGGCAATGTGAGACAAATCATGGCGACCAACCGCATGACTGCCAATTCCGCTCGGCAACATGATCAAACGAGGGCCCCTAGCCTCCTTTGCCAGGTCGTCACCTCCTGATTGCCGGGCAGGGTCTTTTTTCTGCAATTTTCCACCGTCAGGATTTACCTCACGCGCATAGCACGTGCCCATCCATCCACGCTGGCATGTCCAGGTAGGAATTTTTTTACGCACAAAGGGCTTTGGATCTGAGCAGCTACAATATCATTAGTTTTTGGACCTAAATAGTCACTTAGTAGTTTATGTACCTAGATGACCATTCTTGAATAGTTTATGGACCTAGATGGTCACGTTAGGAGTTTATGTACCTTGATGACCATCCCTAAATAGTTTATGTACACCCAGGTGCATTTCATTCTTTCAATAACTTGGGGTCCTTGGGTGTCATCCTCGACCACGTGTTTGTAGTAGAGAGAATTCCTTCTATGCCGCTGAAAATTTACTTGGTTTCTTATTTGCCATGAAAATATAAACACATGCACGCATAACCTACAATTCAATTACTAGGAGAGACTGAGTAGGTTGATTTTAAAAATTAGGAAGTCATCACAAACGCCTCTCTGTTGACGGGAACATCACCCAGCTCTAAAAATATAATTAGTCATAATGCAACAACTATGCTGAGTTTAGAACTTAAACTCGGAGGGGTTAGTTTCACCATTAGTACTTGTATTGTTGAGAATTAGCATGTGCTATTTAACAGTAAGATTTCTAGTCTTAAGCCACGTCTCGCATCATTTGTACAACAACACGGTTAAAGGAACCCACATCCTCTCCATTGCCGACGAGAACGGAGGATTAGAAAGCGGAGAGGGCCCTGACGGAAGCGGAGAGGGCCCTGACATACAATTGAAGGGGGGATGCCTGCGCTCCTCTTGCTGAGGGGCGACGGGTAGAACCCTAGCCGCCGCCGCCCCCAGCCTTCCTCAGAGCTTCCCCTGCCTTGCCGCCGCCCGAGTGGATCGGCAGCCCAACGCTGCGCGGCCGCGAGGGAGGCGGCGGCGGGGCCCTTCTCCACGGCGTGACCGCTCCACCCCACCCCACCACCACCAATTTCGGCGTGCAACGGCGAGCTCCGGCCTCTCCCCCACCGGATCCGGCAACTCCATTGTAACCGGATGCTACTGCAATGCTTAAAAGTGCAACTTTATACAAAATGGCACGAACCAGCATGCTACTGCCATGCGCGATGCTCTTTTCAAAGGTTGAAATTACTCTTGAAATGATACGCTATAGTCCTCTTTAGTGGTACGGAAAATGAAACTTTACATCCGTAGTCCTGTTCATGTCCTGAAGAATTGGACGAGCCGCTCGCCAGCGCAAGAAATGGACGGACGGCGCCACCGAAATAAATGGAGGGGACGGCAAATGGAGGGGATGGCACCAGGCGAAAGAATCGGAGATACTATGCGCTAGTTCTTTCTCCAATTTTTTTTTCTTTTGTATTCCATAAATCAACGGCTCAGATTTTTTTTTTACCTTTTAACCTCAAGAGGTCATTGGGGTCCCGTAACAGCAGGTAACATCAGTTTTAACTGATAGTCTAGTGAGACCCCGTCAACATTCTGTATACATTGATTCTAAAAAAAAAAGAACATTCTATATACATTGCAGAAACAACTATGACCTGTGACTGGAGCACACTACAGGGTGATGGATGTTAGCTAGTAACTCCGAGGAAACAGCACGTTCTTGATCTGTTGTTGCGAATTGGCATGTGCTCTTAACAATAGGATTTCTGGTCCTAATACTTGGCAGCCACGTCTGAGCCCACTTGCACAACAAAACGGTTATATATGACACACAAAAAAACAAGGTGGCTACTACCATCCAGGCAGCTTCCGAGCGTCTGGCCAGTCAGCTGCTTAACTCCTATAAAATGCTTTTACCCCGGCCGCCTTGTCTGCTTCACCATTTCTTTTCAACAATCAGGTCACACTCAGACACTTGTGAACCCTGTTCATGATGGAGAAGCAGGCATCAAGCCCAGAGGAGGAGCCTTTGCTCGCGGCGCGCTCTGAGAACGCCGCCGCGGCGGAGGCCAAGCGGCTGCTCCGGCTGGCGGGGCCGCTGGTGGCCAGCTGCATCCTGCAGAACGTGGTCCAGATGGTGTCCGTGATGTTCGTCGGGCACCTCGGCGAGCTGCCCCTCGCCGGCGCGTCGCTGGCCGCGTCGCTGGCCAACGTGACCGGCTTCAGCCTCCTCTCCGGCATGGCGAGCGCGCTGGACACGCTGTGCGGGCAGGCCTTCGGCGCCCGGCAGTACGGCCTCCTCGGCGTCTACAAGCAGCGCGCCATGCTGGTGCTCGCGCTCGCCTGCGTCCCCATCGCCGCCGTCTGGGCGTGCGCCGAGCAGATCCTCCTCCTCATCGGCCAGGACGAGCACATCGCCGCCGAGGCCGGCGCCTACGCGCGGTGGCTGATCCCGTCGCTCCTCCCTTACGTCCCGCTCACGTGCCTCATCCGATTCCTCCAGACGCAGAGCATCGTCTTGCCGGTGATGGCCAGCTCCGGCGTCACGGCGATGAGCCATGTGCTCGTGTGCTGGGCGCTGATCTATCGGGCCCGCATGGGGAGCAAAGGCGCCGCACTGAGCGGCGCCGTCTCATACTGCGTCAACCTGGTCATGCTAGTCCTCTACGTGAGGTTCTCGAGCGCGTGCAAGAGGACATGGACCGGGTTCTCCATGGAGGCTTTCAAGGAGCTGCGCCAGTTCACCAAGCTCGCCATTCCGTCGGCGATGATGGTCTGGTAAGTCACTGATCAGAACCATTTTCTTGTAGCATAACATGTAAGTATGTAAATAGATCTTTACTAAACAGAGTACTAATTTCTGTGCAGCTTGGAGTGGTGGTCCTTTGAACTTCTTGTGCTGCTCTCTGGTCTTTTACCGAATCCTAAGCTTGAAACCTCGGTGTTATCGATTTGGTAATCAACTGCGACACAAAATCCATTCTTTGCTAATTGGCTTTCGTTACTTGTTTTTGTCTAATATTTGATTCCTGCAGTCTCAACACCGGTGCTTTGATGTTCATGGTACCGTATGGTCTCTGTACTGCCATTAGGTACGAGATTCTGCAACAGAAGTATTGTTTCAGTATCGTTCTTAATCTCCGCTACATTATTAGCTTATTCATTTTCTTCGCTTTTCCATATGTAGTACACGAGTCTCGAATGAACTTGGTGCCGGTCAGCCCCAAGCAGCAAAGCTAGCAAGTCGAGTCGTCATGTGTATAGCCTCATCTGCCGGCTTGATGATCGCCTCGACCATGATTTTGCTACGCAGTTTCTGGGGTTACTTGTACAGCAACGAACCCGAAGTTGTCATGTACATTGCCAGAATGATACCTGTCCTTGCAATATCGTTCTTTACAGATGGACTTCACAGTTCTCTATCAGGTAAACCACGTTTTATAACTGAATACTCCATTCTATAAATTTCAAGGGAGCTTAGAAGCCTGACCAATGTTAATCAATTTACCATTTTCTCAGGTGTGCTGACCGGATGTGGTGAACAGAAGATCGGTGCACGTGTTAACCTCGGTGCGTTCTACTTGGCCGGGATACCCATGGCTGTGCTGCTTGCATTCGTTGTCCATCTGAATGGAATGGTACTAATTAAGTTCTTCAAAATCTAAAGCTATGTCATCTACATCAGACGAATATGCCTCTGAAAGACGTTTTTTTGTGCTTTGAATAGGGTCTTTGGCTTGGCATCGTTTGTGGCAGCCTCACCAAGCTGGCGCTGCTCGTGTGGATCACAATGCGCATAAACTGGGAGAAGGAGGTAAGAAAGATATATAAAGCTGTAACTTTCACATTGATCAGATGCTCTCTTAATTGTCTCACATAATTTTCAGGCAACCAAGGCAAAAGAAACCGTGTTCAGTCAATCTCTTCCCGTAACCTAGCTTGACAGCATGATGAAGTGCTGGATTTACCAATGACCTCTACATACATCACAGCAGGGATACATTTTTTGTTTCATTTTTCATGTAAACTAAAATTTAGTTAAATACTCATATCGGGGATATGATATGTTCGTGTCCCAGTTTATTGATTAGTAAAACTTAATTGTCTAAAGACTGCAACTTTTTATATCCGAAAGTTTTGCAAATGCCTTTGCCAATTTAAGTTTTATGGGGATTTCTACATTTTCCTGAAGTCCCTTTCATGCTCCGGTCACGCATGACAGCAAGAAATTGCCTTTTACTGTCGGTGTGTCCATTAGCGTTCCCAATTGGAGCTTCCTGAGATCTTTGTCGAACGGTGAGCAGATATATTGTCCATCACTATCATTAATTGATCCAAAAGTCCATACGGGACACCTATTAATTGTCCCATATGAGGACTCCGTCCTATCTCTTGTTGCGAGCAAAACCCAGCCATACACTACATTCAGAGTCCAAAATTAATGGATGAGCTAGGCACTTCTCGTCTTATATGGAGCACTACCACACAAGGTGCCATCTCCCATGGCTCCAAAAAACTTATCACACGGAATTCGAACCGTGAAAGATTTAGTATTATTGATGATAATTGTGTTTGCGTATCAACGCGGGTGTTTTTTTGTGAGAGGAGTTTTACGGTGCCCAATATCACAAGTATTATACTAGCGGTATCACGCATACCAGTATATATTGATGGTTATTTAGAATCCAACTATTCAAATTAGTTCTCCTTCAACCTTTAATACCACTAGTATTCTTTAGTATTGATAATACTAAAGGATTTGCTAATTCTCAGGTGACTGAGATTTCATATATCTCTGTTATATTTTTGGAACAATGAAACTGAACTGCTGGAATAATTAAAGAAACTGTACTGCTGGAACAAAGCAATTGTATTGCTGGAACAATTAGTTCTTGGCTGGAACAATTTTGTTTTTTCAAATCAGTGGCGATGTAGGCCGGCAACATCATAGGTGACGGTAGGGCGAGATCATGGGGAGAAGGGGTGGCGACGAAAAGATTTAGAAGGTGGCGACGCGACGAAAAGCAGACTAATAAAATTAAAATGGTTATGTTACCCTTTAATTATGATACAACTAGTATAATACTTTTTTTAACTAGAAAGAAGCTTCCAATACTCATGCACCACCATATCGGTAGCAACCAAGTCACGACGGTAAGACATCCACAACCGAATTGTCTACCATTGAATACTGACGTCCTCATGCAGCTAATGCATGAGCAAACACTATAACACTCCCTAGGAAAGAAATTGATAGAATACTAACAAAATTCATTCGTAGCACATATTTTAACTCCCTCGCTAGACTTCTGACGCTTGATAGATCATACTCATCAGTAGTGATCCGCCTGTCTAACTAGTAATGCATCTGTCTTGATAATTACTTGCCAAATCTGCTGCAGCTAGTGCACCTTGGAGACAGGCAACAACTTTCGTATGAAAAGGACTCATGAACAACTAGTATAATACTAGGGGTATTAGACACCGTAAAACTTCTATTTTTATGATGGGTCCCTAAGCGCCTTTTATATCTGAAGTGTAGGGTTACAAGGTTGGTATCCGAGTCGATTACAATCTGCTGTAAGTATAATACTAGTATAGAATTCTATACCTAGTTTCTTGCAGAACTATCTGTTTCCTCCTTTGCAGGCAAAGTTTTCCTTAGGCCAGTCTCAATGGGATTTCATAGTGAGTTTCATAAGTATTAAAATTTATGTCACATGGGCAATTTTATGAGGAGAGAGAATGTGGAGTTTCATAAGAACAGAGATGAGTTTCATCCCAATGAATCCCAGCTGGCTCATTTACCAAAATTTTAGTCTTGATAGTAGTGCAATAAAACCTTGTATTGAGGACGACCTTACCACGGTTAACCTGACCGGTTTTTGAAAAAAAAAGGGGAAAACTGGCACGGTCCAGTTTACCCGTTTGCCGGTTTTTATTTTATTTTTTTAAAAAATAAAAGTTTGAAAAAATTGAAACAAAAATATGTAAAAAAACTAGAGGAAATTTGCAGTGTGTTGATGGAACAAGAACACAAAAATTCAATCGTTTGATGGGTGAAAAAAATTGAGGAAAAAAAACCTTTTCTTTTTTCTCCTTTTGAATTTGCATCCTTCCTCGATTTTTTTGACCAAGCAAAGTATAGAATTTTCGTGTTCTTGTTGCACCACTGCAATGCAAATTGTATCTATTTTTTATTTTTTTTCAAATTTTCATTTTTTGCATTTTTTTATTTTTCCTCTCCATACCAGTTTTCTGAATTTCGGTCCGGTTTTTCTGGTCAAAAGGGTAATGTATAGCACATTTGAGTCGCTTTGTGGGCCACTCGCCCTTTCTCTCTTGGCACGTGCCATCCCCCGATCTGGGTAGTAAGCCCAGTTTAGCCATGGGTACCTGTGGTACTCATGCATACGCAACACTTCCACGTGGATGCATACGAACGAAATTAAGGAAAGAGGGTAATTGCACAGTGATCAAAGAACCTAGCCTACATTGCCTACTGACGAGCGGTATCCTATAACTGGGTTCTCTTCCCCTGATACTACTTGTACATCTTTTATATACATAACACCAAAAAGGCTTAGCACACATCTTCGGGTCAATACAAAATAAAAGTTGACTATCATTCTATCAAGCATTATATACGGAAAACAATTCCCATCATATGAGTTAATAGGCAGAACGGGTTGAGGCTGCAGATGAAACTCGTTCGGAGCTCTTCACATTGTATCTCTCATTACACTTTTTCGCGGTTCTCATTCCACCAGTTTTCAGCTTGATGCTCACCAAATCGTCTTCGACTGCAAAAAGGTAGATTTTGGGATAGCAAGAATAAAACTAAGTTAGACTTTGCAATGAGATACTGGATGGTCAGGTAATATAACAATCTAGGATAGCTATATACAGTACTACTCTACTGAATAATCCTTGAACTTGTATCAGAGGACCAATAGAAGGTTACTTCCTTGTGTCTTTTATTTCCGCATTAACTGATACACACTAGCAGGCGGTCAATGCAAATGATAGATTACTAGCAAAAGTGCCCGTGCGTTGCCATGGGCTGGCTGAAAAAAAATCTCTCGATATTGTTTTAATACAACCATATTTTATTTTTTTAAAACTTTATGATTGACAAGTTTATAATATAGTAATAGACAATACTTGTAACAGGGTAATACGAACTCCAACAATCATTCTCAAAATTGTCCAACAATTTGTACTGAGACACAGCAGATTAAAAAAATGAGCTATTAGCTACGTAAAATGTAAGTTACGAGTGTTCCATTGTAAGTCTTGGCACGTCACGTCTGCATTCTTTTATGAAGGTTAACAATGACTATCCAATAGGAAGTGTTTACACCACAAACTTTTCTGATCAAGATTCCAATGCGGTCAAGATATATAGACCAACATATTATATATTATACAATGATATACAATGACAAGAGTTGCATTCCTAAACGTTCACCATAAGAGAAAAAGTACAGGCCCAAAAAAAAATGTATCGAGGCAGGTTACCCAATCAGCCATTATCACTCTGTTGTGCCCAAAAACTAATCTCCTCAGCATGGAGCCGAACCCATCTCGCCATCACAACCAAAACTCCTGTTGTGGCTGCCACAATGACACAAGAGCATTGTCGTGCACTTGCTAGCTCCCACACTCCCCCTCAAGGAATGCTTAAAAAATAGATGATAAATGTATGAAATGATAAGTGCAACCGAAAAAGAAATGAGAACCTCCCACAATTCTTTTAAACAATACAGAGTATAACTTAAACTAAGGATCAAATTTAATTTTACTCCATGGAATCCTCAGCACACCAAAAATCATGATGGATTAATAATAACAATTCAAAGTTTATTTTGTATTTCACTTCACACATCAATATCAGATTAAAGCACCACGATAGATTAACTGGCCAAACAATACTTATCATAGTTGATAAGGTACATCTACTACCTCCCTACAACAAAAATAGTGTAGATGGCACTACCAACATATGGTTGACATTTGCAAAGATCATGCAGCCTTCTGCTGCTGACGGGTTTGACGGTGCTTTTTTTTTTTTTTAGCAATTCTCTCTTCTTTTCAGCAGACCTCTGGGCATATCGGTCCCTATCATTTTGTCTTTTATATTCTTTTGAATCAATGGATAGTGGTCGTTCATTCGATTTAATGGATCCTCCAACACCGCTGATATCGACACCATCTGCATAAGTACCATAGAGAATTGTAAATCAGAATAAACATGTTTAGGGCCTGTAACTCTACTTTCAAAAATATTTTTCAGAATAGCAAATTAATACCAGCATTTCTGGTTTCATGACTGAGCAGTTGTTCAATTAGATACCTGCATGATTTTGCTGTGAACAAAATCTGCTATTTCCCGTGTCCAAAATTGATCTTACATCCTTGTAAGTTTTGTTTCCACGTATTATTCATCTAAACAGACATGACACATATTCAGGTACAATTTTTTTTTCAATTCACTTAATTTACCTCAATTTTTATTTTACAGAAACTGAAGCATGCTTCTACGTTTAGCCTACAAAGTTTCATTCCCTTTTTATGCATTACAATTTTATTATTTTAAAAAACACAACTTCTACCTGGGTGCCGAAGTGGTGACAAACAACAAATATTAGTGGAGTGAACATTAATTATTTCAACCTAACACAAACCGGGGACCCTTACTTCATGAACCCACATGCAAGACTTATTTTTTGGGTTGCTTATACTAACAGTGTATGTGAAGCTCCAAACATAAATAAATTACCCAATTGTGAGCCTTCAGTGGATTGCGTTGTTACAACTTCATTTACAGCCAATAGGGAAACTTAATACGTAGTAAGTACGAACACGATCATGTATTAACTTACGTCAAAGTTATGGAACCATGTGATTAAACTGCATGAACATCCATTCAATTTTCAGATAGAGATTTCCTTTGTTATGGCATCCCATATCAGAGTAGCAGAAGCCTTTCATATCCTCCCATGTGAATCCTGCAGATGAAAATTTCAATAATAGAATCAGTGGTATGCTTGTATCCTTTAACAAAGAGCAAAATAATTCTTTTATTCTAAACACAGGGCAGAATCTATTGAACAAATCCAATCCATTTTGGGCTCATGGGAAGGCATGAATTCAAATTTCTTCCTAAGTGGTATTCTGACCTCATATTTGTTTCCAGAAGAAAGCAGAAACCTTGATTCAACTTCTTTAACTCTTTGAAGCAACTTGTCAGTTTCTTGACCACCTGATGCAAAATCAAGGTCATTATCATGAAAATGTCAGAGCATCAAGAACACATAATTATGCAGTGGAGAATTTTGGTATTACCTGAGACAGGACATGTGGAGGGGCAAATAACATCTGGAGGTCGCACATGTTGCAAATCCTCGTAAATATCTTCAACTAATGTTATACTCTCTGATCTGTAATCTTCTGAATGTAACAAATTTTCGAAAGCATCTGGCACACTTAAATGGTCTCTACTTGCATCGGATAGAGTTGTAATATTGCAAGTTTCTCCTGCAACCTCTTGAATGAGTCGCTAAAGGCAAACATCATTTGAGCCCACATCTGGGTAGGTCTCAGGTACATCATCTTTCATAGGTTTCAGCCCAGAAGGCACTGCAGAGTTTCAGGGTAGGGCAATGGGAGAGCTAACAGGAGAGTGCCCTGTTGAGTATGAACAACATCTTCAATCAGGAGAACCATTTTCCATGGCAGAATATGCTTTTGGGACCTTTGTTTCATCTTCTCTTGATACTCGATTCCCTTGTGACCACATGTAGCAACTGCAAGTTACAAAGTTCAGGCACCATGCTGTAAATATCAAGACCAAAATGAATGTTACCATAAAACTGTTATTACTATCAGGTGGAACTCAATCACAAGACTCTATTGACATTGCGTAGACATACAAGTATACAACAGAAATTCCATGCAATTTCATACTGTACACATCATCGACAAATGCAGTAGGAAAGCTAACTGAAATTGTACAGTTGTAAGGAGGGCTTTTGACATATAAGAAATTTTTAGAATAATATGTGATGAGCAGAATATTTGAAATGAGCAAGTTTGCAGGTGCACACAAAGAACATATTAAGATGAGTTTTCCATCCCCTTCCTCCTCTTATAGATGCATTTTATTTTTCTTGATTTTACTAACACAGATCAACATGGTAAATAGGAACAGGGTGTGATATAGCAAACATCATTTCAATTATGGTAAAAATTTTTAGTATATAGGCCAATATAGAAACACTACCACTAATCAGGTATTAGGCAAATTACTCAACATCTCTGGTATGCTGAGGCACATCAGATTCATTGTACAAGGAGCGTGGAAGAACATCACCAGAGAACAACTTTTTCTGGCTGGGGATGAGAATGACATGGACCTCCTGAGCTGCAGTTTGGATAGTTCATCATCATTCAATTTTCCACGGCGACTTCTTGATCTTGATGTCCTTGTGCCACAGGACCCAGAACTCTCATATCCGTCACGGTCCTCCAGTTTCTTCTTATGCTTACTCCTGCTATCATCGCTGGGAGTTATTTCCTTCCTCAGCGTTCACAGCAGAGGATCCAAAGAAAAAGAATCTTCTCATCTTTAAGAGGTGCGGCACATTCAAAGAATCCCCACAAATGAGTACATGCATGAAAGGACCAGATTTTCTTAGGAAATAGTAAGTGCATGAAACACATAGGTATGGCAAGTTTGTTCTACTGCCGCTCATTCCATCACCGCCGCTCATCTCCTAACTGAGATGTGCACTTGCTACAACTCAATAACTCTGTCAGGAAACCAGTCGAACAGGCTACAGGCAGGGGCACCAACAGGTCAAGATCAACCTTCGAGTTCGATCCTTATCCCAGAGCATCTAAAGTTCAAAACCACCAGAAATTCAGATGCAGCAGCACAAGCTCAGCCACCAAATCCCAGACCTCAATGGAAAAGAAAATCTACAAAAAGAAGTACAGCAATTCCTCGTATACTCCGCAAGGAATTCAGCTACTACTCGTCTCCAAACCGAGAAAACAGTAGCCGCACCCCCACTAACTCGGGTCAGGAAATCGGTCGAACAGGTAACATGCAGGGGAAGGAACAACCTAAGCACACCTGCTGTTCTGATGTCGCGGCGCTTCGAGCCACCCGAAACCCAACCCAGAATCCAGAGCCACCCGCGCAACATCGCCGTGTCGTCGTCACAACGCCGCCACGCCGATCGTCGTTGTCATCGTGCTGCGCCCAACCGCGTCATCACGCCACCGAGCCGTGAGCCCGCGCGCTAGGCCCTAAACCCTAGGGCAGCACCACATCCTGGATCCGTCAAGTAGGGCTCCGGCCATGGCTCGGGGAGCGAGGTCGACGGAGCGAGCCGGGGTGGGGCGATGTCCCCGAGCTGAAGAAGACGGGTGGCTTGACAAGCTCGGTCGGGCGCCACTGGGTTGGGAATGGGAGCCGTGCGTCGGCGCCGGCCCGGCGAGAGGAGGTGGTGGCGCACCGCGCGCTCGAGCCTCGAGGGCGGGAAGGGGAACGGGGACCGGAGCGAGGAGCGGCAGCGGCAGCGGCGGGCCGGAGCGAGGGAGCGGAGAGCGCCTGTGTTTTTTTTTTTTCATCATCGGGGTGGGGGCGTCGCGTACGTGCGAGAGGCGGGCCCACCTGTCGGCGCCAGTTTCTTGTGGTGGGAGCTTTGCGCGACGTAGGGGAGTGATATCAGGAGACAAATAATAAAGAGTAAAGATATGTTCCATGCCTAAACCCCATTCAAACTGCGTAAAACAACACATATAGGTAGCTCCACTAGCCCTTTTCCTGGTCGCATCTCGTAAAATGGATTAGTTGGATTGCATTTGCAATAGGAAGGTCTACGTCCCAAGGTGCATCGGCGAATGAAATCCTAAACAAAAGCTATAAAGATACACGACTACAGCCCCAGACTCAACTGGTAAGATCTGACATATAAACTGCCCCAGGAACGGCTAACATGTTCAAATATCCAAATATTCTGATCACGAGCACCTATAGCTGACACAGTAAATATTGTCTTTTTTGCCAACTCGCCGGCAGTTCCAATAAAAACAAGTCGGATCAACAGTTAAGATGCACGTCTCTCCCTAATTCCAGAACTCAAGAAGCCTTCACTGGCTCATCGCTTATCGGCAAATCATCTTCGTCATGATAGATGCTCTCTGCCATCTGCCATATCTGAAGGATGTTGTCATCAGCAACACTAGCAGTAACCCAATCCTCACACGGGTTCCAGGAGAAATCATAGATCTTGCTTGTATGGCCTCCGTGAATAAACAACAGCTCCGGAGGGCCATCTTTTGCATCCTCCGGTGTTTGTTCTTGATCAATTCTGTGAGATAGCAAAGTAAATCACCAGTAATAACCAACTGTACATACATAAGGTATTAAGGCGGTAAAGTAGGGAGAGACGTGTAGCAAAGAAACATAATAAAGTATATTACGTTAAAAAACAGTATCATGCTACTATTGAATGCAACACATGCTCTGTAATATAAATGAAAAATAGAAATATTGAAAGTTTTCTTGAATGCACGAGTTTACCTGCTTAGGTCCCAGACCATAAGTCTTCTGCCCACGCAACAAGATGCAAGTATGGTCTCATTCTTAGGGCTCCAGCCAACTTGAGTTACTTCCTCTCTGATGACACAATATGTTAAACAATTAAGAAACGCTCTACATTTCTGAAAGCTATTATGCTAGCTAAACTGGAAGAACCTTTAGACATAACATTGACAATAGAAACGTACTTGTGGCAGTCGAAGGTGTGCAGGGATGTATCTATCTTCCTAAGGTCAAATAATTTGATAGTCTTGTCAGTAGAACCAGTTGCAACAACCCACTCATTGAACGGATTGAAAGAAAGGCAGTTTACCTATTAATAACAATAAAAGAGATATAAGTGTAAACAAAACCAAATGTCAACTTATCTTTCAAGAATTTGTGCATAGATCAAGATTCGTAATCAACTGGCCATCACCATCTACTGGTATTTTCCTAAACTTGGGTATCCGATTCCACAACTCAAATAACATTGAACATTTTTCCTACACCAAAGGACTACTATTGATCTCCCATCGGTTGGTTCCCAAACATTGCAGATTAGAAGTTATAAAGAAAAATAGAAACCTCAAATGTTTTAGTGATCAACAATCCGTAAGATACTAATATCACACAAGAAATGGAAGCCCAGTAAGAAATTATTGAAGCACGTGTCAATTTTTACGAAAGCAGAGGAAAAACAATGGAGATTCAAAACTTAGAAGGATACTTACCTCACCCTGGTGTGCCATCACAGACTGTACAGGCTTAGTATGAGCAGGGGACCGCAAGTCCCAAATCAAAAGATGCTTATCATCACCAGCTGAGCCAAATAGGTATTCATGTCGCAAATGCCAAGCAACATCTTCAACGCCACCATCATGATGCTAGAAACAGAATAAAACCAAATAATTGTTATAAACATAGAAAAAGGAAACCAACCAAACAGATGAGATTGATAGGAGTATTGTTATATAAATATAGCATTATTGTGAAAAAGGGAACCAACTAAACAGATGAAATTGATAAAATACAAAAGGTTATCCAGGTTTCATAGAAAAATACAGATCGACTTTTCTACTTGTAGTCAACATAATAAGCATTTACCTTTCCTATCTGCTATGTAACAAAAACACATTGCAAAGGGAATCATATGTGTGTGACATGTGCATATTGCAAAGGGAAGAGAGCACACAACATCTTCTATTCATATGCAATTTTGTCAAAAATTACTGGCCATCAATTGGGGTTACCTACAAGGACTCAACCATGGCTAGTTTTGCAGCGCATCAAGAGAGTACTGCAAGTTCCTTTCTTTATGGAAATTATTATTCTAATGAGTGGAGTATTTGGACTACGCGGAATGATTGCATCTTTAATCAGGATGACACTAGTGTTGGGAAATGCATAGCAAAACTAAAGCACGAACTTTATCTGTGGTTACACAAATAGAAAAAGAAGGATTCCCCCATATAGAAGAATGGATACAATCATTTGAAATCATGTTTTTCAGAATGTACAACTTTTATTTATTTTATTCAATATATAACCAGTAGGGCCTCCTGTTTCATTAGAAAAACACATTATGTTAACTTAACCATTCTCTAAGTAATTCAAATCAGCAGACTGGTTTAATATTATTAGCTTCATCAGATGTTAATGATTTTCCATACTAATCATCTTTCAAGTTATCTTCATTTTAAAGATTGAAACTTACAGATAAAAGCTTGAATATTAAAGAATAAAAATATTTTAAACACTCAAATGGAATCAAAACATGGCCCATACCTTAAAAATCTGGAGAGCGTCAAGACTTTTGTCTTTACTGTTTGCTTTAATGTCCCACAAGCAAATCCGAGCATCATCAGACCCACTCAACAAATGTCCCTCTTTAAAAATACTCCAGGATAAACCAAATCCTTCACAATTGTGTCCCTTGAGCCGTAAATCAGGATTGTACGCACCATTCGGTGGAGGCTTTGATGGGTGCTTGCTACAGTCAAAGACATATACTTCTGCACCAACTGTCTTTGTAGCAATTATAAATGAATTTTGAGGCATATAGCGAGCTCGATTAACCTCTCCATTATGATTTATCTGCTGAACTATTTGCACCTACAAAAGGAAGGGAACAAACACTGAAAACCATTGCACTTCCAACAAAAATGACAAGATTGATAAGACCAACATAATATACATGGAAACATAAAACATTTTCTTAGTCGACATGCAGTGGATAATGTAGCTGTACATCAATCCCTGCAACTGATTAGGGCGATCACAATGTGTGTGAAATGCTAGAAGTAAGCTTTCGCTACCTGGTCTGAGCCATTGTGGAACCCGGTAATAAGAGAAGGAAACTTCATGCCAGCAGCGAGGCTATGACCCCGGTGGTAAAGAGTTAAATATGGTTTCTCTATCCACTTGTACTCTTTCTCTACCAGTGAGTTGCAGAGCTCAGAGTGAATGGCGTTTTTTTTATCTATTGGGTAACACCTATAATCAATGACCGGTTTTAAGCATTGTGAGATTTTCAACTACCACCCACTGATGTGGGACCCCAACTTATTACCCGAGTTGGCAACAGACATTGCTCTTGCCCTTACAAATATGCTAAGATACAAATTGGTAATGATAACTGACTATTGACAAGCAGCCACAATTTCCATGGTGAAGGCCAAATATCCACATCATGGACCCAAGAACCTAAGGGTGTAACAATAGCGAAAAACCTACAAAAAATGATAAGAAAGCAGTTAAAGTTATAATCAGGTGTTCCATGGGAGGTTTCTCAAATGGCACACTACAATGCATGAAAGTCATAAATACTTCAGAACATAAGGTATTCCGCATGCAAAGAACAATCCAAACATGTGGGGAAAATAATATCACTAAAGTGGGAAGGTATTCGTTCAAAATTTTTGCAGCAAGGGTGGAAAATGTTAAAATTAAATAATATTTGTTGTTTGGGAGAAATTTCTGGAAAGTCGATCTACTTCTCATTTCCTTGCCATATTACATATATAGATACAACTGTTTCTCATGGGCCCTATTATACAAAGCTCAACAATATTACATCAACCATTTGGAGCTATTCATATGTTTGTTTGCAATCTAGTGTGTGACATCATAAAAAATCCACAGCTCCTAACGTATATATGTTTCCTTGAAAAAATGTATAGATAAAGAATCTTAATAGTTGGCAGAATACTATGATGAAAACAAGCAGCCATCCACTTCCTACATCTAGGCAAAGAATGGCCATGTGAAGGCCAGACCCATATAAATTAGCTGAACCATGATACCTACAGAAGAACTAAAAGGAAAGATAGAGCCCAGACTCAAGCGACAGCCTGTGTTGCCCAAGCCCTGGGTCTGCCAGTGCCTACATCTTACTTTTTTTTAGACGGACACAGGGAAGATCAATGACAACACAATAGATTAAAGTGGAAGCATAGTGATATGATGCACCAGCAATTCCAGCTACATTTAAAATAAAATCAATATCCATGTGATTGATCGATACTAGTTCGCAGGTTCACCCAAACAAATAGAAAAAGGGGATAACGTCACCATGCATGTCACTGCTGAATATTACCATGAAGAATCGAATAAACTGGTAACCACTAAAGGGGGGCAGGATCCTTGCGAAAGGTAATGGAAAAGAACAGTGAACATAGCATATGTGTTCCTAAATCCTGAAATACCTGTAACTAAGAAATTTAATCCATGATGAGATAATATATAAAAAACTGGCTAGGTACCTAGAGGTGCTTATAGAAAGGAGAGACCCAATGCTGGAAGCTTCCACACATGGTGGAGTCTGGGGAAGGACTATATGAGGTAAGCCTTACCCCTGTAAGTTTGGAACCCAGGACCTCTTGAGTCTGCTAATACATCAGACATTTATTTATGGTTGGATTTCTTTACTCTAATTACTAAAGATATAAGCAACTCCAGAGTTCACCTTCATTATGTTAAGAACAAAACCATTGTTCAAAATAGGAAACAATAACAGGGGCAGCACACACTAAGCGCAGCTGAATATAACAGAAAAATTGTAATATATGAGCTGACAAAAGTTCCCAAGTTCTCTCATAGGTATACCAAATGTAATACAAATACACCAATTTGGAAAAAAATGCAAAAGAGCTTTACCCAATAATAATATAAATGGATCAAACTGTCGGGTCAATGGTTTGATCATGTCACCAAAAATAATCTACTCCATATGTACCATACTAACCCAAAAACAAATCAACAGAGGACCAATGTTTAAGTTCCTCAACTGGTAGGAATGCAAGTTTTATAATTCTTGGGCCAGGGCCGACCACCGATCCAAAAGCTCCCACAAATGAAATTATCTCATCTTCACAAATTCATCGTGCAAATGTACTAAGATGTTGACTCAAAACTACCCGCTGGGTACCCATTTGTATCCCTATCAACCAACATCACTTATTTTCTCTAAAATAACAGGCTCTGATAAATGACCAAGATCACAACTCCTTTGGAACGTCATATTGCAGTAAGGAACCCCAACTTGAAGCCTAACAGTCTATTAAAAATATTCATCATAGAATTGCCACCGCAACACACGGGGAGCCAAAAATACACCTGATTAACACACTACCCACGCAAAAACCCTAACTCTCCCAAAACATGTGGATTAAAAGGAAACCAAATTCCTACCACACGACAGATCTAGAATAGAACAATATTGGCAAAAATAAGAATCGAAGCGGGGCAAGGAGGCGGGCACAAGAAAATGAAAGGTTACACAAATCCAAAGTAGTACCTTGCCGGATGCTGCCCCAAATCCGACGATGTCGGCGTGGTTGTCTTCGTAGTGGCGCGCGTCGGCCTCGGCGTCGTCAAGGGGCAGCTGGACCTGCGCGAGCATCAGGTAGTTGGGCTCGTTGTCGTTGGTGTGCGTGCCGAGCACCATCTTCTGGACGGAATAGTCCTTGCCGGGTGGCTCGACGCGGTCGGGGAGCCATTGCACGGTGAGGGAGGGCCACTCGAGCGCGTGCGTGATGATGAGGTCGTAGAGGAACGGTGTGTTCTTCTTCCAGATCTTGTACTCCTCGTTGATGAGGCGCTCCTCCACCTCAGCATGGAACTCCTCCTCGTCCTCCGCGCGACCGCCGCCGGCGTTCGGCATCCCTTCGGTCAGTCGGCTAGGGTTAGGTTTTGGAGAGGGGGGAGGTCGGGGTGCAGGGGTGAACTGTTGGGAGGGGGTTGAGGAGTGTGGGAGAGTGGACCCAATACCTTTTCGTGGGCTCAGTCCAATTTGTGACTAATAATACACAGATAGTGAACAGTAGCTTGGTGACAGTGTCAGTGACCATCAACAACTGATGTTGAACGGCTCCGCGTTGCATATTTTTGAGAAGCTTGGCTTTCGCAACATATATGATGGTCTTCTATGACAAATATCTCATAACAACAACAAAGCGATTCATGACAAATGTTTTCTGATGCTTTGAAAGATTTTTTTGAACGAAAGATAATATTCGTCACAAAATCTAACAGCAAAATCGTGGTTGGTCCCATATCTATGAAAGCAGGACCCACATGTCATTTTTAAGAAATCCATGTTAAAATGCTTTTCAATACGTTTTTAAAGAATTATGAAACACCTATAAGCCGGAGAAATTTCGAATACTATCCGATTGTATCAACAGCTTAACTAGCTATTATTTTCAAAAATACTATCCAATCATACTTTAAACAGAAAGTGGTTACTTCCCGGTAATGGATTCGTCATGTCGTATCATCAATCCGTACTGCAAATGAGTTCATGCCTTTGTGACACGCGAGTTTCAGTTTTAGTAGTCATGCTATCTGTCCCAAGTTGGGGATATGAACACTTTGGTGGGTTGGACTCCCAGAGTCTGCGTGCATGTAGCCTAGCCGATGATGACACTGTATCAAAGCCAGTACAACTGCTTATTACTTGCTGCAAACCTATGCTTGGCGGGTGTTGCTCTCCAGAAGGGCCCATGCATGCCCCCCTTCCCCCCCCCCCCCCCCCCCTTCCTCTTTCGGGACCAGGTTACCTCCTTCCCGTGTTGCGAACGGGTGCTGAAGCGCTCCCTGGTTTCTTGGTTCTGCAGGGAGACAAGGCGCAGTAAGCGTGCCATGCGGCGATGGCACCATGGTCTCCCGTGTACTGTTGGGCCAAAAAGCACGGGAAGATCGCAACGAACGAACATGTCCCTATATATGCGACGCTTGCAGAGGGCTGGGAAATGGAAACGGCGACCACCATCGTCGTCTATTACTGCCTAATAACCGCACGGATATAAAAAATATATCATTCTAAAGGGTACTGCTTCAAACATTTCAGTGCCGATCGTATGGTTAAATTGAATGTTGCCTTCTCACTCAGTGAAGTATGATCCGGATATCAAGAGGCCTAATGTTGTTTTATTAACAGTAATTGTTTATTCTCACTAACGGCTACTGAAAGTGTTGTATTATGTCCAGGAGTCGTAGTTAGACCTGGAGAGACAGTGAAGTGTGATCCGGGGGAGATCTATTGTAATCTTTTAAAAAAAAAACTCGACCTGCCGGGGGAAGACCGCCCCCGACGGCATTTGCTAAGGGGAAGAGCCTCTCACGCAGGCCGAGAAAACCCCCGAACCCCCTCCCTGATCCTACACAAGGACCCAGCTGGCCGTTGTGAGTTCCGGCCCGACTCTTGAGTTCTGGCGCGAGTCTTTACCATGTGCTTTGACCCGGGGAGGACGAGGGAATTTTTTTCACCGCAGTAAACAGTACCATTTCTGGCACTGTTCACTGCAGCGCCTCTGTGCCGCGGCTGGGAATCGAACCCGGGCCGACAGGAGCTAAGCCCCTGGAGCCCTCCGGCTCTGGCCACTCGGGCGTCCCAAGCGTTGGCTCTATTGTAATCTTTCACAGGTTGGTTTTACAGATTGAATAAAGTGTGCCACTCTTTTGGCTTCTCGTGGGGTGGAATCTGTTTATTTAGCTGTTCGTGTTTTTGTATATGACAGATAGCACTGCAGGCTGGCAAGGGGAATGAAGTTGTGAGAGTTTTTGTTAAAGTTGCTGGGCAAGAAATTCTGCTTGGCACACTTTCAGTGATAAATTCCCTCAGCATACAACTTCTTTGGTGTTTGATAAGGAGTTTGAGTTACTACACACGTCGAAAACCAGCAACATCTTCGCTATTGGCTACAAATTTAGCGGACTCGAGAAAAGATATCCTTCTATTTTACTTTCTTAAATGTTTGCCTTGAACATCGAGTGCAAATTTTAGTTCCTTGACTGCTTGCCCTGTCGTATAGCCACATCGGACGCTTCTACTGGAGGTAAATGTTCTGGTCTTTTTGGCATTGGACTTTCTTGAATTTTTTCCCTACTCACTTACTTGGCATAAATTGCATCTCCATTGATTTTTCAGATGATGAGGTTCCGTTGGCAATTCCATTATACTCCAATTCAGATGGTATACTATTTGATTTACATTCAATTTTTATTTTAATATTAAAGACTCATGTGCTTCTTTGGGGTATATTGGACTGTTTTGACTTCTATAACACAAATATATGCGCTTAGTTTTACGATGCAATTTATCCTCCTTTCATTGTGCAGGAACTAAATTAGCTAATTTACGATGACATTTATCTTCGACCATACACTTGCTTAACATTGTTTTACTTTCAGATGATAAAAGCAAAGAAACTAAAAGTGGTGCAGGTAAGTATGCTGGATCACTCTCTGCTGATACAAAATCTGCTAAACAAAAAGCCTAGCTTGGAGGAAGCAAAGAATCCTGGGAAAGTGATAGCTGATGTTGATGGCAATGATGAAGATGATTCAGATGAGATTATATCTGGTGATGATGAGGTATGCATAAGTGATTAGCATGTATTTTGAACCAATTCATATGTGTGTGATTCTATGGTTTCCCTGTATCTATTAAACTGGTTTTGGGCCTGTTATCCAACTACTGAAGGATCAACCTAATGAGTGATTTACAAAAAGTTGTTCAGGATTAAACTTGCAATTGTAATAATTAAAAGGTAGATGCATCTCTTGATGTATAGCCCTGGATGCTTTTATTTGCTTGATGAAATAGAATTTGCCTTTATCCAAAAGAAATCATGCAATTCATTTTTTTACCCTGATATAAGATATCACTTGTATTGACCATATTATTCTTTTGCATGACATGATTAATTGTTAGGACTCCAGTGACGAGGATGATAGTGAGAATTCAGATGAGGGTGTCGAAGAAGAAGACTTCCTGAAGGTGTGATATTGTTCAAGTTGATCTCTTATTTTGACAAATATGAGTTATGCCTATTTCGATGAATCCTGAAACCGAATGTTTATGCAGAAAGCTAAGGCCAACATTAGGTCAGCAAAAACACCCTTAAAGTCATCTCTGGTGAAGAAGGCAAAGATAGAAACACCATCTAAAATCGGTGAAACATGTTTCTTTCGTAGTAAACTTGTTAGCTAGCAAGTTCCACGCCACCAAATCCTCACTGTTTGATGAACTCTCATGCAGGAAGTTGCACTGCTAAGAGAAGTGGCCACGTCCATGTTGCGACCCCTTATCCATCAAAGAAGGTGAAGACACTTAATCGACAACAGCTCTAAGTGAGCCACTGGCTGTCCCAGCAAGTCGTGCAGCAAGTAATGTTTCTCAGCCCCTCTATATGGAATTTTTTCCGTCTAAATGCTGTACATATTCTCGTTTTCTCATATATGAAATTACTCTTATATCCAGGATTTTCAATTCTTCGGTCAATCTGGAAACTCATTGCAAGATTAGGCATAATGCTCGTAATTGAACTGAAGTGTGCACTGGTGGGTGGTGGATTTTAACTGTATCCTGGGAATGAATTGGTGGAAACGTACCATCCATGTACAGCACATCGGCTATTAAAAAATTTTGGTGCAATGTTAAGGCTCTATTCTTTCTACAGGATCTGAAATCATTTCTATTACGCTGATTGGGTTATACGAATTTTTTTTCTCATGAGTAATGAATGGTATGGAAATATTGTTTGGTTTCACTATTCAGATTATTTCCTTGTTGGTTGTGAACGCACACGGGCTGTCAGGGTGTACCGCTTTGGATCCGTTGGCAGCTTGGCTAGATGAGGATGGACGGGTATTCTGAAATTAGATGATAACTGCAACTCATCAACCCATGCAGCCGTCCGCAATGTGCGGATGTTATGGGGGCTTTACTGTGATTTCGATGTTACATATCTTTCTCCCAGGATGAAAGGTTGTTTATCCCACGTAATGCTTGTTTTCACTATTTACTTTGATGTCGATCAAATCACTTCTTTTTTATTGTGATGAAAGCACTATTTGCTGTGAGCCTGTGATGTCGATCTAAGTCAGTTCGTATTAGTAGTGTTCAGCTAGGAAACACGCATCGTCGATGGGTTAGTTGGAGGCCAACAGGAAAGCAGCGCCGGCACAGTTTCAGCTTCCTGTGCTGCACAAATGGTGACTACACTGGCATGTTTCATAATCAGTTCAAGCTTGGAGCTTAGGTAGTACCTTGCCTTATTTCCCACAAACCATGGCAATAGGAACAATCATCCGGGGATCGAATATTTAAGTTGTTTTGAACCCAAAAGGACGCATCTGGACAATGGTTGCTGGAGGTGGTGCCAGTGTCATATATGCTGATACAGTAAGCATCCTTATTTTAAATTTACATTTGATAACTTAAGAGGTTCGCCTTAATTGCGCTGGCATATGAAACAAATTTTTCTCCTTGTGTTCAAGGTTGGAGATCTGGGATATGCTTCAGAGCTAAGAAACTATGCACAATATAGTGGTGCTCCTAAAGGAAACAACTTGGAAAGAAGCTTCCATTACTCATGCACCGCCATATCGGTAGCAACCAAGTCACGACGGTAAGACATCCACAACCGAATTGTCTACCATTGAATACTGACGTCCTCATGCAGCTAATGCATGAGCAAACACTATAACACTCCCTAGGAGAGAAATTGATAGAATACTCAACCAAATTCATTCGTAGCACATATTTTAACTCCCTCGCTAGACCTCTGATGCTTGATAGATCATACTCATCAGTAGTGATCCGCCTGTCTAACTAGTAATGCATCTGTCTTGATAATTACTTGCCAAATCTGCTGCAGCTTGTGCACCTTGGAGATAGGCAACAACTAAGTTTCGTCTGAAAAGGACTCATGAACAACTAGTATAATACTAGTGGTATTAGGCACCGTAAAACTTCTATTTTTATGATGGGTCCCTAGGGTTACAGGGTTGGTATCCGAGTCGATTAAAATCTGTTGTAAGTATAATACCAGTATAGAATTCTATACCTAGTTTCTTGCAGAACTATCTGTTTCCTCCTTTGCAGGCAGAGTTTTCCTTAGGCCAGTCTCAATGGGATTTCATAGTGAGTTTCATAAGCATTAAAATTTATGTCACATCAGCAATTTTATGAGGAGAGAGAAGGTGGAGTTCCATAAGAATAGAGATGAGCTTCATCCCAATGAAAAGAATGAAAAGGATGTGTTTGGCATGGCTTATGCACTGTTGCTATAGTGTTTCAGAGACATAAGCCAGAAAAAGATAAAAAAAAGTAGCTTATTCGGGCTTATTCTGGCTTATTCCTTCATCCGCAGTACCAAAAAATACATAAGCCGATGACGCATAAGCCCAAATAAGCTACGCCAAACACACCCGAAACCCAGCTGGCTCATTTACCAAAATTTTAGTCTTGGTAGTAGTGCAATGAAACCTTGCATTAAGGATGGCCTTACCACGGTAAACCTGACTGGTTTTCGAAAAAAACCAGAAAACTGGTCCGGTCCAGTTTACCCTGTTTGCCGGTTTTTATTTTAATTTTTTTAAAAATAAATATTTGAAAAAAAGTTGAAACAAAAAAATATGTAAAAAACTAGAGGAAATTTGCAGTGCGATGGTGGAACAAGAACACAAAAAATCGGTCGTTTGATGGGTGAAAAAAATTGAGGAATTTTCTGGGTTGAAAAGGGAAGGAAAAAAAAGAAAAACCCCTTTTCTATTTTATCTTTTTGAATTTGCATCCTTCCTCGATTTTTTTGACCAAGCAAAGTATAGAATTTTCGTGTTCTTGTTGCACCACTGCAATGCAAATTGCATCTAGTTTTTTATATATATATTTTTTAATTTTTTTCAAATTTTTATTTATTTGCATTTTTTTATTTTTCCTCTCCATACCAGTTTTACTAATTTCGGTCCGGTTTTTCCGATCAAAAGGGTAATGTGTAGCACATCTGAGTCGCTTTGTGGGCCAGTCACCCTTTCTCCCTTGGCACGTGCCATCATCCCCCGATCTGGGTAGTAAGCCCAGTTTTAGCCATGGATACCTGTGGTACTCATGCTCCATAGTAGCCTCCAAGTACTTTTAATTGAGCTATTGTTTCCGAACTGGTCTTCTCCATGTATCTTCATGTAGAAGTGAAGCCTTGAATGGATAGAGAGCACCGAATAGGTGATAGGTGAACTCTTCTGAGTTCTCTCTCGACCCTTCTACGCGCTACAGTCGAGAGGAGGCGACCAGAGGGCGCGATCTCATCCCGGCGCCGATCTCCTCCGTTCCCCATCCTCTCCGGCGGCCATTCCGGCGCCGGCGAGTATGGGGAATGGGGATTGAAGTGGCTGGTGTACATACCTCTAGCTAGTTTAGTACTTCTAGGTGGGTTGGATCAAATTTCCCCACTAGCATCAGTGTTGGCTGGGGAAGTTTTCATCTTTGATTTCTTCCATGGAGTGAAGGAGTCAAGGTCTCCTGCTGGCGCCGCTGATGGCTGCGCCATGCAGTTTTGTTTTCTCCGGATGGTGTTCGGTGAGTCTCCTGTGAGTTCTTCTCTTACCACTAGTGGGATTTTTTGCTGTGCTAGCCACAGATCTACTCCCCCCTTGCGAGGGGCTCAGTTCTCTGTCGACATGAATTTGCTGTGGAGGCATCAGGTGCCGGATTCTCTTCGTTGGGGTGAAGTTGCAGTCGGCGACTGCTATCCAGCCAGGGCGTTCAGCGATGTATGGCATGGTCCTTTGTTGACTATGCTACTGATGGCGCATCAAAAAATTATTGTCACTTCGCCCATTAGGGAGTCGGCTTGGAGCTTCCTCGTTGAGCAGATGCATGTTCGATGGATGAAGATGGAGAGTAGGTGGAGTTCCTGCAAAGCCTTTCAATGTAATTTTCATTTCTTTCAGGGGCTCCTTTCCAAGGGGCTGGATGTAAAAGTTTCTATCTATATCTAATAAAATGTCCAACCCACTTCTCAAAAAAAAAAAAGAATAGGTGATAGGTGCAACCTCAACTCTTAAAATATCGAGAAACAAATAATCCGAGAGACAAAAAGCCGTCAAATAAAACTTGATCTCTGCACTTGAAAGTGATGCCTTGTGATACTTCAACTTAACATTTTTGAAATTAGCACAGGTGCAAGTGTTTTGTTAAGATTTTGCCGCATGCATATATAATAAGCAGGAAAAAAGAAAAGAAGGATTCACATAGATTGCTCTCTTCTTGAGAGATGTTTCTTATATATATGTAACGCGACTTTTTTTGCAAAACATAAAACAAATGCAGGCGCTCAGATACACGTCTATAAGACTTCTTGGGGAATAGAACATCTATAAAGCCAGTCTCAATAGGTCTTTTCTTTCAGCTGATGAAAGCAAAACGAAAGGGCACTGAGGCATCTCTCTTTCGTTCCCCACCGAATCTTCGATCCCGTGTGCCCAGCCCTCCTCCCGCTCCCGCTCCCGGCCTCCCGCGCCGTGCCTCCGTGTCGTCAGGCCGTGCGCAAGGGCCGCCTCGCTCAAGCGCCGCCGCGCCCCGCGCGAGCTCCGTGCTGTCGGCGGTGCCCGGGGTGGCTGGTCCCGGAGCTCGTGCGGTGCCTCGCCACCACGCGCTCGCCGCGCCACCACGCTCACTGAGGCCGCCGGGAAGCTGTACCGCGGCGTGCGGCAGCGACGCTGAGGCAAGTGGGTGGCAGAGATCTGGCTACCCCGGTACCTGCGGATGGATCGAAGAAGAAGATCTTGCCACCGCCTACTTCCCCTTCGTGATGGAGACGTCGTAGTCAGCGGCGGAGTCTCCCTGCTCCACCTCCTTTCCCAGCAGCGCCAAGATGGCCGACTCCACCATGGCGTTCCCGTTGTGGTCTCAGCCATCGCGCTGTACCATTGCTGAACCGAACTGAACTGAATTTTAGTGCCTGGTCGTTGTGCTACTTTGGTCATTGTCAATTGATTCGAGCGATGATGCTATTGATAGATAATTTAGCTTTTTTCTTGTCAATTGATTTCTACTGATTGCTTGTGAATGGATTTTCGGCCGTGTCTGATCTATTGTGCTAGTTTAAAACTGAAATTCGTATTGAGATAGCCCTGTACATGACGGCGCGGCGGAGAGCAGGAGCGCCGTCTCGTCCCTCTCTCGAGCGCGCCTCGTCTTCTCGGTCCGGCTGCACTGCTCTGCTCTGACTCGCCGCCTGGACACAGCGGGGCCGCACGCGAGGGCCGCCGTGCCCCGCGCGAGCTCCGTGTTACCCCCGCCGCCGTCCGGCTCGCGCCAGAGCCGCCATGCACGGTGCGAGGAGCTGCCGTCCCACGCGCGAGGCCACTGCGCCCCGAGCGAGCGCCGTTCTGAGCTGTGCGTTTTCCCCGCCGCCGTCCGGCCCGTCCCGCGCGTGCCGGAGCCGTTGCGCATGGCCGTCGTGCTGGGCGAGAGGCCCCTGCTACCCGTGCTGTCGTGTCTCGCTCTGCCGCCCTTTGCTGGTCGCCGTGCCCGTGCCCGCACTAGCGCTGCCACCGTCGCCTGAGCGTCGTGGCCACGGCTGCTTGTCGCCGCGCTGCGGCCCGCACTGTTGCGGCGCACCCGTGTTCTCATGTAGCGATTTGATCACAAATTTGTTATCACATTTGATCACAACCTTATCTAGCAATTTATTCTTGTGATAAGCCTATGAAAACATGAAACAAAACTTTGCATTGAGAGAGCCAGTTTCATTTTACAGAAGAACACCATGACGCTGATGTGTCACTTTAGGAAAGAGTGAAATGAAAGAGGCCATTGAGACCGGCCTAAAAGATTTTGCCTCGTTATCGAGTAGACATCGCCTACCATTAATTAGTTGTTACATCTATACTGAGTCAAAGATTTGAACCGGATGGTTAATTCCACCAAAAGGAACTTAACCAACTATATGCTCAGCTTGCAAAATGGTGTGATTATCATGTTTGTCCTCATCATCATCATTATACAACTCTTCATTAATACTTCAAGCATTATTCATGTTTTTTAAATGAGAGATACAAATTCCCCCAACTATTGCCCACTATAGCAAATATTTTTTCACAAGACGTTCAATAGAAAAGCTTCAACATTATGAGAATGGTCTGAGAAAAGTAAATGATAGAATCCTACAATTCATTTGAAGTTGTTCCCTCAAAAAATAGTTGTAAGGATCGTGTGACCGAGAGGGGGGGGGGTGTGAATCGGTGCACTCTAGAATCTATTTCCAAACACTAACACCCAAGCAACTCCTAGCGAGTAGTTCTAGTAACAAGGTAAAGCACACTAAGAAGTATCCTTAACCTATATGGCTAGTGGATATAGATAACACAAGCACATCACACTAGCAACCTAGCAAAAGATTGTGCTTGTTCTTGATTGCTCGGTGAAGCTTGGCTCGTGGATGCATGATAGATCACTTGATGGTACTTGTTGCGGTTCACTTGGTGTAGCTTGACTCGATGAAACTTGTTGCGGTTCGCTTGAAGGAGCTTGACTCGATGCTTGTTGCGGTTCGCTTGAAGGAGCTTGATGTTGTTGGGCTTGGATTCTCTTGAGATGTACTCGTAGAAGGTCCACTTGATGAAGTTGTTGGAGGAGGTGTCGGAGGTTCATCTTCACGAGGGATAACTTCACCAATGGGCATGTTCCTCAAAGCTTCCTCCACGGGTTCATCACCTACAATATGAGAAGATGGAGGGTCTTCTTGAGACCCGTGAGACTCATCAAATTGTACATCATAAGTTTCTTCAACAAAGCCGGTAGAGGTGTTGAAAACCCGATAAGCCTTGGCCGAGCCCGAGTAGCCGACAAGAATGCTCACGTCGGTCCTCTTCTTGAACTTACTAAGTCTTTCCCCCTTCTTGTAGATGTAGCACTTGCAACCAAACACTCGGAAATATGCAACATTCGGTCTTCTCCCAACAAGCACTTCATAAGGAGTCTTGTTTAGCAACTTGTGAGGATAGATCCGGTTGGAGGTGTAGCATGCGGTGTTGATGGCCTCCGCCCAAAACTTCTCCGGAGTGTTGTACTCATCAAGCATAGCACGAGCAAGAGTGATAAGGGTCTTGTTCTTCCTCTCGACAACACCATTTTGTTGAGGAGTGTATGTAGCCAAAAACTCATGCTTGATGCCAATCTCATCACAATAGTCTTCAATGATAGAGTTTTTAAACTCCGTCCCATTGTCACTCCGAATCTTCTTGATGTGATGCCCATACTCAACTTGCACTCTTCTACCAAACTTCTTGAATATCCAATTGCTTGTGTCTTGTTCTCAAGAAAGAACACCCAAGTATATCTTGAGTGATCGTCCACTACCACGAAGCAATAGAGATTTCCACCAATGCTCACATAAGTTGTAGGCCCGAAGAGATCAATGTGTAAGAGCTCGAGAAGTCTTGAGATTGACATGAAATTCTTGGATGGGTGAGGTGAAGCCACTTGCTTCCCGGCTTGACATGTACTACACAATTTGTCCTTCTCAAAGGTGACATCCTTGACTCCTCTCACTAGCTTGTTCTTCATCACATGCTTGAGTTGATTCATACCAATGTGAGCAAGCCTTCGATGCCATAGCCAACCTAGAGAAGATTTAGTGAAGAGACAAGTGCTAGGGGCAACAATGTTAGTCTCAAAATCAACAACATATAGATTATTATGACGAAAACCCTTGATAGTGAGACCCATAGCATCATTGCAAAGAACCACCCCATTGGCATCAAAGTTACAAGAAAAGCCAAGATCACATATTTGAGCAACGGATAGAAGATTGAAGTTTAGAGACTCAACAAGAAGCACGTTAGAAATTGAGAGGTCATTTGAAATGGCCACCTTACCAAGGCCTCTTACTTTATGCTTCGAGTTGTCTCCAAAAGTAACCTTGTCATGATCTTCATCTTCCTCCAAGTTGCTGAATATGGATGAAGTCCCGGTCATGTGTTGAGTGCACCCACTATCCAACACCCAATGTTTGCCACCAATCTTGTAGTTCACCTTGGAAGTAGCCATCAATCAAAGAGAGGGATTAGTATCATGAGAATCAATTGACATGTTGTTTACCTCTTTCATGCTCTTGATGTAGACCATAGGAACTCCATTGAGAAAGTCCAAGTCTAATGCATCCAAGGCGTCAATCATTGCCTTGGTGACTCCATTGTGTCTCCACACACTCCGATCATATCCCAAGTGTAGGACATGGTTCCCAAGAGGATAGGCTTGAAATCTTCTCACTTCATCACTTGCATTGAAGTATTCAAGGATGTTGTACATTTGGTGTTCATAGGATAAGGCAATCAAGATAGCCTCATCGAGAGGCATCCTATCAATATCATCACCAATATCATTTAGGACATAGATCTTCCTATGATAGGGGAGGAGAGATAACATCATCCTTATTGCATTCTCATCACTAACCTTCTCCTTCCCTTCAAAAGAATTTTGACTCTTGCAAACAATATAAGAAGCCTCTTCCAACACTCAAGCCAAGTTTCTTCTCTCTTCTTGTAGAACTCATCATACATATCAAGGAGAAGATAGTGAGCTCCACCGGCAAGACCCGGTTCATACAAGTTGTAGTAGTCTTCATAGAAAGGAGGTAAGAGATCTCCATCCGGGGGATATTCCTTGATAGGCTTCGGCTATCATCACTATCACTTGAATAATCATCATCACTATAGAAGACGGGAACCCTATCATCTTCTTCTTCTTCCTCATCATCACTTGGGGTTTTGAATGTGTTAGAGAGCATAGAGCGGGCTCTTCTTCTTGTGATGATCTCAATGACTTGCTCAATTGAGTAGGACTTGAGCTCGAAGCTTTCAAACTCAATGTGATCACCATACTTGTCCTTGGGCAAAGCATCAAGAAACTTCTTGAGACCTTCTTCCTTGGTGACGATCCATAGCTTGTTCTCATTTATTCTCTTGATGAGAGAATCCATCCGAAGAGCAAACTCAACAAGATCTTTATTTGGCTTCATGGAGATGTGGTCCAACTCATCACATAACTTGTTATATCCATCCTCTTGATCCCGAGTAGAAGACCCTTCACCAACACGAGATGATGATTGAGCTTGAGGTAGAGGTTGAGCTTCAATGTTTTGATTGTCACTTGCATGGGAGATATCCTTGCCTTTCTTGATATCCTCCTCAAGAGAGGAGAGAATAGCAACCACCTCATTATAGGGCATGTTCACAAGCTCATCCACTCGAGCAAAAGCGAGAAGACCAAACCGTGAGAGTGGTAGAGATCGAATAAGCTTCTTCACAACATGCTTGTGCATAATAGAGGGATAGCCCATTGTCATGAGTTCCTAGCAAGAACATACAAACGAGAGGCAAAGTAGTGATATCCTCATTATCATCCAAAACAAGCTCATCATACTCATCACGCACATCATAGTAGGAAATGCCATTAAGCACACAATCATAAGGCTCAATCAAAGTAGAGGCGATGGAAGTGTTAGAAACGTCATCATGAGTGGACTCCATTTTCCCACACGCAATCCCGGTCACGACTCAAGGCGGTAAAGCCCTAATAATGGCTCTGATACCACTTGTAAGGATCGTGTGACCGAGAGGGGGGTGAATCGGTGCACTCTAGAATCTATTTCCAAACACTAACACCCAAGCAACTCCTAGCGAGTAGTTCTAGTAACAAGGTAAAGCACACTAAGGAGTATCCTTAACCTATATGGCTAGTGGATATAGATAACACAAGCACACCACACTAGCAACCTAGCAAAAGATATATAAAGCGGAAGACTTAAACTAGGCAAAGCAACTAGATAAACTAGATACAAGACAACCAAAGATACTAGGCACACTAAGTAGAGTCCTTAGAGCTACTAGCTAGGCTACAACAAGGAAGCACACGAGCAAGGCGAACAAGCAAACCTAGAGAAGCTAGTAGGTACCAAGTAAACACACAAGCTAGATAGAGCGCAACTCAAATACTACAAGCAATCATATATAGTACGATAAGTAAATGCATGTAGTAAAGGAGAAGGGATAGGGAATGCTCATGATGTTTTCCCTGGTCTCGGAAGGATGACGCCTTCCCCTACTCCACGTTGGGTCACTCCCGTCGGAGTCTCGACCCCGTCCCTCTGCTCGATGGCGATCCCTCCTAGAGCACACTCCACCCTCCGAGTGAAGTCGCGGGCACGTCCTGCCGGGCTCTCTCCCGTGTACTCTTCCGGAGGTAAGGCTCCGCACTTGATGCGTGCCAAAGGACGCTCCACTAGTGATGCTTCTTTCACACGGGAAGCTCCAAGGCCGTGTACAAACTTGTGTCGGCATCGACAATCTCCTTGGACAGCTCAACACCGACGCCTAACCGGTCTAGGCCTTGCCATAGACCAAGAGTAACAGCTCTAGATGACTCTCTCAAGCTCACACTAGCCTAGAGATCAAAGAATGCAACTTGTTACTCTCTCAAGCACTAGGATCACTCCAAATCCTTCTCAAGTGCTTCACACTTCTTCCATTTGGCTTCTTGGCAGCACCTCCCCTCTTTCCTGGGTCCAAGAGCACCTCAAAGAGGCAAACAACCGACTATATATAGGCCACCAACTTCAAACTAGCCGTTGTCCAAAAGTGCACAGTCTGCGTGATGACCGTCATATTGACCGTACCGTCCGGTCCTCAAATGACCGTACCGTCCGGTCTTCACCAGACCGGCGTCCAGGGAGTGCTGCTCCACTTCTCAAAGTAGACCGTACCATACGGTCTCCAGGACCGTACCGTCCGATCTCCACTTCTTCTTCAGCCAACAGAAACTTCTCCTTCTCTGTTTCTTCTGCCTGTAAGACCGTACCATACGGTCCCTGACCGTACCGTCCGGTCAATGGTCCGGTCTTCATTCTTCAACTTGCAGAAACTTCAGCTTCTCTGTCTGGAAAACTCAACAGAGACCGTACCGTCCGGTCCCTAGGACCGTACTGTCTGGTCGATGCTACGGTCTCCATTTCTCCACTTCCAGAAACTTCAGCCTTTCTGTCTGGATTCCCACTGTAGACCGTATGGTACGGTCTCCTTGACCGTACCGTCCGGTCTCTTCTATCTTCGCAGCTTCGATCTTCTTCTTGATCCTTTCTTCCAAACTTGTTCTTCTTGGTTCCTTCAATCCTCTTCTGCCACCCTAGCCCCTGAGAGACTCACCATGCATCCAATGATCTCTATAACTAGTGTGCACTAAGAGAAACACCTCGAACCCTCTTGATAGTCCGGTTTTTCCTATGGACTCAAGCTAACATCTAACCAAGCAACACTCGCTTGGATCTAGCATGTCCTTAGCCTTGATCCATATCTTCTCCGCGACTCCATCAAGTCCGCTCTTGTGTTGATGAAGGCAACCAATCATCCTTGTCATTAAGTTCATGGTGTGTTGGCGTACATCACCAACGGACGGAGCTTTCTTCTCATGTGACCTATAAGATCTCACAAAGAGTGTTAGTCACATTCATGTTTCTCATCCAATCACCAAAATATTTATACTTTGGGGTTTCCATAGCTCCAATGGTCATGAAGCTTACAATAGCCCAAACCAGTTCTAATTGAAGTGATCGAGAGATACTCAACGATTACATACCGACGGTAATTACTTTGCAAGTGAGCTAAAAATATAAAATAATAGGGGACCTTATTATCCTAGATGTGCAGTTCACAAAGAGATCATGATTGTACAACCAAATAAAGCTCTATCCTAGGATCAGACACACAAACTAATTAAAGCATGGAAGAACTACCATGAGATTAACTATAATCAAGCACAACATAGGAACTTTGGAGGGTATACTATAAGTGTGTTAAAGGAGAGGGATAGTAATATTCAAGATTTAATCCTAGGTATTGAAGAGTGCTCCCTGTCAAGGATTGCATTACCGATTCTATCGGTAATACCGACGGCCACCGAGAAGTCCGGTTTACCCAAAAACTGGAAAAAACCAGTACAGAAATCGAAAAAATTCAAATTCCGAAATTGAATAAAAAGGTCCTGAAATTTTTGGTAAACCGGTTAAAAGTTCTGGAAAGCTGGACCGGACCGGTTTACAAGAAAACCTGTTGAAACTTCCGGAAAACTGGACGAAAATTTGAAAAACCGTTTCAAAGAGGGAAAAATGCAAAAATTTGAAAACAATGAAACAAAAAAATATGAAAAAAAAACTAGATGCAATTTGCAGCGCTATGGTGCAACAACAACACTAAAGTTCAATCTTTTGCTTGGTCAAAAAATGGAGGAAGGTTGCTGGTTCGTTAAAAAAAAGGGTTGTTTCTTTTTTCTTCTTTCCTTTTCTACCCATAAAGCTTGCATGATTTTTTGACCTATCAAACAATCGAATTTTTGTGCTCTCGTTCCACCATTGCCTGCAAATTTCCTCTAGTTTTTTCTTTTACATATTTCTGTTTCAATTTTTTTTTCAAATTTTTAAATTTTTAAGAATTTTAAAATGAAAACTGGTCTGCCGGGTAAACCGGACCGCTGTAAGGAGAACCTTGCTCCCAGTGGCCTTCGACATATGGAATGCCTGACACATTCCGCAACCGCGTGTTCCTCGAGCGTTTAGAGAGAGCAGAGGCCGTGGGAAGGGAGAAGCCGTGACAGTGTGCACTGTTGTCTTTAGTAGTAGCTTCCTCAGCTTGTTCACGCTCATCACGGTGCTGATCTTTGCGTACTCCGAGCACTTCATCCCAGTGGAAGTCACCGTCGAAGAGGCCTCCCTCGGGCGCCTGGCCCTCGCCGCGCCTGCGGGCTACCACCTCTCGCTGGACGCGCGAGCTTCTCCTCTGGGGCAGGCCGCTCTCGTCCGGCTGGTGGCAGAGAGCGAGCCCGTGATGCTCGCCGGCCAGATGGAAGCGCGTCGCAGGACTATTGCGTCTGGACCTCAGTGACGGCTGACGCTGGGGAGGTTCACGGTGAGGCCCTCCACGGCGCCAATGGCCGCACTTCTCGAGCACACGCTGCCGCACAGGCATGCGTGTGCATGTAGCCCATGAGCCCATGACCATGAGCAGAGGACCGGTTGTGATCGATGGTTCCTTATCTCTTTCTTTCATGCTACCATGAGCTCAGATCTGGGTGACAAGAAGGTCCACGAGCTCTGCGGTTCATACTTTGTGATGTTTTTTTCCTTCAAGAATATTTGTCTTGTATTCATTGATGGGGAAATATCAAATGTACAAGAAGTCACAGTACTACCTTCAGGCCTTCATAACTTTGGCGGCGGACTGTACTACAGTTAATTCCGAATATAACATTCCGTGATTTTTGGAAATGTGACGCACTTGCTTCGGAAATGCTTTGTTCTTGTTTGCCATATACCATCAAACACAAGGCCAGCAGGCCATTGCATTCGTGCACGCCCTGCTTGATCTACCGGGAAAGGGGCAAAGCACTCCGAGCACCTCTGCTCTCATCTCTCAGAGGTTTCACTGCCACGATGCAAGGTAGACTAGGAGTCACATGGGACTTGAAGGTCCATGATTGCTGGTGGTTTCTCTCTCTCTCCGTCGTCTGGGTGTGAAGCTGCACCAAAGTAGGCAGTCTCCACTCTTTCCTTGCTTGTGGTGTATCTTGGACCAAGACATAAAGCATCAGGCCTTCTTGCTAGCTAGTAGTACTCATCATGGTGGATTCATTAACCTGTACATTTCCTTTTGCTTTAACCTATGCTATTAATTAATTTAGTAACAGGAAAAAAACATGTTCTCAGAAGGATCAGATGTACCCTGCAATGTTATGGTGGGACAAGCCAACAGTTGCATGGCAAAATGCATCAGGATTGCGCAACACAAAGCACAAGAATCATACTCCATTGCTCTCCACAAGATCGAAGACATCAATAAGCAAGCTACAGTTACTGGTATCTGAGGGGAAATTTAGCAAGATCATTTGGATTTGGAACTGAAGGTGTTGCAACAAATTAAGATTGTTCTGCTGGCTTTCGCTTATGGATAGGTTCAACACTTGAAACATTTTAAGAGGAAAGAAATACAAATTTGAGGTGAACAACTATTCCCTCTCTGTCCAGCTAGGACTGAGGAAACAGTTTTCCACCTGTTTTACAGATGCCCTTTGAGTCAACAATGCTGGCAGCACTTGGGCATTCAAGCTAAATTTCCTTGACATGATGATAGACGCCAGATTCAAGATTTCTTCATGGAAACATTCGTCATTGGAGCATGGCAAATTTGAAAGCAAAGAACACAACTTCGTCTTCGAAAGAAGCCCCCCTTCATTCCACATCTGGAAAAGCCACTTTGTTGAGGAAGGCCGTCTACAAGCTCACAGATAGCTCATAGATAGCAGAGATGCTTTTCTTCCCCTTTACTTTCTCTTTGTACCGTGCAGTGCTCTCTTTCCTGTTGTTTCTTCTTCTACTTCTTCCCATGTGCAGTGGTAATATGCTCTCTAACTTAGTTTTTTTAAGTTATTTTCTTATTTAATGAAACTAACCGTGTTTCAGTTATCCCTCGCTGTGTTTCAGTTTGAAAAGAAAAAAGCTAGTTCAGTGCTCATCATGGTGCAGAAAGTCATGAAGGAATGAATTGACCACCTATATAGTATTTTGATGCTATATATCATCCACGGATGGTAGGTTGTCTTTGGGGCTCCTAGTCATCGCCAATCATGAAGGATAGTTCATCGATCCAAAGGTAAAGTTGGGGTAGAAGCTCCAATCCAAATCACTGCATCGATCCTAGGTTTGTGAACATGCAATCCAAGAAAACATGTGAAGATCGATAATGTAGAGTACATCTAACGCTGGTAGCAAAAGGAGACCAAATGCACCCACGCCTCTATAAAAGGAGCCTCGCGCTGGGGCAGACAGGCAGGCAACAACGACGGAAGCCAATTTCTTCCAAACCCCTTGGTGTCTACACCTAACCTAGCTCTGCAACCAAACACAGCCCGTCAGTCACCTCGATCGCTTCCCTCGGAGTTTAGAGCATGGACAAAGCCGAGTTGTGCAGCATGTGCCTCAACTTCCTCGGCTTCATCGCGGCTGTCGGACTGATCGTCCTTGGCCTGAGCAACAACAACACAGTCGAGGTCACCGTCGCCGAGGCCTCCCTCGTCGCGCCCGGCAACGGCAGCACGGCGTCCGTCGCCTTGGCGGTCGCCGTCCGCAACCCCAACACGGCGATGTTCGTCTGGCGCACCACGCCGCTGGACGCCGAGCTCCGCCACGGCGGCCGGCCGTTCGCTCACGTCCGGCTGGCGGCGGGCGCGGGGCCGGAACGCATCAGCCCGATGAGGACCAAGGTCTACCGCGTCGCCGTGGCGGCCGCCAAGAGCGCGCTCGGGAGCGACGCGGCGGCCGGGGTGTTCCGGCTGGAGCTCCTCGTCAATGGCAAGTTCAAGTACTCGACGAAAACCGGCAGCTTCAACACCACGATGAGGTGCCCGTTGAAGCTTCCGCTGTCGGCGCCGCGGGAGCCATGCGCCGACCTCACGGACTACAAATTCATCTTTTGATCCCTTCGACTGCTTATTTTCTACGCGGTTTTATTTTGTCGTGATTATTCGTTACCTCTCGTGTTTGTTCCAAGTAGTCCCGTGTCCTCTATACTAGTACTAGTTGTTTAGCTTGCTTAATTGTGCCCATGAAAAACCCTTTCGTCCATTTCGTCCCAACTGGGAAAAGGGTAATTAATTAAAGCCACTTGACGTCCTGGAATGGAGCAGAGCCGAGCTAGCCATCACATGCAGGTCGTTTCGCTGCCATGATGCGAGGTAGAAGAGGAGTCACATGTTGAGACTGCTGGTGGTGTCACCTAGATCTCAGCTCTCCGTCGTCTGCTGTGTGAAACCGCGCGCAGCACCAAAGACAGCCTGCTTTCTTTCCTTGTTTCTGTATCTGGGGCTCTGGGCTCTGGGGTGATGCATGAGATGGAACAAGACATAGGATATAAAGCTTTAGATCTTCTTTCTAGCTACTACTACATTATCATCATTATTGCAGTATAAGCTGCAAATTTCTCTTCTACCGAACATATATGTGCTGTAAATTAATTCAGGAACAGAAAAATCATGCTTTCAGCAGGAATCAGATGCTTTTACCTTGCAATTTCACAACAAACAGTAGTTCACTACTTGCGTTTCCTTCTTTGTCAAACTTGTCTACCGAATTGACACGCATTTCCTTCTTTCCACGTTAACGGCGATACGAGCGAATAGATCCATGGCAATCGAACCAATACCTGGGAAAGTAAGAACAAGAAGTTGTTGATCTCCACTAAATCGAAGACACACTAATTAAGGAGAAGGTTTAGCTACTCGTTAATATGATGAAGAAATTATTTGTAAGTTGATCAATGCTAACGCAGGAAGCCGTGAGGGAGAGGGGAAGAATTCGTCACCTAGCTAGGTACTTTGATGGTAGGGTGTCCTTTGCTCCTTTCACAATCACTGCATCCAAATAGAGGGTATGAACTCACCTTTCAAGATAAAAGCGTAATGTTTGAACATTTCTAGTAGCAAAGAGTTGCCGTGCTTGACACTGTACAGGAGATGCAGAGATTGATGTTCACATTGAGTACTTCCAAGACAAGCCAACAGATCACGGAGTACGAACGGTGGTTGTTCATCTCCACGGTGGTGGTGCCAATTTGTGTTGCGAAAAGTAGGTAGTACAGAAACAAGCTCTTGTATACGCTGGTAAAAGTAGAGCAAATGCTATTCTCTTTTCACCCACGCCACGGACTTACAAAAGGGAGGCCTCGCGCACGCCGGGGCAGCCGAGCCAAGCGACGACGACGACGGAAGCCCATTCCAAACCCGGCCCTTCTCTCACACTTCCTAGCTAGCTCTCCTGAAACAAACAAACACTGAAACACAGCCCGTACGTCACCGCCGATTCCGTCGAAGTTTAGAGCATGGACAAGCTGGTATCGTGCGCTAAGTCATTTAAAACTTTGACCGACATATGTTGATCCCTTCCCTTCGACTGCTAGCTTGTATTTTCCTTTGCTTCCCCTCTTGTTTCGTGCTAACTAAGTGCTCCCCTGTCCTCTAGTTGTTTAGTAGCTTGCTTAATTAATTGTCCCCATGAAAAACCATTGAACAACTTGTGGTCATATATTTGTTAGATGCATATGCTCTTCCCCTGTGATAACATAACTCAAAAGATCCAAGAGAGTTTCAGGTCTTTTAATTCTCTGCCTCATCACTCGGTAAGCCGTCTGTCGACACGCCATTTCGTCCTCTTATTCCTCCAACCGGGAAAAGGGTAAAGCACGCACTTCACGCCGCGCTGCTCTCTTCTCCCTCGATCGCACGATGGAATGGAGCAGAGCCGAGCCAGCTACACAGGTCGTTTCCACCACCCAAGGCAGGCTGCTTTATTACCTTGTTTGTGTATCTGTGTGTGGCTCTGGCCTCTGGGGTGGTGAGATGGAACAAGACACGGGATATAAAGCTTAATTTAGATCTTCTCTCTAGCTAGCTACTAGATTATCATCGTCATTATTGCAGTAGTATAAGCTGCTAATTTCTCTTCTACCGATCGAACATATGCTGTAAATTTGCTCCTCCTGGGATTGGCTAGCTAGTGTTTTGTCTTGGAAGAGAGTGCTCTGTAACTGAGAAATATGTATGTAACGTTTTCTGTGAACTGGTAAAATGCGTAGAGTGGGTCAAAACACTGATGAATTTCACTGAACTTTCTGTAAGCTGGCAACCCCAGCAAAGACTTTTGCTTTCAATAAAGCAGACTTTGGTCTAAAAAAACATATCCTGTCAATTAATTCAGGAACAGAAATATCATGCTTTCAGCAGGAATCAGATTGTTTTACCTTGAAATTTCACAACAAACAGTAGGTTCCAAGTTGCACTTCCTTCTTTGTCAAACTTGTCTGTCGAATCGAGTCGACACGCATTTCGTTCTTTCCACATTAACGGTGATACGAGCGAATAGTTCCGTGGCAGTTGAACCAATGCCTGGCGAAAATGCATCAGAAGTTCGCAGAGTAAGAACAAAAAATTATCTAGTTAATCTCCACTAAATCGAAGACACACTGAGGAGAAGGTTCAGCTACTGATTAATATGATGAAGAGATTATTTGCAAGTTCAATGCTAATGCAGGAAGCCGTGAGGGAGAGGGGAGGAATTCATCACCTACGTACTTTGATGGTAGGGTGTCCTTTGTTTCTTTCTCAATCACTGCATCCAAATAGAGGGTATGAACTCACCTTTCAAGAAAAAAGCATAACGTTTCAACATTTCGGATAGCAAAGAGCTGTCGTGCTTGACACTGTACAGGAGATGCCTGTGCAGAGATTGATGTTCACATGGAGTACTTCCTAGACAAGCCAACAGATGGAGTACGAACGGTGGTGGTTAATCTCCTCTATTGCCGGCTAGGAAGCAAAAAATGCCTTCAGTTAGCTCGTCTTTCTTTCCATCTTATGTGCCCGTGCTTTATTATTTTGCGGGTAAAATGATTTGTATTAAGATGGGGATTCAGCAATTACAAGCTGCTCTAGAGCAGGACGAACTCCAGCCAGCCAAACTGCTGAACCGTACTCTTGTCTAGCAAACTTATAGCTAATTCATGCGCAATAGAGTTCTGATCTCTCGTTAGTGAAACTACCTTTAACTCAGCCAGGTCTTCACGTCGTAAAATGAGATGGAAGCGATGCACATTCACGTGCACACCTTCGTGTTTATATAGCTCGGACAGAGTACATGTTGGTTGTTACTACCAGCTTTTGCGCAAGATGTAGACCTTCACGGCAGGTCAAGAGCTCTGCCTCCTCTGTTGAGACGCAGTTAAACAACTGACGCCAGGCAGGGAGGATAACCACACCTAGATGGTCTCTGATGATAATTCCAGCACTCGCCTGATTGTAGTGCTCAATAAAACTGGCGTCAACATTAAGTTTAATCCACCCTACTTCTAGAGGAGTCCATGTTACAGGTCTATTCGAGTCACTAGAGCTCTTGGAGACCTTCTTTTGACACATTTTTGCCACCAGAAACATGGGATTCTTCCACATATCTCGTCAGGTTTCAAGTTTCAACTTACCCATATTCAGAATATTACTGCATAATATGTTCAGGCTAGTAACTGATCCAATTTGAAAAATTGTATTTCTGTCAGACTAGTTCAGCCACAAAGTCATTAAAAAGAGATTTTCTGTAAGGCTAGCAGGAACCAGTTGAGCCCAAGTACCGGAACCTGTAGCACGTCCGGCAATGCCCAGTTACGGCGCATCTGCCCATATACAGCTCTTGCGTATGGAGTGTGGACATAGGACTGCTGACAGCATGGGGACCATCCTCCTGACCTGGAACCATGCCAATTGAAAAGACCTCATGAGTCATGACCTTCCTTCTCATCAGTGTAATAGTATCCGTAAATTCGGCGGCAAGGAAAAAAGCATGCTTTCAGCTTAAGGAACCAGATTTACCAGTGCTTGATGATTTCAGAGTACAAGAAAAAGAAATAAAATTATGTTTCTTTTCACAAAGCTAATTGGTATGTTAGTTTGTTCTTAGCGATGCAAATAGGCTAAGGACGCCGCTGATCAGCACATGCTGTGGATGGAACGTACGTTCACCTGGTTTTGATGGGCTACGTACAGTGAACTGAACTGAGGTATAAAAGGGTTGTTTCGGGCGGGCCTGAAGCTACCTAGGATTTCTTTTTGAGCTAGACCCAAATGAATGCACATAGTTCATTTCCTTCATCCGAGGGTTTAGATCTTAATCATAATACCTTTCCATCCCACCGGTATTATAAGTATCATGGTCAGGATCATGGCAATCACAGGGGTTTTATCGAAAAACGATGGTCGCAAACCTGTAAAATATTTGTGATGAAAGGGGTAGCGTCCATTGACTCGTTTTCGCCAACCTTATCGTCTTAGATCGTTGATCTCTGGCTGTGGCCATGACGATTCAGTGGCGGCGCTCGGCCCGGCCGCAGTGATGCGGTAGGCGGCGGCGAGTAGCAGCGATCTGTTTTGGAGCGGGAGGGTTGTATGTAATCTACTCCCTCGGTTTCAAATTATATGTAGTTGTTGACTTTCAGACATCGTGTTTGACCATTCGTTAAATTTATAAAAATATTATTTATTTTGTTACAATTTGTTTTATCATTAGATATACTTTAAGCTTGACTTATTTGTTTTATATTTTCATAAAAAAATTTGAATAAGACGAACGGTCAAATGTGAAGTTTGAAAATCAAAAACTGCTTATATTTTGAAACAGAGAGAGTACTAGTTTTTCTGTTAGGATTCCAATGGGTTGCCTCCAGTTGCAAGTAAGCTATATGTTTTTTTTTTTTGGTTCTGATGGTAAATATCGAACGTGAATATTCGCGGCCTCCGCTTCCATGTATCTACCAAATCGGATTATGCAATGTGATACAAGCGTGCCGGGCGTACCGCATGCTGGAGCACGTGTGATTTTCTGTTCGGATTATGCAACGTGAGCCATATATTGCCGATAAGGTTAACCATATATATTGCTTTTTTATACGATATATATCCCTTGGCAATGTTGTGTTCCTTCAAGACCACAAATTCACAATAAGCTTCCAGGAATAAATGAGAGCAATAGGATACTAATTTCGTGCCCCTGTACGGAGTAACATGACAAATTTCAAAGGAATTTCTATTTAATATTTGAAAGTAATTTTAACAACTCTAAGGCTGACAGTCACTGACAACATTGACTCCAGTCATTTGAGCTGAATGTGCTCTAGCGTCAGCTGCGTCTGCTACAAAAAGTTCTGAACTGAAATCTAAAAGACTGCATTCCGCAAGGACTTGAAGAATGGAACTCATGTGCTCCAGCAACAGCTCAAACAGAACAATGCAGAATCAACGTGGTAGGCAACCAGAAAAGTCAATACAATGCAGCTCCAAGCTCCGACTAAAATATGTTCTTAAGGCGACCTTCATATGTACAATAATCAAAATAAAAATCCAAATCCAGTTTCTGCCTCTCTAGCATATGACTGAGTACGTACTCGGCATCACATCCTTCAACTCTTTCCTTCTTCCTTGCAAAGAAGTTGCACAGGTCTCTCAACAGGAACCCAGTCTCCCGAGGATCACCGTAGTTCTTCTCCATGACGTCCATAATCTGACAGGTCCAACCTCCCCTAGTTTCAGTTCAATTACTTTAATTTCTTCAACTGCGGTCAGACCACGGTGAGACCGCAATACATCATTGAAATCTGAAACGAACCACATCCCGCCCTCTTGACTCAGCTTCACATCCAGCTTAGCACTGCATCTGCACCTGGTCCATTCGTTGGGCCCTCTTCTTATCGGGGTTCTCAAAGCTTTTTATCGTCTATATACTTCAAAGGAGCTCCAAAACCTCCTCCATGTATATTCCTCAGTTCCTGTTTTCTGCCTCACCTTGCCTCTCCTCGCGCTGAACCCTTTGGCATGCGCATAAGAATTGTAATTCCTCCTCTTTTCCTAACATGCTTTTCTTCCCATCCATGAGACTCACCTATTTGCAATGCAAATTTCACAAACTTCAGCTTCAATTGGCAAAAATCAGGCAATTCTCACTCACAACTCTCTCACAAACACACACGAACACAAGTGGTTTGGTGCTGCGATGAAGCTGCAGCATTTTCAGGTTTTGCTCTCCTTTATTTATAGTCCTAAGTACATGCTAAGTGGCTCTGATTGAGCCGGCATTACTGGCCATAGTGGCCCACGACGCACCACAATGCCGTGATCACCACTACTCCTTAAGACTCGGACAAAGCTAAGACTTGCTAAGTGCTCTGACTGACTGACCAATTGAAACTGACGAAACTGAAACTAACACTAGGACTCTACTGACAGTGCAACGAGGTTTATGAGACAACAATCACCCCGTAAACCTTGTGCACCAGTTTTGATTTAACTTGGACCATGCCACTCCTTGCACGTAGCTCCTGGAATTTCACTCGCCCTAATGCCTTCATCAAAATGTCTGTGAACTGGTCCTGTGTGGCAACAAATTGGCCGCCAATGCTTCCCTCTTCCATGCACTCTCTGACGTAGTGATAGCGGATACGAATGTGCTTATTACTCCGCTCACAGAAGACGGGATTGTTCATGAGAGCAAGGGCAGACTGATTATCCACCCACAACTCGACTTGCTCAGCTTCTCCTCCCTTGAGATCAGTGAGCAGCCAAGCCATCCAGACGGCCTGCGTACCCACCGAGCTTGCGGCGACATACTCTGCTTCGCATGAAGAGAGAGCCACCACACACTGCTTGAGAGATTGCGAGCACACCGGCTGCGGCCGAGGAAGATGAGCTCCCCCGAAGTGCTCTTGCTTGCATCAATGTCGCCGGCAAGATCAAGGTCATTGTACGCCACCAATTTGCCCCCCCCCCCCCCTCCCCTTTACCGCGCGGGAAGAAGCAGCCGAGCAAAATGGTCCCTGCGACGTAGCGCAGAATGTACCGCACCGCGGCCAAATGCTCAGTTGTAGGCCGCTCCATGAATCGGCTCACAACTCCATAAGAAAAATTGAGGTTAGGACGTGAGTGCACAAGGTACCTCAAGCTACCGACGATGCGCCGGTATTGAGTTGCGTCGACCTCGTCCGCAATGCGTCGCAGCTGAGCTTCAATCTCTCCTCCATTTGTCGTACCCCATTTCTGAAGTACTTAGTGTTTACCGTATCAGTCCCTGGATCAGTAGCTGATACGACACTTTCACAGAATGCTTCACAGCGAATACTTTATTTTTATTACCGAGAGTCATTACAAGCCTTTTCATACATAAAAGTCTTTATACAAATGAGGCGGGCGGCCTCAACACACACAGACATCACGCTCAAAGGCTGACGCAGCAGCCAGAGCTAACACTAATGCTAGCGGAAGACGGCAGGGCTCCACTCCTACAAGCACCGCTTGAGCGAAGGCCGAACTCTACTCTTCATCACCATCAGCTTGAAAGTCATACTCTGGTTCCTCTTCTGAATGATTTTAGGCAAGGGTGAGTACTTAAGGTACTCAGCAAGCCTAACACAAGGGTTATGAATATGCAAGGGATTTTCAAAGGATAGGCTGAGTTTTATCGACAAGGCGGAAAAGCCAAGTTTATGCAGGGTTGTTTTGAAAACAAAGTATTTCGCAATTCCAATCAAATATCTGTAGAGATTAGTGGGGTTGGGCGGCCCTGGGGGAGATGCAATCCATCCCGCCAGTTCCTCAAATTTTATCACTGGCCGACAACCAGCACACGGCTCCAAACCGGCGTTTTCCAAAAACACACCAAGGGAACTCACGCGAAAAATCTAATCATAGTGTGGCCGATGCTTTCGCGTTGTCCAATACCGTGGAACACGGCTTTCCGGAAAGATTCTTAACCTTGGCCAAGGGTGCACAAATTTCCCCACAAGGTGGTCCAGTCCTCCCTATCGTCATAGTTTGGACTGTCCCACTAAAGGTTCCATACCTACTTCGTACCACCACGGCATCCCCCACGGACATCTCCAGGGGCTTCACCATCAAAATAATATGGCCAGTCATAAATGCCGGATCTCGAACACCCACCAACGAACGAGTCTTCTCCTGGGACTCCGTTGCAATCTCCTGCCTTCGGGGGTACCGGGTGAGTACTAGTAGGGTGTGGTTCCAATTCCGCGCCCATTCACGGCTTGTGGCTGCGCGAGGGTGCTAAGCAAAGGCGGCACAAGAACCGGTCCTTATATGACCGAACCAGGCATCTTCAATAGCCAATCCACAAGTGGAAGGGCGTCCCAGAGATAGCCTCCCCACTGAGGACTACCTCGCCTGATCCCGCCAAAAACATCCCTCACTAGGGTTGCACTTATTATTAACCACCCAATTTCACATTTACACACACCACCAAGACACACGCATTTACACGAAAATCATGTGAGCAATATTAATTATACACATGTGAAAGTCCTAAGCAGCGAGCATATCAACAATTCATTAATTAAATTAATGATGTTGATTCCTAGGGCTAACAAGGATACAGGATATAATCAAGTCAAGGCAGGCAATCAAATATTGCATAGGACCATTCTAGCATTTAAATTCGTTTAAATACCATGCAATTTATTTATAAATAGCTCTAATTAGGATATTTGCAAACATAGGATCAATATGATCAAAGGAAGTTAGACTTGCCTTCACCAAGCTCTTCTTCCTCTAAATCCTCGTAATCAGGATCCTCAGGGTCTTCGTCTTGATTATCTATCGAGTTAAAAAGAATAAATCTACCGCTTGCAAACAATTTAACAGAGCAATAAATCCGAATAAAATCCAAATAAAACCAGAGGGGAGTTGATTTTGGTGGCACTGGATAGATTAGGATTTTAGATGAATTTTGGCGCAAGTTTCGCCAAAATCGGAGTTAAAACGATGAAGATATTGATTTTTGATGTAAAAGAAAGGAAATTGATTAGGATGTGATTATCATAATTAAGTATAACCATCATCCTAATTTTCCAGTGGTTGACAAGGGTTGCAAAATGGTTAGAATGAAATATCGGATTTTTGAGGATTTTTGGGAATTTTTCTGTTATTGGAAATGTGGTCGAAATGATTTTCTGTGTACGTTCTCGGGTGCGCGTAGCAATTTCGAGCGCGATTGAGGGGCTGATAAGTGGGCCGGATGGGGTGCGGGTACTGTTGGTGGACTCGGTCCACGGAGCGGTGGACCGGGAGGACAAAAACCGGTGGTGCACGGTGCACCGCGTGCACCACGCGGGCAAGGCGACCGGGTCGTCGCGGCCCCACGCGGCGACGTGGCGCGCCACGTCGGACGCCGGCGCGCTGAGTCGGCACGCGGCGGAGGACGACGGCGCGCGGCGGGGTCTCGCCGGAACCCTCGCCGGCGGCGGCTACAGACGACGGAGGGAGGCGCGGGGCACACGCACGAGGTCTACGCGCGACGGCGAGTGCGAGGATGGGAGATGTCGTCGACGAGGTCGACGAGAGCGGCGGCGCGACGTCGCCGGAGATGGCGGCGCGCCGGCGAGAAAAGGGGAAACGGTGAGGAAGTGTTCGGAGCACGAGTGTGAGCTATCGGGGGCGTGCGCGAGAGTGAGGCGGACTCGAGACCACGCGAAGTTGACGACGGCGGCCATCGAGGAGGTGGCGCGAGCTTCGCCGGCGTCCATGGCGGAGTCTGCGCGCGAGGGGAAGAAGGAGAAAAAGGGGGCGCGTGTGAGTCTGCGGGATTGCGCGAGGTGCGCGAGCGTGCGGTGAGGTCGGTGTGCTACTCGACGGGGCCGGGCGCGGCCAGGAGAGTGGTCGGCGACGAGATTAAGGGCGGCGGCTAGTCGGTGCTCGGTGAAAGGGGGTGCGCGCACGGAGAGAGTGGACGAGATCATGCGCTAGAGGAAGAGGAGAGCTAGGAGGTGCTCACCGTGCTTTCAAACTAGCGAGGGAATGAGTGGGGAGGTGCCGGCGATGGAGATGGCGGACGGCGGCGCTAGGGTTCCGATGTTCTCGACCTGCGAACCACGGCTGCGGACGAGGTGAGCACGATTAGATCGAGCGCGGGAAGGAGTAGCTAAGGGAAGGAGAAGTTGTCATCGGGACTCACCGGAAAGGGAAGGGGAGCTCGCCGGAGAGTTCACCGGAATTGGGAGGGAGAAGGGGGAAAAATGAGAGAGAGAGCTCGAGAGTGGATTTGGGTGGCAAATGACATGAGAGAAGGATGGAGAGGGTCTGCCCCTTGCTTTATAGGCGGCAATGGCGGTGCGGAGCAGTGGGCGTAGGCGGTTCCCGGCGAGATATTTCTTGCCGGAGTAGTTGCGCGACACGACGTGCGAAGGCGGTTCGCGCTCGCCGAGGACAGGGATGACGGCGGCGCGGAGCTTGAGCAGTGGCGCGAACGAGACAAGGCGAGGGAGAGAGCTGCTGTGGCTGACGACGGAGGAGTGGGGCTCGTCGGGTTTTGGGAAGCTTGGCGCGTGCGTTAAGTAGGGGAAAGGACGACGATGGGACTGGGCAGTGGAGGCGGTTGAGCTGCGCGCGAGCTTCACGTGCGGTTCCTGGAGCTTGGAGGTGACGGAGGCGGTGAGGGAGCACGCCGGTATGGGCGGCGGCGCGAATTACGCCGGCGACGCGAGGTAGGCGACGGGTGCCGGGTCCACACGTCAGCGGGAGAGGGAGAGGGACAGGCCGGGCTGGAATGCTGGGCCGCGCGGACTGGGCCGGAACAGGCTGGCGCGGGAGAGAAGAGAAAGAGGGAGAGGCTGGGCCGGCCGGAAGAAAAGAGAAATGGGCGGCCCGACAGAGAAGAAAGATTTGATCTTTTGCTGGAATTTGGATTTGAATGAATTTTGAATTCATTCAAAAGGAGGGATTGAAACCAACACTCAAACAAATCAAGAAAAACACGAAAATGCATATGGTGACTTTTATGCATGGTTTAAAATTCAAAATCTTTTGGTTCTGCTACTAACTAAAGCTAGCAAATTGATTTTAATTGGAAAATTTTAAAAAGTTCAAATTTTTAGTGACTTTTGACAACGGTCGAAAACGCGGGTCGCTACAACCTACCCCACTTAAAGAGAATCTCGTCCCCGAGATTCCGGCTCTTCCTCGAAAAGATAAGGAAACTCTCGCTTGAGATCATCTTCTCTTTCCCATGTTGCCTCTGCTTCGGTGTGGTTACTCCACTGAACTCGACAAAACCTTATAGCATTCCTCCTTGTTAGCCGAGTTGCCACATCCAAAATCCTGATTGGCCTTTCCTGATATCTGAGATCTGGCTGTAAGTCCATTACTTCCGGAGGGACTATTTCTTCTGGTTTTCTCAGACATTTCTTTAACTGTGACACATGGAAAACATCGTGTACATCCGACATTTCTTCGGGAAGCTCGAGGCGATATGCCACGGCTCCTACCTTCTTAAGTACCTTAAAAGGTCCAATATACCTCGGTGCCAACTTTCCTTTTATCTGGAATCTCCTGGTTCCTCGAATCGGTGACACTTTGAGATACACATAATCTCCAACTTCGAAGCTCAAATCTCTGCGTCGGGTATCAGCATAACTTTTCTGTCTGCTTTGAGCTGCTTTTAAATTTTCCCTGACCAGAGCTACTTTCTCTTCTGCATCTCTGATTACTGCAGGTCCAAAGAAAGAACGTTCCCCAACTTCTGACCACATCAGCGGGGTTCTGCATTTTCTGCCATACAGGGCCTCAAATGGTGACATCTGTAAACTGGCCTGATAACTGTTGTTATATGAGAACTCTGCAAAGGACAAGCTTTTCTCCCAATCTTTTCAATAGGCTAGCACACATGCTCTTAACATATCTTCCAGGATTTGATTCACCCTTTCTGTCTGACCATCGGTTTGTGGGTGATATGCTGAACTATAATCTAGTCTTGTTCCGAGCAATTTATGCAAACTTTTCCAAAATATTGAAGTGAACTGTGTGCCTCGATCTGATACTATTCTGCGAGGAACTCCATGCAATTTGAGCACATTGTCTATGTACAGTTGAGCATAATGATTTCCCCTGTATACTGTCTTCACAGGTATAAAGTGTGCCACTTTTGTGAGTCGATCCACAATAACCCATATGGAATCATATCCTTTTTGGGTACGGGGTAACCCTACGATGAAATCCATACTGATCTCATCCCATTTCCACTCTGGAACATGGAGAGGTTGCAACAATCCTGCAGGTCTTTTATACTCTGCTTTTACTCTGCTGCAGATGTCACACCGAGCAACAAATTCTGCTATGTCTCTTTTCATTCCTGACCACCAATATTTCTGTTTCAGGTCCATATACATTTTGGTGCATCCAGGATGAATAGAATATGCTGAGTTATGAGCTTCATCCATAACCAGTTTCTGATATCCACCAGTTTTTGGCACACATATCCTATCCTTGTACCATAAGGTGCCCTGATTATCCACTCGAAATCCAGGGGCTTTATCCAACCCTGTCATTTTCTTTAATTCATTTATTTCTTCATCTGACTCTTGAGCTGTTCTGATTTGCTTCTCCAGAGTTGGTTCCACACATAAGGTATTCAGACGGCCTGGCTTAGCAAAGTGAAGATTTAATTGTTTGAATTCTTCCGCAAGCTCAGGGCTTCGTCTTCGCATTTTAATCCCATTATTCTGAGATTTTCGGCTTAAAGCATCAGCTACCACATTTGCCTTTCCAGGATGGTAGTGAATTTCTAGGTCATAATCCTTTATTAATTCCAACCACCTTCTTTGTCTGAGGTTTAAATCCGGTTGTGTGAAAATATATTTCAAACTCTTATGGTCCGTATATATTTCACATTTATTGCCAATCAGATAATGCCTCCAAATTTTGAGAGCATGCACAACTGCTGCTAGCTCCAAATCATGAGTGGGATAATTTTGCTCATGCGTTTTCAACTGCCTTGATGCATATGCAATAACTCTGCCATCTTGCATAAGCACATCCCAACCCTTGTCGAGATGCGTCGCAATATACGACAAAATCTCGGTGTATGTCTGGCAAGGTCAACACTGGGGCTGTGGTTAGCCTTTTCTTTAACTCCTGAAAACTTCTCTCACAGGCTTCTGTCCATTTGAATTCCTTTCCCTTCTGTGTCAAAGCTGTCATTGGTCTTGCTATTTTTGAAAAACCTTCGATGAATCTGCGGTAGTAACCAGCTAGACCAAGGAAACTTCTGACTTCTGTCACAGTGGTGGGTTGCTTCCAATTAAGGACTGCCTCAACTTTGGCTGGATCCACTGATACTCCTTCTTCTGTCAGAATGTGACCAAGAAAAGCCACTTTATTTAACCAAAATTCACATTTACTGAACTTGGCATACAGCTCATGAGCTCTCAATTTTTCTAACACAATTCTCAAATGCTGCTCATGCTCTTCTGCACTTTTGGAGTAGATAAGTATGTCGTCAATAAAGACAACGACAAACCGATCCAACTCCTCCATAAACACCTTATTCATCAAATTCATGAAGTATGCAGGTGCATTTGTCAATCCAAATGGCATTACTGTGAACTCATACTGACCATATCTGGTGACAAAAGCTGTCTTGAGAATATCACATTCCCTGATTTTTAGCTGATAATACCCAGATCTTAAATCAATTTTGGAGAAATATTTGGCTCCTTTCAATTGATCAAATAAATCATCGATCCTGGGCAGTGGATATTTATTCTTGATGGTGACTTCATTCAAAGAGCGGTAGTCTATGCACATTCTGAGACTGCCGTCTTTCTTTTTAACAAACAGAACAGGTGATCCCCATGGTGATGAACTTGGTCTGATAAATCCTTTTTCCTGCAACTCTGCTATTTGTGCCTTTAATTCTGCTAGCTCATTTGCTGCCATTCTATACGGTCTCTTTGCTATTGGAGATGTGCCGGGTATGAGGTCAATAATGAATTCTATGTCTCTGTCAGGGGGCATGCCTGGCAACTCTTCTGGAAACACATCAGGATATTCACAGACCACTGGCACTTCCTCCAACGGTTTTGCTTCCATACTATGAACCATTGGTGTAACCTTTGACCTTTTTGGTTCACATACCACTTTAATTCCTTTGTGGTTTACCAGGGTAACTTTTCTAGTGTCACAGGCTATATTGCCGTGGTGCTTACTCAACCAGTCCATTCCAAGGATAACATCTATCCCCTGGGATTCTAGGACTACTAAGTTCGCTAGGAACTCTACCCCACTTAAAAGGATCTTAACCCGTGGGCATCCCAAATAACTTTTGGTCTCGGCCCCGGGAGTCCGGATTATCAGGGGTTGTTTTAGCATGACAGTTGGCAAACCATTTGCAGCAACAAACTTCGAAGAAACAAACGAATGCGAAGCTCCAGAATCAAACAAAACGGTTGCAAGGATGGAGTTGACAAGATACTCACCAAGAACAACATCAGGAGTGTCCTCAACTTCATCTGCATTAATATGATTGACTTTTCCTCGACCGAAGGATTGATTAGTCCTCCGCTGCTGTCCAGAGGGTTGCTGCCCACCACGACCATTTCCAGAAGCTGCAGTTCTGGCACTGTTTGATTGGTGCTGCTGAGTGGGAGCATTATTTTGGCTCAAGTAAGGGCATCTAGCAATCATGTGACCAGGCTCACGGCAGTGAAAGCAAGTCCTTTTATCATTGTTGTTAGGTTGAACAACACTGGAACTGCTCCTCTGCTGACTACCAGAATTTTGATTGCGGTAGGACGGTGCTGAGCTTGGTTGATTGGACGCTGAGGTCCTATACTGCATGGTAGACTGATATTTTACTTCTGAAAATTATTATTAAACCTTGGCTTCTGATTTCTCTCCTGCTGCTTAAACTTTTGCGCATTGAATTTGCGCTTCCTATCATGATCAATGTGAGAGCGGGCATCTTCCAACAAAAGTGCACGGTTCATGAGAGTGTTGAAATCAGGATAAATATGAGTAACCAACTGCACTTTCAATCCAGGATTAAGCCCCTTTCTGAAGCGATCCTGCTTCTTCTTGTCAGTATTAACATCATCAGGAGCATATCTGGCCAATTTCATGAATTTCCTGATATATTGATTTACTGTCATCGCTCCCTGCTTCAGAGAGCGGAATTCATCGGCCTTCATTTCAATCACACCTTCTGGGATGTGATACCTCCTGAACTCCTCCTGGAATTCCTCCCAGGTAATAGCATCTGCATTTTCTGCACCCTCACGGTAATTATCCCACCATTCTCCTGCTGCTCCCTTGAGCTGGTGAGATGCCAGAAGAACTTTTTCTCTGTCATCAGCATTCACCAAGTGCAATTTCTTGGTGATATCACGCAGCCAATCATCAGCTGCCAGAGGATCTTCCTCAGTACCCTCGAAGGTCGGGGGCCTGAGCCTCATAAATTCTGACATTTTGCTCTGCTGGCCAGGAGTTCTGTCCATGAGTCCCTGTGCAATGATCTCCATCAGACGGGTCTGATTATCCATCACAGCCACCAGGTTGGTGACTGGTGCTGCGGGTATTCTTCCACCTCTTCCACCACCTCTTCCACCACCTCTTCTACCTCCTCTACCACGGTTCTGCTGTCCTTCACTTCTGTTCTGGTCATTGTTTTCCCCAACCTCATCCTGTACTTCCTGCTGATTTTGACTCACTTCTTCTTCCTGGTAATCCTGTTCATTGTCATGTCTGCCTCCACCTCTACCTCCTCCTCTACCTCTGCCACGCTGATTATTATTTCTTCCTCTACCACGTCCACGCCCTGCACTGTGGACGTCATCATGGTCATCATCCTGAACGTTACGCTCTCGGCGCTGGCGCTGCTGAATTCTGGCAGATCTTTTGGGAGGCATCTGATGGATAGATTAGCAAAAGGTGAGATAAGATACTCAGGCGATTAACTAAACTACGAGGCGAAGCTACAAATCTACGAGGCAAAACAAACAAGATAAATGGAAAAGAAATTCCAAAGATCTTGCAAGCACACAAACAAGTTAAAACCAGCATCATTACATCATTACAGCAAGCCTATTCACAATAACAAGGTTCGATCATACATACCCAAGTCCTTTTATTTATATACAAGGACTCGACGATCTACGACTCGACCACAGGGCGACTCTGACTCGGGACTACTGAGACACACTACTGACACACCTGACACTACTAGACACCACTACTCTAAGCAACAGCTGCCACTACTAGCTAGCAAAGGCTACTCCACGGCGCCAACTCTGCTGCTCAGGCGTCGAAGCCACGGTCCTGGCGCCACTCTGCGTAGAGGTCGAACGGGTCCTGGGTGAGGTCGACGGTGCCAGTGCTGATCAGCCTGTAGTACTCGTCGAGGTCCACGTCTCCAACCAGGCGAGGTCCTGCTGGTGCCTCCGGTGCAGGCGAGTCAATCACCACGAACTCGTCCATATCCATCTCATCGTCAGTGCCAGTGAGATCGATGACGTTGTCCGCCACCGACTCACTCCCTGACGAGACGTCCACGACGGGCTCGTCCTCCATCGGCTCCTCCTCGGAGTCTCCAACGGTCTCAAGGGCGGCCTCAAGCTCTGCTGCCCAACGGGCAAGCTCCTCAGAGTCGTCCGGCTGCTCAACCTCCGGGGAGTCCACGGTCGTGTCTGAGCCTGCAAGGGTGGTGGAGTCCTCCTCTGTGTCGGTCGGACAGGCGTAGTGGTAGTGTCCGTGCGGTCCTCCCATCCTCACTGTGAAGTGGCGGCGGGGTCCTCCGTGCTCCTCGTGGCAGTACCTGTAGTGGCTGTTGAGCTTACGGATTAAGTACATCGCATCCTCCTCCCAGAAACGACGGGTGTAGTCCAGGGTCCACTGCAGACGGTCTCTCTCAGCCTGGCAAGCAGCAAGCTGAGCCTGTGCCTGCGTAAGCTGAGCTCGGGTCTCTGCAAGGCGGCGCTGGTCCTCGCCCCACCTCTCGGCAGTCTGCTCGAGAACGCGGGCGGTCTGGGCGCGCTGCGCCTCCAGCTGGTCAAGCTCCTGACGAAGGGCCTCCATCTGTTCAACAAAATGTTGAAAGACGGGTAAGTACCGGTGAAAATAATTTTATAAATAGAAATAAGGTAAGGGAGATTTTATAAAGTAAAATTTTACAAAATATCGCACTCATCTCACTCGATTCCATCCTATGGTTTGGCCTACGGGCAAGCATTGCTCTGATACCACTCTGTCGTACCCCATTTCTGAAGTACTTAGTGTTTACCGTATCAGTCCCTGGATCAGTAGCTGATACGACACTTTCACAGAATGCTTCACAGCGAATACTTTATTTTTATTACCGAGAGTCATTACAAGCCTTTTCATACATAAAGGTCTTTATACAAATGAGGCGGGCGGCCTCAACACACACAGACATCACGCTCAAAGGCTGACGCAGCAGCCAGAGCTAACACTAATGCTAGCGGAAGACGGCAGGGCTCCACTCCTACAAGCACCGCTTGAGCGAAGGCCGAACTTTACTCTTCATCACCATCAGCTTGAAAGTCATACTCTGGTTCCTCTTCTGAATGATTTTAGGCAAGGGTGAGTACTTAAGGTACTCAGCAAGCCTAACACAAGGGTTATGAATATGCAAGGGATTTTCAAAGGATAGGCTGAGTTTTATCGACAAGGCGGAAAAGCCAAGTTTATGCAGGGTTGTTTTGAAAACAAAGTATTTCGCAATTCAATCAAATATCTGTAGAGATTAGTGGGGTTGGGCGGCCCTGGGGGAGATGCAATCCATCCCGCCAGTTCCTCAAATTTTATCACTGGCCGACAACCAGCACACGGCTCCAAACCGGCGTTTTCCAAAAACACACCAAGGGAACTCACGCGAAAAATCTAATCATAGTGTGGCCGATGCTTTCGCGTTGTCCAATACCGTGGAACACGGCTTTCCGGAAAGATTCTTAACCTTGGCCAAGGGTGCACAAATTTCCCCACAAGGTGGTCCAGTCCTCCCTATCGTCATAGTTTGGACTGTCCCACTAAAGGTTCCATACCTACTTCGTACCACCACGGCATCCCCCACGGACATCTCCAGGGGCTTCACAATCATAATAATATGGCCAGTCATAAATGCCGGATCTCGAACACCCACCAACGAACGAGTCTTCTCCTGGGACTCCGTTGCAATCTCCTGCCTCCGGGGGGTACCGGGTGAGTACTAGTAGGGTGTGGTTCCAATTCCGCGCCCATTCACGGCTTGTGGCTGCGCGAGGGTGCTAAGCAAAGGCGGCACAAGAACCGGTCCTTATATGACCGAACCAGGCATCTTCAATAGCCAATCCACAAGTGGAAGGGCGTCCCAGAGATAGCCTCCCCACTGAGGACTACCTCGCCTGATCCCGCCAAAAACATCCCTCACTAGGGTTGCACTTATTATTAACCACCCAATTTCACATTTACACACACCACCAAGACACACGCATTTACACGAAAATCATGTGAGCAATATTAATTATACACATGTGAAAGTCCTAAGCAGCGAGCATATCAACAATTCATTAATTAAATTAATGATGTTGATTCCTAGGGCTAACAAGGATACAGGATATAATCAAGGCAAGGCAGGCAATCAAATATTGCATAGGACCATTCTAGCATTTAAATTCGTTTAAATACCATGCAATTTATTTATAAATAGCTCTAATTAGGATATTTGCAAACATAGGATCAATATGATCAAAGGAAGTTAGACTTGCCTTCACCAAGCTCTTCTTCCTCTAAATCCTCGTAATCAGGATCCTCAGGGTCTTCGTCTTGATTATCTATCGAGTTAAAAAGAATAAATCTACCGCTTGCAAACAATTTAACAGAGCAATAAATCCGAATAAAATCCAAATAAAACCAGAGGGGAGTTGATTTTGGTGGCACTGGATAGATTAGGATTTTAGATGAATTTTGGCGCAAGTTTCGCCAAAATCGGAGTTAAAACGATGAAGATATTGATTTTTGATGTAAAAGAAAGGAAATTGATTAGGATGTGATTATCATAATTAAGTATAACCATCATCCTAATTTTCCAGTGGTTGACAAGGGTTGCAAAATGGTTAGAATGAAATATCGGATTTTTGAGGATTTTTGGGAATTTTTCTGTTATTGGAAATGTGGTCGAAATGATTTTCTGTGTACGTTCTCGGGTGCGCGTAGCAATTTCGAGCGCGATTGAGGGGCTGATAAGTGGGCCGGATGGGGTGCGGGTACTGTTGGGTGGACTCGGTCCACGGAGCGGTGGACCGGGAGGACAAAAACCGGTGGTGCACGGTGCACCGCGTGCACCACGCGGGCAAGGCGACCGGGTCGTCGCGGCCCCACGCGGCGACGTGGCGCGCCACGTCGGACGCCGGCGCGCTGAGTCGGCACGCGGCGGAGGACGACGGCGCGCGGCGGGGTCTCGCCGGAACCCTCGCCGGCGGCGGCTACAGACGACGGAGGGAGGCGCGGGGCACACGCACGAGGTCTACGCGCGACGGCGAGTGCGAGGATGGGAGATGTCGTCGACGAGGTCGACGAGAGCGGCAGCGCGACGTCGCCGGAGATGGCGGCGCGCCGGCGAGAAAAGGGGAAACGGTGAGGAAGTGTTCGGAGCACGAGTGTGAGCTATCGGGGGCGTGCGCGAGAGTGAGGCGGACTCGAGACCACGCGAAGTTGACGACGGCGGCCATCGAGGAGGTGGCGCGAGCTTCGCCGGCGTCCATGGCGGAGTCTGCGCGCGAGGGGAAGAAGGAGAAAAAGGGGGCGCGTGTGAGTCTGCGGGATTGCGCGAGGTGCGCGAGCGTGTGGTGAGGTCGGTGTGCTACTCGACGGGGCCGGGCGCGGCCAGGAGAGTGGTCGGCGACGAGATTAAGGGCGGCGGCTAGTCGGTGCTCGGTGACAGGGGGTGCGCGCACGGAGAGAGTGGACGAGATCATGCGCTAGAGGAAGAGGAGAGCTAGGAGGTGCTCACCGTGCTTTCAAACTAGCGAGGGAATGAGTGGGGAGGTGCCGGCGATGGAGATGGCGGACGGCGGCGCTAGGGTTCCGATGTTCTCGACCTGCGAACCACGGCTGCGGACGAGGTGAGCACGATTAGATCGAGCGCGGGAAGGAGTAGCTAAGGGAAGGAGAAGTTGTCATCGGGACTCACCGGAAAGGGAAGGGGAGCTCGCCGGAGAGTTCACCGGAATTGGGAGGGAGAAGGGGGAAAAATGAGAGAGAGAGCTCGAGAGTGGATTTGGGTGGCAAATGACATGAGAGAAGGATGGAGAGGGTCTGCCCCTTGCTTTATAGGCGGCAATGGCGGTGCGGAGCAGTGGGCGTAGGCGGTTCCCGGCGAGATATTTCTTGCCGGAGTAGTTGCGCGACACGACGTGCGAAGGCGGTTCGCGCTCGCCGAGGACAGGGATGACGGCGGCGCGGAGCTTGAGCAGTGGCGCGAACGAGACAAGGCGAGGGAGAGAGCTGCTGTGGCTGACGACGGAGGAGTGGGGCTCGTCGGGTTTTGGGAAGCTTGGCGCGTGCGTTAAGTAGGGGAAAGGACGACGATGGGACTGGGCAGTGGAGGCGGTTGAGCTGCGCGCGAGCTTCACGTGCGGTTCCTGGAGCTTGGAGGTGACGGAGGCGGTGAGGGAGCACGCCGGTATGGGCGGCGGCGCGAATTACGCCGGCGACGCGAGGTAGGCGACGGGTGCCGGGCCCACACGTCAGCGGGAGAGGGAGAGGGACAGGCCGGGCTGGAATGCTGGGCCGCGCGGACTGGGCCGGAACAGGCTGGCGCGGGAGAGAAGAGAAAGAGGGAGAGGCTGGGCCGGCCGGAAGAAAAGAGAAATGGGCGGCCCGACAGAGAAGAAAGATTTGATCTTTTGCTGGAATTTGGATTTGAATGAATTTTGAATTCATTCAAAAGGAGGGATTGAAACCAACACTCAAACAAATCAAGAAAAACACGAAAATGCATATGGTGACTTTTATGCATGGTTTAAAATTCAAAATCTTTTGGTTCTGCTACTAACTAAAGCTAGCAAATTGATTTTAATTGGAAAATTTTAAAAAGTTCAAATTTTTAGTGACTTTTGACAACGGTCGAAAACGCGGGTCGCTACACCATTGGTGTGAGACTGGGATTGCAGTCCTCCATCCCGGCCATCTCCAGGATCCGCGCCGCGTACTGCGCCTGGGACAGCACGATTCCGTTCTTGCCTTGCTGGACCTCGATGCGGAGGTAGAATGAGAGCAACCCAAGGTCACTCATCTTGAAATCGGCCTTCATCTCCTCCTTGAAGCACTCAATTTCACGTGTGGCCGACCCGGTTATCACCAGATCATCCACGTAGACGCCGACGAGTAGTCGATCACCGCTGTAGCCGCGCCCATACACAGCGTGCTCGTGCGGGCTTTGCTGGAAACCAAGACGCTTCAATGTGGAGTCGAGCTTGGCATTCCACGCGTGTGGAGCTTGGCGGAGCCCATACAGCGCAGGACCCTTATCCTCTTCTCCCGTGACGACGAAACCAGAAGGTTGTTCGACGACGTAGACCTCCTCACGGAGATCTCCGTTCAGGAACGCCGACTTCACGTCCATGTGATTGACAGGCCACCCTTCATGCGCGGCGAGGGCGAGCAGCGGGCGGACTGACTCCATGCGAGCAACCGGGTAGAAAACTTCATCAAAATCGACCCTAGCTTGCTGCACGTAGCCTTTTGTGACGAGGCGGGCCTTGTACTTCACCACGGCGCCGGCCTCATCTGTTTTTAGCTTGTACACCCACTTCAGCCCAATGGGACGGTGGCCGACCGGTAGCTTCGTCATCTCCCAGGTACGGTTCTCTTCCACCGACTTCATCTCATCGATCATCGCCTGCTGCCAGGCTTTGATCTCGGCCGCCTCCGCAAATGATGTAGACCCCTTGTTTCGCTCGCTAGGAGGAGCTCGCCAGCAATTAATTGCGCCGCCAGAGCAAGTACATCACCGGCACCAAGCATAGCATCAATCGTGCGGTACCTCATCAGCGGGGATTCGCCATGGAACGCGTCAAGGCGTGCCGAGTCATCGGACAGCGGCATCACAAACTCCATTGAGAAGAGAACATCATGTCTCAGTCTCAACATCTCTTCTACAATCGCGCGGGAAATTACAAGAGCACTGGGGTGGAGAGCACTCTCTACATTTTGATAACAAACTGCTAATTAATCCAATGGTCGGTTTCTGAGTTATCAAAGTCTTCGAGTAACTTAAATACAATGGGTATTCAATATTTATACTAGCAAAGGAAAACCTTTCATAGCTAGGTGTCAAAGGGCATTGAGTTGCCACTAAGATTAGCTTGGGTGAATGGTCACAAGGTTAGAATTGCGTGTCTCTCACGCTCCTGGCAATCTTCTTATAGTATAGTGAAATTACAAGAGCAATGGGGTGGAGAGAACTATTGTCAAGTAATTTGTTGAACGTAGCAAACGGGCCTGTGACCAGTTGGTCACCAGCACCTCAGTAGCACCAGGCCTCAGTAGGAGGTCTCAGGTTCAAACCCTTTCGGAAGCAAATTTGTTGAACGTAAAAGTGACTTGAATATGGTTACAAGAGCATTGTGTCTTGGAATTCAACTCTGATGTCAGCAAGAAGTGAACCCAACGGGCGTGTTCGGCTGGAGGAAAATCCTCCGGCTGCTGCTGCTCCTTATCTCACTGTTGCTACAGTACGGCTTTCCTCCGCTACAGTGTTCTCTCTCACAGAAAACTGCGACTGCAACTGCAACTGCATCCTCCAACCGAACAGGCTGAACTTCTGCGTAAATTTTTGTCTCCTCCATGTAATTCTTTTTTTTGCGAGGGCCTCCATGTAATTCGTTGCGTTTAATCCAGCGGCAACTTGCTTGGGCATAAACTTTAGAACGGCTGATTGGCTCACGGGTATCTACCGCACCTGGGTGGGTATCTACCACAAGGGCGTGGCTAGCGGCTCACGTGGGTAAGACGTTATTTTCAAAACATATATACATAACATTTAGGTGATATAAAGTTTGAGAAAATTTCTTATTCGGCCCTGTTAAAATTGCTGGTACCTTCCTTGGCCCAAACTGAAAAAAAGTTACCTATATGATCCAGAATACATATTTGGTTTCTTTCTTGGCCCTTCCGTGAGTTTAAGCTGCTAATGGTGTTGAATGAGGGGTGAAATGACCTTTGTACCCCTCAAGTGAATAAAATGTAAAATTCAATTTCGGGAGTATTTATTTGTTTCAAAATTTCAGAATAATATAACTGATCAAAATTTCGTATTAACACAAAAATTCGGCAGAGTGAGCACAATGGGTAATTTTTGCATTCTGGGTCATATAGGTAATTATTTTCAGTTTGAGCCAAGGAAGAAACCAACAACTTTAACAGGGCTAAATAAGGAATTTTCTCATAAAGTTTTCGTTAAAAATGGAGTTACATTCAGTAACGAGTGAGTTCACTCGCTGAGTCTCTTTGCTCGGCTTTGTGTAATTGTGTAATTGTTCATTAAAAATTCCCTTGCTTATTTTAGCTTGTTCTTGGCATAGCTCATGGTTTTGTAGCTTGATTCACAATTTAAATGGATGGCTGGAAGTGGAACGACCTCATCACGAACAAAGGAGCTCGAGGAAGAGGCGGCACGCTCACACACTAAGCTTGTGAAGCCCTTTTCCTTTTCTTCACCGGTTTCGTGAAATAGTGAATGAGCTGGAGCATGAAAGAGCCAAAGGTCCCTCCATTGTTGTTCTCTTGACGTTGAGTAGCTAAGTTCAAATTTCAGCTAACTAAAGTAAGAAAATACTCTCTCCGGTTTTAAATATATGACATCATTGACTTTTTCGTTTAACTTTGACAAACAATATATATTTAAATAATTAGTTTTTTTAACGTGAAATGGATATCACTGGATCTATCATTAAAAACACTTTAAGTTTAACTTATGTAATTAGCTATTTGCATAAATTTTTATAAATAAGACGAATGGTCAAAGTAACAACAAAAGTCAATGGTGTCATGTATTTAAAATCGGAAAGAATAGAATGTAGCTAGTACAACGTGCAAATTGTTCCGAATGGAAATACAGCCGTGTCCTCCAGAGATTCTTTACCTTCACTCACAAGAACATCCAACACGTCATCAACAAAATCTCGGCCGTGGGATCCACATCTAACCACCTCCATCCGCACAGCTGCTGAAACCATCTTTCCGGTCCGTCTCAAACCAAACACCGATCGAGAAGGAAGAGGGACACTGTCTGTCTCCATTCCATCCCCGCGAGATCTGCCCGCGCGCCGTGCTCCCCCACCCTCCCAAGCGATCCACCTGGCGAGCGCGGCCTCCGAGATCCCCCGGCGATGGTCGTGTGCAAATGCCGCAAGGTAACTCCCTCCCGCTCCGCCGATCCGTCGGTCCCTGCCCCGAATCCCCGCGGTTTCTTGCGTGTTAGTTTTACCCATGCTGCCTGATTTGGGATCCGAGGTTCGGGGGCGAGCGGATTCGGCTGCGGCGTAGTCCGGATCCGACCGCGCCGCACGAAAGGCTGGAGCTTTGGGGTTGGAATGGGTTCAAGCCGTTGGACGTCGCCTTGCGCCGTGGAATGGATGGCTGGTTCTTCTTTGCGTGGGCATTCCGTCGAACGCATCCTGTTGCTGGATGCCGCAGGGCGCTGGAGGCGGTGCTAGCAAGCTGTAGGCGGCCTATGTACTGAGATTTGTTATGGGTGATAGATGTTGTGGTGTGTTTGTTGAGCCTGGTGCTGATGGAGTGATGGGTTTGTAGGGTTCAAGCCGCTGCAGGGATTTCTTTCAGCTTACTTCTACATTGAGTTGTCTGCTTTCTTATTTTCCTTTTCTTCATTCCCAGGCGACCCGGGTGTACTGTTTCGTCCACAAGGTCCCGGTGTGCGGCGAGTGCATTTGCTTCCCGGAGCATCAGCTGTGTGTGGTGAGTTTTCTCCACTTTTCGATGATTCAAATTGCTTGCAGACCACGTAGTGTAAAAACTGTTTCATTCGTACCTGTTATTAAGATGTTATGTTAGCTGAATTTTCAAAAAAAATTTGTATATCCTGCTCCTGGGCGTAGTCATTCACATTAATTGTTTGCTCATTGTTCTATTTGGATATTAATTTGGTTGCTTGTGACGTTGAGCTTGTTGGCCCAGTTTCCGTAGGGGTGATATCATGTGTGTTATGAAACTTGCAGGGAATAAAGTAATGTTACTTGCTTGCTGTTTGATAAGAAATTGATCAATGTTGCCTCTATGACAAGAAGCTAGCGAGGCGAGGTTTCGTGTATTTAGTGTCTCTGGTAGATATATCTTGTTTTCCTTTGGATGCATAATGCTGTGTTTCTATCAGCACATTTTAATGACTATGCTTATGTTTCTTATTAGTTTTGGGAATATGTTCCCTCTGAAGAATACACTTGTATTGAGCTTGTCCTATACTTGCTTGGGTAGAATGTTGGTTTCACCAGGATGTAGCTTCATGGACTTGAAATATAAACATAGAATTGGAAGCTGCTCATATATATCGGTTTTTAGATGCCCAGCATCTTGGGTGAGTAGTTCTGCACGCTACATGTATCTTTCTTTGATCAGGTTTTCTTTCAGTATGACGCATTCAATTTCAACGTCAGATTGTTGAATCATATGATCATAAATGTTTTTTTTTCTTGAAAACGCAGGAGAGCTGCGCTTCATTATATTAAGAAGAAATCATAAATGTTTCCTACTTTATTAATTGTGTTTGAACAGAAAGTTCCAAACCTTTTGGGATAGCTACCGTTACATCTCACCTGCAAGTAGCATTGTCACAAGTTTGTTCTGAAAAGGGGAGTACTATAGTGTTAATTTAGATATTAATATTTGTCCATGTTCTATAGGTAAAAAACTATGCTGAATGGGTTGTTAACTCCGACTATGACTGGCCACAACACTGTTCATCTTGTAATTCGGTTCTGGAAGCTGGAAGCGAAGAAACTACACGATTGGGTTGCTTGCGTATGTGATATTGTCAATATAATACTAATGCTTAATTTATTCATTTCATGAAGGCAAATTATTCATATGACTGGATATTGTCTCCTGGACATTTTGTAGATGTGATACACACGAAATGCTTGATATCCCATATCCAAAATTTTCCAACCCAAACAGCACCTGCTGGATATGTCTGCCCCTCATGTTCTACACCTGTAAGTTAAAGACAATCTCCTCTGTGTGCATGGGCTTGTGCTCATCGGCTGCTGCAACTCTAAGTATCTCACTATTATTTGATCTTCCAACTATAATTTCCTAACAGATATGGCCACCTTCAAGCATTAAAGATACAGGTTCTCGCCTTCACACTAACCTGAAGGAAGCAATAGTCCAGGTTAGGCCATTCAAATGTATTCCTGCTTGCCCAATTCATTTTATTCCCCTCAGATATGTCAAAAACTTTACATTTGTATTTAAGCTCAAATATCTGTAATTGAATGTTACTTTACTGCAATAGTGTGCATTAGCTAAGCATTGATATTCCAGCATAGCCCATTTCCTCTGTATTTATTAATGTTACTTTGCTGCATAGTGTGCATTAGCTAAGCACTAATATTCCAGCATAACCCACTTCCTCTGTATTTATTAGGAACTCCATTCATGCATTTCTTCTTCGATTACCTGACATAATTATTCCAATTTTTAGTGCTGTACAACTTTCATTGTTCCTTGTATAATTGTTTGTTATGAACAATAAAATTTATGAAACACGTAGTGCCATGGAATTTGAAATGCAGATCTCATATAATCTTAATGATCATACAGTTCATCTCTGCCTGTCAATGTTCTAATCCCTTGGTGGCTTTAAGATTTTCTTTATATACCTGCCTGTTCAGTTCCCATTTAGACTATGTTTGCTCCAAGATTGTTTCTGTCCAGATGATTAACTTTTCACTTCACTAATATGTTGCAGACTGGATTGGAGAAGAATGTGTTTGGAAATCATTTTGTGACAATATCTAAAACCGATACCCGCACCCCAGCTGCTTTTGCTTCAGACCCTCTTAAACGTCTATCCACTTCTGGTGATAGAGAATCTATTGGCGCAAACACAATGAACCAAGCTAAAGATGCAGCTTTACCATCAACATTGCAGTCTGGAATGTACTCGTCTGGAACGGCTATTCATGTTGAACCTGAAATTGTTGAAGTAGATGGTCCTAGTCCAATAATAACCCAATTTCCAGAACAGGAATCCAACTTCATCAGAAGCCCGAGCCCACATGGGGTATGTGCTGAGAATTCACTGTATAAAGTCTTTGTTGTTATTATATATTTGTTTTCTCTTCAGTTTCTCTCGCTAACTGAATGGCAATTGTATGTCTTTGTTGTGTAGCCCGGTGCCATGACAAGAAAAGGTGCTACCAGTGTTGATAGACAAAATTCTGAGATTTCATATTATGCTGATGATGAAGATGGAAACCGTAAAAAGTACACTAAAAGGGGTAAGCAAATGATTGGCAGGATGATTTTTTTAAAGAAATAAACTTTCATCTTAATATTTCTATTATTCCTTTGAGCTACAATAAGTTTTTGAAGTAACATGATGTGAATTTATATTTTTATTAGGTTTGGTTCTTTCCACAAATTAGGAAAATTATGATGTGTTCGGATTTTAAATTGGTGAAGTTCAACTGAGCTAAATCACGCTAGCTCTCTCCTTGTTTTTGGTTCTGTTTAATTAGGGACAGTTGCAAATCATATCCATGTTAGTGCAATTCTACTGGCTTATAGATATTTCTTGAGTCATTTGTGGCCAACTTGCACCTCGAAGTTAATCCTGACACCTTAGCGCTGAGTGCATTGCCGAAAACTGTAGCATTGAATGTTTTTTTTAGCCTTGATAATTTTTCCTGCAATATATTTATGCTTATTTAATTTGAGTTTTTATTCAATTTATGCATGATCTTGTAGTTCAAAATGCTGATTCAATTTGCCAACGTACAATATGCTTGTAACAATTGGACTTGTTTGATGATTGATTTTGGGTAGCCTGATAGTTTTATTGTACCCTTGTCAGCTTGGGGAAGTTACCATGCTTATAAGCCGTTTACAGGTCCATTTCGTCACAGATTTCTAAGGATGCTGCTGCCTTTCTGGTCTAGTGCACTGCCAACCTTACCAGTCACGGCGCCTTCAAAGAAAGAGAGTGATGCCCCAGAGGGCCGCCAACGACATCAGAGATCATCAAGGATGGATCCCACGAAGATCTTACTTGCAATGGCTATCTTGTGAGTCTCCAACATTCTACCCTCCTCACAACTTAATTTTTCCATCGTGTATTCTCTAAAAGAATGGGTGCCTGGTTAGTAATAAACTAGGAAAAGAGTTTTGAGTTACACCGTACATTAGAACATTTGACAATTAATGGCTTGAGGTGTATAGGTGGCTTAGGAATACTGTTATGGGGCATATGAGATTTTAGATATCCAGCCATACTTTGCTACACACATGGGGCAGGTTGCTTAGAATGTGGATATCGCAGTTATGTTGGCTGTCAGATGAAGGGGGCCTTTGGCAGGGCTTATGGCCCTGCTTCTGCTTCTGCTTCTGCTGAAAAAAATGCCAACCACCCAAACTCCTGAAAGAGCTTCTGAGCAAAACGAGCGAGAATCCATTCCAACTTTGAACGGATGAGTGGAAGCAGAGAATAGTAGCTTTTCACAGCTTATGGCTCAGCCCCAGGCCCGCCACCCCAACTTTAGCTGGAATTTTACCTGCACTGCCAGGAGGCCATCGGGAAGGCGCAGCAGGTCCTCGAAAAGGGTGTACTGGAGCTTGAGTGGGAAGTGCGCCATGGCCGGCTCGCGTTACCATCAAACTCAGGTGGCGCGATTTCGCAAGGTGAGCTCGTCCCAGCGATCCCCGGCCGCCGTCGCAGTCAAGCTCCACCCGACGAGTCGCCATGGCGGATGAGCGTTGCCCAGCGCGCCATAGGGCAAGATCCACCCTGTGATGGAAACGAAGAGGTCGGCCTATCCATCCCCCGCCGTCACCGCGAGCTCGGCCTGGCCAGCACCCACCGCCCCGTAGCGAGCTCAACTTACATCTAAAATTCATGCTTGAGAAGAATTGTTAAATGTCCTTAGATGTTTAATTGTTAAATAAACTTATGAAGCTAATATGCCATAACTGAATTACTTCACCATTTATCCTTTACTCAACTTCCCCCAAAGTAGTTACTAATATTCTGCTTGCAACCATGTAATTTACTTGCACTGCTCGGCTTGTTCAGATTAGGATGCCATTTTCAATCCAAATTGTTATAATGTAGGACTAATTGGTTATGATGGGCAGTACCCCTCATCCGAGCATTCCTTTACTCTGGTTAAATTTGTTTAATATGCTTGCATTTCTCATATCTTTTAGTATCAGGTTTATTGGTTTTCAAGAGCTTACTCTGGCTTACACAAAGAATATGCACTAACCAATAAATATATGGTGTTACAGGGCATGTATAGCAACGATGGGAATTCTCTATTACCGGTTGTCACAGCGCAGTCTCTCTGATAACTTCGCTGAGGATGAGACTCAGTAGCACTATTGAGATTTTCAACCTCTTGCTGCTGATTTGAAGGGATTTTTCCATCACTGTAATATTTTTCTTTTACCTTTTTTGTGGCCCTTTTTGGCGGTTGAGGGTGAGTTAGTTACATAAGAGTTATAGTAGACTGTTTCTATATGCTGATTCATTCCCATGTTTATGTAACTATGATGCCATACAAATATTCTATGTTATGTACACCTGATGGGAAATCATAGGAAAAAATTAATGTGCCCTTTGACTGCCGATATTAACCTCATCAAACTAATATATTTTTCTTGTTTAGAAGGCCATGTTGGACCGCTAGAAATGTTAATCAAAAGTACCACATTGTTATTTCTCAACTGTCCCGAAAGATATATTTGCATAGTAAAAATAAGAATTAAATTTTGACGAGACGTTTGAGATGCACTACTCATCCTTTTGTTGGATTTCCGTCTTCCAGCTACCAAGTTATTGTGCCTTAATATGGAATTACACTGGCTATCTGCACGTTGGGGATTGAAGACTGTTATTATAAGTGTTCACATGTGGCCTTTCAGGCATATTGCAGGCGCTGTCACTTGATTTCTCCCCTGCTAGTCATCAAATGCCTTCCATTCAACGTGTTGTATTATGGTGTGGAACCATTACGAGGTTGTATGTACTTAGCACTAAACGAGTATGAACTGAGACTGAAAAAAACAAAGACAAAGCAAAAGCCTGAAGTTTTCACTACATTTCTCGTTCAGATAAGGATGAACAAAACAAGCAAATTAGAGCACCTACAATGCCGGGCAATTGAGATTCCACGGTACGGGTATTTAGACTACAATGTCCGATACACATGAATATCATGTGAGCAACGAACACAGCGAGCATGATCCTTGACTCATTGTCAGCAGTATTTTTTAGAAACGATAATATATTGAAATTCTGCATCAAAATGACGCATATAGCTATAATTATTACAATAAAAAATGCTCCCTTCCAAAATGCATGTAGGCTAAGAAAAAGAAGCAAACAAAACAAAAGAAAACAAAGTCTCTACTACTGAGCAACCCAACATCCATATTTTCCTTCGTCTCCGAGAATGATTCACCTCGTTGGCACCATCTCATCATCACTCTGACGCAAAACCGATTTTCCTTTCCACTGCGGGGCCTTCTGCTGGGCCAAACGTTCCATACGCACCAGAAATTTTCTCCAACCCGGAGGAGCCTGCAGTGGCGAGAACGGCATCTTGCGGCGAGTCCACAGCATCCACCATGAACATGTCAGGGTCGAATGGCTCCTGGAGTAAGGAAGTGAAGCCATGGAGAGGCGGCAGATCCACTAAATAAGCGAAGTTCATGTGGCCGAAGTTGCTGGACGACGGCATGCTGTACCCGGTTCCAGTCCGGGCATCATGTCACCATCGAAGGCCTGAACAGGGTGGTAGTAGTAGGAGCAAAGGCCTGGCTGTTGCCGATGGCGGCGAAGACACTTGCCGCGGCTCTGGAGCATGCCTGTCCTAGAAGAAGCATTGTCATCTGGGCGCCTGTTCCTAGCTTGGAAGTTTGCGAGGATCATCCTCGCCTCGTCCCTTTCCTGCGTCGTCCTCCTTGCAAGTGCAGCTAGGTTCCAGATTGTTTCGTCAGCCTCTGAAGACAAGGCAAGACATTTCTATGCCAAGACTAGCCCAGTAGAGTTGTTCCTCCAAACCAACATATTCCTGAAAATAAAAACGAGGAAAGAGAAAAAAAAAGTTATTTTTGTATAAGTTGTATACTGGCGGTATCTATGCTAAGAAATTGTTCACACAGGAAAATTTACAGCATAGTAACATATACCAGTAATAAAAACTAAAAAGTTCACAGTTTGCCTAAATCCATCCATCCATCGATGTATCTAAACAAACTGTAACTCAAAAGGTTCAGGTGCTAGATCTGTGCAGGACGAGGATGACTGAAACAGTTCTTTTTTTTCTCGAATACGCAGGAGGGCTGCGTATCTTTGTATTAGAGGAAAGAAAAAATCGGTTCCTTACGTACCACGGCCACCTTACTCCAAACCGGGCTGTGAGCGGATGATCATACAAAAGTGTTGTGACTTAAATAAAAGGGGAAGTTTTCTATGGGACACTGCTTAAGTTGGTTTTGCAGCATTACGTCCTTCAGACAAATTTCTCTAAATAAAACACACAAGGGTGAGACCTGACCCGAGGCTAGGACAAACTAGCTTTGAGCTACAACCTGACCCAACATCCGCAACGAGCGTGCACCTGCCAGGTGCCACAGCTGCTGCTCGTTGCGGAACTCATGCATGAGCACTTGAATGGAGGGCTGCTTGCCATCAAACACACAACAGTTGTGGTGCTTCCAGAGCTGCCAGGCACCCAGGATAATCAGAGAGTTAGGCCTTTTCTCTTGTCTTTCGGTGCCCGTTTGCGCGCTTTCCCCCACCAGTCCGCAAACGCTAGCTCAAAAAAAAAAAAAAACAGTCCGCAAACACTTGATTACGACGACTTGGCGCACTTGTTAAGAAGCCGAGCGGTGCTAAGATCCGGAACCAGAAGTCACGAAGATGACTGAACAATGAGGGGCGAGTCTTATTAACATTCCAAATATCAACAGATGGAAAGCATGATATTGTCATACTGGACTTGCCATGTATCAAAGTTGATCCTATGCTGGAATTGATAGCTGAAACCACGAACTATGTAGCTAATCAATCGAATCGTTGCTGATTCCCTTTCATGATTTCCGTTGATTGCCTGTTAACCATGGCGCTGGCCTCCCACGCCATTTCCCATTCTCGCTTCCCTACCTTGTCCACGTGGCGTGCCGCTCTCTTCGCCACCCCTCTCTTGTAGCGAACAGTTCTAGCAGAAAACCAGTTTTCAAGAAAAGAATATGAAAAAATAAAATAAAATTTTGAAAACCGCTCAAACCGAGGAAACCGAGCGGTTTACCAAGAGAACCACTCGGCTTACCCTTTTTGATAATATGAAAAAATACTAAAACTACAAAAACTGCTCAAACCTAGCGGCAAACCGTGAAAACTAAGTAGGTTAAACCGCTCGGCTTACTGTTTTGAACTTGTTCAAATTTGAAAAATTGCATTCTTCCTGTTTTTCTACTGGTTTTCGCAAAAACCGCCAAGTATAGCATGCAACTTATATGGCATGTGTTGGTATGACATGTGTTGCACAGAGATTAATTGTAATAGGATTACAGGAGTTCAAATTGTATGGCATAAGTATAGAGAGTTTCTTGATTAGGATATTGACTTTTGATTGCTAGAACTTGTTTTTTTCTTTAACAATTGCTGGAATTTGTTGAAAGGCCTGGACCTGTAAGCTTTGAACTGTCAAAATAAAATGCTGATGTGGAAATGAGCACACAAATGATGGGTAACCTTACTGTGTTAATAAGGTGACCATATCCGCTTGTCCAATTCTGTCTCTTAATCAAACAAGAGAAGAGATCATTCCATCCCCTACTACCCGTCCAATTATACAAATGGCAAGACTGTCTGGTCCTTCCAACCGAACATGAAGTGGGGCGGTTCTATCTCGAAAAACCGATATGGTTCCATACCATCCCTTGTTGTCTCCAATCCAAACACACCTCACACAGAAAGACTACAATCATATCTGACCGATAACTAGACTCTTATGTCACACTTGTGCAGTTGCTTCTATGCACACACGATGATTACCGAGCAGAAAATCACCACCGGATCTAGAGTATTGCATCCTCCTTGCCTTGCCTCTAAATCCAAAAATAAAAATTCAAAAAAAAAAAATCCAAAAAAGCGACGAAAATAGAAATGCCATCACACAGATGTCTTGAAGAGTCAAATAGAGCACGACTGATGTCTTACAATCACAACACCACATGGTCCATACCCAAATTGAAATTGTTCATGGCCGGTATGAAAAAGAAAGGATAACTGGATAAGCAAGAGCAACTCTATCTGTCTCTCTCACTTGAACCTGGTAAAGTCAAGAGTGGGCATAAATAATTCTATCAAAGCCAGCTAGACCACGTCGTTGTTATCACCGGCTGGACCTCCACTGTCACCAGCGCTGCCATGCCCTGCATCTCTGTAGTAGCCATATGTGCCTGGATTGCTGGAGGAAGCACCTGAATGAAACCTACCAGTCTCGGAGCGCAGCAATGCGAAGTAATAAGCATATGATAGCATGTTCAGGCTGGAGCTGGATTGCTGAGGGTCTTGATGATGAGTTGCCTGTTGAAGAAGCGGCGACGACATTGGAGCATACGTGGGGTAGTTCAGGTAGTACTCCTGCAGCTGTGGATCACTGACAGCGCTCAGGTCAGGCGGCGACGGCGGCATGTTGAGGTTGATCATCCTCGGGTTCGACGACCCGGCCGCCGAGTTGGCGGCGTTGAAGCTCATCTCTGGATTGGCCGGGACAGAGTAGGATGTCGGGGTGTGCACACCCGGATTGAGCAGACCGTTGTACGCGAGGTTGTGGGGTGGCGGTGCGGGCGATGGCGGCTGAGCAGTAAGTACGGCGTCATCCACGCGCATGTTGCGAATGTACTCTTCTAGGATGGAGAAATGGTCGATCGACGTCTGTTCGCTCTTCTTCTTCTTCTGTCGGCGTTTCGCCTTCAGGCTGCGTAAAGTCGCGTTCCAATGATTCTTGATGGCATTCTCTGAGCGACCAGGGAGATGCCTTGCAATCACTGACCAACGATTGCCATAGTATTTGTGAGCCTTAATAAGCATTTTGTCATCGTCCTCTTTCCATACGTCGTTACGCTGTAAATTCAAAAATAGAGATCAGAGATACTTTTTCACAAAAAAAAAAAGAGATCAGAGATACCTACTAAATACATACTTTTTATTTTCAATTGTTTGAATGTGTCAAACAGTATGGCTCAGTGTATCCTCTAGGGGATGTAGAGGCTGGAACCTCGTTCATTATCTAAAAAAACATATAGTTGACGTTTTCAATTTTACGCCAGCTAGTTATTAAATTTGCAATGATGGAAGTAAATAAATTAGTAGGTCTAGTAAACTATTTTTGACTGTAGAATGCTACAGAAAAAGTCAGCGGTCGACAGTGAAAGCAGGTTGTGCAGGGAAACATCGTACAAATACATGCACATATCCTTCTAGAAAGCAGCGACTTTGAGATAATCACGGGTACGCCACTGACTATAATTGGGCTATGTGTACATAAAATTTGCTCGACATCAGACTCAAGAATCGCAAAATGATTTTTCTCCCATCAAAATTCAAAGCTTATTGCTAACACAATGAAGGATGAATGCATTGGACAATTTATCCCATCCTGTGCAAGATACACTTGCATGATTAAATTATTGGCTTCGTGATTCACTTACTAACAAAACGCACACACTAGATTTTAACTATTGCCTGTTGTTTTATACATCATCCAGAGGGTGAACCGAAAAGTTCAGAGCTATACTATTTGCACGAGAAAATGCGAATGGTTCACTAAAAACCATTAGATCTGGTCTTACAAATGGATCGGTTGCACCGCAATACTCGTTTGCACATTTAAACTACATGAAATTACTTCGAATCGTAGATCACGAAAATCCCCAAAATTAAATATACAAAATAGAACCAAATTATCAAAAAACAAAAGGATCACACCTTGATGCCAGGGCGCAGATGGTTGATCCATCGCTCACGGCACTGCTTCCCAGCTCTGCCAGGTAAATGCTTTGCTATCGCCGACCACTTCTGCTCACCATGCTCTACCATTTTTCTCAGTATGCTACAGATAAACGAATTCATATGAGGTGGCGACAAGGGCTGAAAAGGAAAAAAAGTATGATTTTACTTTCTTACCTGTCCTCTACCTCTGTCCACGGCGTCTTTAGCGTCGCTGGTGGCTTGCTGAAGCTTCTGGTTTGTGGCTGCATGGCCATCTTCGCCTCACCGGGAACGCCACCAACAACGCTGAAGCCGGTGACCCCAAGGCCCCCTTCTGGCATTTCAAATCCTGTCGGGGTCATACCTAGCCTGGCCACGAGGGAGCTCACATCAATGGGGACGTCCGTTGGTTTATCCCCACCAGCCTGCATGGAAACAGACACCACGTTGTCCAGGTACCCCATCACCATCGAGTCCATCGTCAGCGGCGGAGCTTGATCCTCCTCGGCGGAAACGGGATTGTTGGCCGCCATCAGGACGGCCTCCAAGGTGGGAAGCAATGATTGGGGCGTCTGGAAACAGTGGATGAGAGATGAAGAAAAGAGGGACTGTACGAAGAGGACAATGGTGATATAAAGAGGATCGGTGCCGCATCAGCCGTTTATTTTCTCACTCACTTTCGAATCCAACGGCAGAAAACTACCAAAAAATATAACGTTCCAGCTCTCTTTTTTCTTTTCTTGGGCCTCAGTTCGTTTCTGGTTGCTTCTGCTACCGGCCCATGAAAACCTAGTCTCCATCTAAGGCTGGCTGCACAACAAGGAACCCATTTAGCAGCCCATGTGTTATATCTTGGTAAGTATGGGCCCAAATGCTCTCATTTGCTGATCACAGGCTCAAGTGTTGTGCTAAAAAATAAAAAAAACTATTGCAACACAATGACACCTTTACTTTTCCTTATACAAGCATCCACACTAACCCTATAAATACACACGCACACTCAGCCTTTTGAAGACTTCAAGTGATCTTATATCAATGAAGTCATCACGGACACCCGCTATAGACGTGAATAACATCTCCCACTGAAAATATAACTAACAGTAAATGCGAGCAATCATGTCAAGTTTAAAACTTAATACTAGATGGACAAATTCCACCACAAAGAACAAACCTGTTCAGTTAACAAAATAGAAAAAAAAAAAGACATTCGAGGCAAGACAGCCTCCGAGCATTTTTGCATAAAAAAGACCTTCTCACGCAAGTAAGAAAACTTCCGCTGCCTCACCCTTACTCAACGTCATCGTGTTCCGTGTGAGAACGACCTGGGTCAGGCCTTAGATATGGATAAAACTAGTAATTTGCCCGTGCGTTGCTAAGGAAGGCAAAAAGAAATATTTAAAATCATGTTTAATGCAACGAAGAAATATTTGAGAGTTTAAATGAAATATATATGACACATGAACGAGTGCTTCTAGGTTGCATCGAAACAACATGCTATGGATAAGTTTATATGTGCTGATTATATTTGTCGGATGATCTCATGACTTGTGCTACTTTAATTCTCAATCGTTGATGTTGCCTGCTGAGGTGCGCTGGTCGTATAGCAGTGCTAAAAAAAACATATTCTCTTAATTCCGGATAAGAAATATAGTTGAGAAGATTTGCTAGCAGGATCACCCAAATGTTATTTCACAAACAAAGTAAGAGTATCTTTAATATTTATGGAATTACCAGAAATAGTATCTAGTTGAGGTACACCGAATGATACAATAACAAACAAGAATTGTTTTGCAACAGAATTTTACTTCTTGTCACAAAGACAAAAAGGAAACATAATAAGGAATTTTGCATCCAATTCGTTGGATTGGAGACTGATAGCTGTAGCTAGTTCCTTCTCTCACCAGTACAAGAGAGCACAGCAGATATGTTTGTTGTTCCTGTGCATATCAAAGAACAGACAACTGAAAAGAACCCGGCGACAAACGTATGTGCAATATGTTGTTTATTCGATCAAGCACAAACCTGGAGCTGATAAATAACGTGCTTGTTCTTGAACGTTGGACGTGATACCGAGCCTCAGAATCAAATGACGTCCTCCTGGACAGGACGCGAGAGTGATAATGGTTCGCAACAATGCACAGGAGACAACACAGAAGCGGCTTCTCTGAAACAATGACGAGCGCCGGATCTCGTGTGTTCCCCACCACGCAGAGGACCGACCTCCCGTGACTCCCGTCACGGTGGTAGGTAGGCGCCGGAGCACCAGTCCGGCAAGTCCGTGTTCGCGAGAGGGTCGTGCATGCAAATGCTTGATCATGGCGACTCGGTGGTAGGACACGAGGACGCGCACCAGAGGAAGATGCCGACGGCGTGAGCGAACGAAAGGAACGGGGTGCACCGTGCACCTATCGACGTGCCGTGGTCATTCTTGTCTTGCGCATGCAGGCGTGTTCAAGCCCAACATCAAGTGCGTGCATGGTGACGGCCTCAACTTCTTCGACCAGCGAAATCTTGCATGTACCATCTTTAGAAGCACATTAGTTTTAGCTTTAAAATGGATTGGAACGGTTGAAGCTACCCTTCATCGGATATGAAATGTATAAACCTATTGGAAAGGCAATAGCATTTTTAGCCTTTCACATTCATGGTAAGACACTTTTTAAAAGGATTGTTGATACAGCAATACCTCAAATGGAAAATGAAAAATAGACAGAATCAGATCATAACAGAATGGTCGTACTTACCTCGCATATCCTGTGCAGTTATACCATGTATCCATCAGCTGAAACAATGCAAAGAGCGCCATCAATCTAGATGCAAATGTGTTTTGCTTCAAATAAATAAAAATCTAATTAATCACATGAACCATATCTAGAACTCAGAATTTACGAAAATGATCTATAACTCAGAATTTACTAAAATGATCTCATCAGCATATCCAAAAACATATGGAGCCTATAATTACTTATAGGGCAAAATACAGACAAACACGTGACTGGTCGTATAATCGCATAACAGTAAACAAATACAGATTATAGGACAGTACTGTATAGTTATATGTGTAAATAAACACCTGCCATGAAGTAACATATACATCTTTAAGTCCCTCTGCTAACTATCATCACAAATACCTAAGGAGTGGCAGATTACTGACCCAAAATGAAGCTTGATTCTTAATGGATGTATAAATGCAGCTGACAATATGGGAAAAGTACCCAATAAGTGCATCCGGCATTAATTCGAGACTGATTCCATCGTTAATCGGCAATGATGGGATTTGTTCCAAGTTTTATGATCATGTACTTATGAAAAATATATCGTAGTTTGTTGTATCGATCTGAGCAATGCTTCATGTAATGTAAACTATTCTAGCTGGCAGACATGATGAACTCAACATGGTGTTGCAATGTGAGAACTAAAAACAGAGAATTAAGGCCCTGTTCCAAACCTCTAGGGATAACAATTAGCAGGTAAAATTAGCGTAGAGGTTTGGAACTGGTACAGCTAATGCCTCAGCTAACAATTAGTTGATTCTCAGCTAACAATTAGTTCACAAGCTGCCCAACCCCTGCTAAACTCAACTAATTCTTGCCTTTAACCCTTTTGCCCTCGCTCTTCAACCCTATCTCGCCCAAACCAAGCAGCGCTCGATCGAAACACATCGCTCCATCGAAACAATTAGCTACTTCGTGAAAAGATAAGAGTATGAGAGACAAAGTAACAATTAGCTACCTTATTAGCTAGAGGTTTGGAACACTCTTCAGCTAATTAGCCAGCTAATAGATAGCTATTGGTTTTTAGCTAGCTAACAAGGCCTAAATGCTTGAGGTACCGTAAAGCAGCTTACTTTACCTCCACCAATGTGGCAAGGAACGCGTAAATGCAGACAGAAAGGTATCCTACACAAATCACTACCAATTTTCATTTTAAGCAAAATGATGCGGTCAGCAGTAACCTATGCCCTGCATCATCGATCATGGGAAGCAAACTGTCTATTGAAGTTTACAAATACAGTAAGATATAGCTCCACTTCTTATTTACCAACAGGATAATTGTCAAAGGTTAGTGAACTTTCAGGGAGCAGGTCATGGACTCTTTATATAGAATGTTCGGTAAGGTAAAGAGAAAAACGTGTGCAAAACTGTTCAAAGGATGAATGCTAACCTTCGAACCTGAGTGATATTAGATAGACCAACAGATTAAACCTGAAATAGCACAACGAATCAAAAGCAAGAATAAACTGACTATTCTCTCAAAAAAGAATAAACTGACTATGCATTGAGTCTTGCATTCTTCATAATTCACTTAAGCAATCCTTAGTCCGACAGCAACAAGAAATGTCTTATATCAGTCTAATACAGTACCCAAAAAAATAAAGACTGTACGATCACCTAAATATTTTATGCATTGACAATATCAACACCGGAAATTAACAAACAACATTATTTATGCTATCGATTGGTTACTCAAGAATAGTAGCAGCAGAAATTGGAAAGTGCAGGAACCTCAACTAACTTCTCTAGATAAAGGATACAGGCAGATATGACCGATCTATGCGCTGTGAGTAATTGTTATATTTGTGTGGAATATGTGTACGAAAGTCGGTTGCAATTAAGACTTGAGTTGTATTAAGTGTTAGGGATAGAGTTTATGTTGGACTTGTATTCCCGGGCCCATAAATATGAGGGTACCATCGTTAACCGCAACGACAATAGTAGGCAAAGGGTGACGGTGGCTAAGGCGACGTGCCCTAAGGGCAGCCAAGCCATGTACTCCTGGATTCTCGTGTTACTACTATGATGGGGGAGGAGCGCCTGTATTCAATGCCCTGAGGATGTAGGCACATCGTTGAACCTCGTTAAAAAAACATTGTGTCTCGTGTCGTTCTTTTTTTGTGATCTTGTGATTTAGCGTTTATGTTCTTGAGGAATCGCTTCCGCGTCTAACTATCTAACAGTAATGAAGATTCTATAGCCTACAGCGTAACCTAAAGCCTCAGTGTCTTAGTTAGTTATATTTCTAAACCACATTTATATTCTGAATAAGGTGACAATGCTCTAACTTACAGGACGCAACATCTGAGTTCTTCAATACCACAGTGAAGCTATAGCCAAACTTGCAGGACCATTTGCAGTTATAAGTTAACAACACCTACCTATGCAAAATCCCCCTAAAATCATAGAGCAGTGATGTAGAACCGATCACTGTTTCAATCAGAGGAAGCAGAGCATCTGCAGTACCTTTTGCCATTTTCTTCCGGCCACCAAACATTCATCCTCGAGCATTATCCAGGGCTCCGACAGCATCTGACCGAGATATATACATTTGCAAGCAAACGGTTAAAAGAGATATACACAGTCCCAATTCCAACAATGGATTCAGCAGTACATCAATGGATTCAGCAGTACATGGAACTCCAATTCAATCAATGAAACTGAAAACGGGAAAAAAAAAATCTACCTTTCCGGCATTTTGTCTACCTTGTGTACAATTCCATCACCTAGAGTTGATGGCAACCATTATCGCCGACATTGAATAAGAAGCTGAAGTCCTTGGCCTAGCTCGCTGGTGTTGGTGGTTTCTAAGTACCCATTTTGTATGCCCAAAACCACCAACATCGTACCATATTCTCATCATAATCATGTGTTTTACCTCTAACCTTGATGAATTCCACATGTAGTGTCATTTTAGTGCTATATTGCATAAACAGGTGAAAAGACGACAAAATAGCTCTTATATGAGAAGTATCGACATGAAGCCCGACTCGCCATGCAAGGAGGGCTTCCCACTAGCCCATGGCACCTAGAAGACACCTCTGGACGTCCATGGAACCCAACATGCAAGCCCAAGGTCGTGGCCCAATGCCTAAGGATTTCTAGAAGGTTTATCCGGAAGGAAAGATCAATTCGCGCAGTCCAGAAATAGTATGGTATTGTCACGCGGATTTCGAGTTCAAGACGTGCTCTAATGGGAATCCAATATAAAGGAAAGTTGTAGATCTCATCGAGAGCTTTCCGGAACATATATGGATTGTCCCGTTTGGATTCTGGAGCTAGGAGATATGGGCCCCGCAAGGAAACCTGCGCAAAGGAGTCCGAATCAGGATAGATATTTTGTCATCGCATATTTGGGAACCAAGACGGCCGAATCTGGAGTTCTAATGAATACCAAAGTTATAGATCTTTTCGAGGGCTATGAGATAGAGTCCAAGTTTGCCTCATTTGGACTCCGGACAAGGAAGTTATGATTTATGGAAGGCGGAGCTGCGAAAAGGAAAAATTAAGTCCGAATTGGAAACGACCCGTGCCGATCGGCACACCTTTGGTGCCGACCGGCACCGACCCAGAATTGTTCCCTTTCGCCTCCAGACGCCTCCCAACAGTATATATAACCCATGGGACGCCCAGAGGACGGAGATCGGCCGCCAGAGGGACAACACAGCTAGTAAGTTTAGAGCCACCGGGGCTTTGCCCCGTTCTTCATGTTCTCTAGTTGTTGATCAAGAACCATCGGTGCTAAAGAGGTGATCCATCAAGGTAGGCCTACTAGATGGTGATGTATCTTGCACTATGTATTATCAAAGTATGATTGAATATGTGGATGAATGGTTTTGATTATTGATTGCCTGGATTTTATGGTCTTTACATGCACTTGTTCCTACGCTTAGTGACGACTAAGTATTAGATGTTATCTTAATTGTGGTGGCAATAAGAGGTGAGAGATTCAATCTCTCACTATCTCCATTGTGGTTAAGGTAGCATTGGGATCTTGTAATGCGTCATAATTACGTGTCGTCTCTGTACCTCAACAGCCGCTAACGCGATGATCCTTGAGGTGATGTGTAGAGTAGGAAGAGGTCACCGATTACGGCGAATTGGTCGTGACAGGGCATTCCGGAAAGGGGCTTCGACCTATCGATCTTCGGTTATCAATAATTTGAGTAATTCCGTTTATGATGCTATTTGATTAAGCTTTTTGGTTACGATCTCAATTAGCAGACTTGGCTAACTTACCCCGTGATCTAATCAGGTTCCTTAGGCCATTCAAGCAATCTTCGGGCAATTTAGCTCCTCTGCCGATCGGCACATCCCTTGTGCCGACCGGCACAACCCTCACTTTCACCCTTTTTCATGCTCTTGTATATGCAGTATGTACTTCATGCTAGGATTGATTTGTTAGACGAAATAGTAAACCCTAAACACGGTTCTCTTGCTGATCCTTGTGGATTCGATATAAACCTTGGAATACTCTGAGGGAAACAGCTACAATGTACACCGTCCACTTACGGTATATAAATGGGTGCGTATAAACGACCAACAAGCTTTTTCTGGCGCCGTTGCCGGGGATCGGCAAATCGAACCTAGGGCAATCTATCTAGTTTATCGAACTAATCCTATATCTTTTTATTGCATATACCCTGTTTTTCTTTGTTTGTGTGTCCATTGAAAACAGGTACAAGGCTAGGCACACAACCTCACCTGGAGCACGATGAGGTTGCTTGCTCCATAGCAGTAGGTGCTAACTTTGTTAGTGGCCCATCATCTGCTATGGAGCCCCTCTCCATGAAAACTCGCTAGTGCCGATCGGCTCAACGCCCATGCCGATCGGCACCACACTGCTCAAAAAGAGGTACGCTCTTGTGTGTAATAATTTTTTCTAACTAATGCTCTGCGAAGATTTGGCTTGTTTACAGCAATAGGTAATGGGAGAGAAGATTGAGGGCTATTTACCATGAAGATCGAGGATTTCAATTGATAACATTGAAGGCATGGTGGATACGTTCTTGATCATGAGTTGTTATTCTGTTTGCTGACTTCCCGGAGGCGTGCACGTCAGTACAGAGGATTGCAAGGCCTACAAATTTGATATTCTGAAAGACCATCAAGTCTAGTTTCCAACGGTTCAAGTCTCGCATTATTTGGAGCTTCCTACAAGGATTTATGGCCAAAATACGAGATGCTGCGCAGGCTGTTTCGATATTTCGCGAGAGATGCAAACAATTGGAAGTTTGAGCCAAATATGGAATTAAAGTCCCATATCCACGTGATCTATGGGTTTCCAACATTTAGAAGACTTCCTTTTGATGATTGACACGGATTCAGGTCGTTCCAAACACGGAGTTTGAATATTTGGAAGGTTGTTATTCAATTCGGATTCATCGCGAGATAGCCTGACATACCTTCAGAAAAACGGCCATATCTTCCTCATGCGGAGTCCGATGAGGACGTACGAATACTCGTTGGAAAGATAATTTGATGCCCGACGCAATGGCATGGGTCCCAGCCTCTAATTGCTCCTGGTCACAGCTCAGAAGCACAAACAAGTCGTCGACTGGAACATGACATGGTAGATTTCTTCGGAACTCTTCTCCCGTCAACTTGGTGGATCAATGGGCAAGTTTTGAGAAGTTGCATCGACTCTACATCATCATACCTTGCTGGTGCAACATTGATCAAGATTCACAAGTCATAGGACAAGCCGACACATGCTCCGATGCTTGAAAAGATGAAGTCATCAAGATTCTCCAGAAGACGAAGCAAGAAGCTGAAATCATTAGTAATTCTGTAAGTTCTCCGAGCTGATCAATATATGAAACTTTTATATCTGGATAGAGCTTCAAGTCTTCTTTCCAACGCATCAAACGGTGCTGGATTTGGATGTTTCTACAAGGATTTATGAGCTGATCATTGGACGCTGCGCGGGCTGTCAGAACAGTACGCAGCCTTGGAGTAAAAAAATTCATAAGTCCTTCATACGGAATCCGTTTGAGGTGTATGAGCACTCGTTGGAAAGATATTTTTGCTACCTACATTATGGTACAGGTTTTAGAACCAGTTTCATTCTGTTGGTAATGCGAAATTCAGAAGGAACAGGAGATGCAGATTATCGATGACAAGATTAAGGAAGGAGACGAAGATGACAACAATGAAAATAGCTTGAGCGATTTTCCCATGAGCGAACGATCAGAGGTTGAACAAGATTGAAGACTCAAGAGCATTATATCATTTACATACATTGAGCAATATGCAACACAATGAAGACGGGCTATGAGTCAACCACGACAAAGTTTGCATAGTACAAGCTGCATGGATATCATTGGGATCTTACACCAAGAACCATGGCTTCGCGACAATCAGGTATGTAAGAAGTCTAGCTATTCGACTATAACTAAAGCGCTTTTCGGGAAGCAACCCGTGTTTTTGAGTCTTTTGTGTGGATTGTTTAGTGCTGCTAGGAGGGCAACCTAGAGTTTTTGCTTTGATGCGAGCTTTACCCAACTCAATTGGTTCACTTGTGCCTAATTTGTTCTAGTTAACTTTTTCTTTTTAGACCACCATCATTATGTGTTTGTTTGCAAAAATCATTCACTGCATGCATAATTTGTGAGCACTTGCTTTGTTTTTGTATTTGCATAATTTTTCCGCTTGCATGCATTTAACCATTTGATTTCAGCCTACCTAAGCCTTCCACCACTCATTTTTCATCACATACCAGAGCCAAGACCCCTTGTGCCGATCGGCACGACTCCATTGCCGATCGGCACAAATGCCCAAATGCTTTTCTAAGCATTCCATCGATGCCGCCTGACATGTTTTTATTTATTTCACACTAGCCTCTGACTTTGCATCATTTTCGCTTCATCACTCATAATAGCTTGGTTGATTAATTTCTAATGGGTGCTTAAATGATTGAGTTTCATGAACTCTTTTAGCAAATTTAGGTGTAAACGTGGTGTTTATGCTTGTTTGTTGAACAACATTGGATAGTTAATTTGCATTGCTATGTTTTGCATCATTTGCATTGGTTGGTTGCTACTCTTTTTCAATGCGCTATCTTTCTAATCCAGCGGAGTTTTGCAATGGCTAAGTCATAAACATGGTGTTTAGACTTTGGTTGTTAAAGAATTTTGTTTAGATTGCTAGCAATCTAGTTGTAAGCATGGTGCTTAAAGTTAGGTGTAAACATTGTTCTTGTTTAGTTTCTAAGCCACTAATGTTCATTGCTAATATCATAAAACCTTTTCTTCACTTTGATAGCATTGTTTCAAGACTAAATAATGAGTACCTTCTGTTTCTAGATTTGTGTTCATCAATGCACGATTTTTTAGCAATTTTGTGTGAACGTGGTGTTTAGACTGAATTGTGGAATAACATTATGGTCTTGCTTGCTTGCTAACATTGTGTTTTAACTTCATGCATCCACACTTATGCACGCACGTACACTCATTAGGATTTTTTTTTCCTTCTTCTACTAGAATCAAATCGACACAAGTGGAACTTTGAAGTTGTTGTTAGCTGGTAGATATCCTTCTACTCCCGATCATCACCTCGGGGGTAGTATGTGTGTTTCAATTGTTTTGCAGGAATGAAAGAATCGATCTCACAAGAAGGGAGTTGAAGGAATTGAGGAGAAACAGCCGCATGAACAAGAGGGAACAATGGGACAGCAGCTACAAGGCGATGATCGAGTTGAAAATCTAAAAACGATGCCGAGGTAGAGTGTGCCGACCGGCACCACTCCTGTGCCGACCGGCACCAATATGTGCCGATCGGCACTCCGCTGTTGCCCGTGCTATCAAGCTTTTCTCATGCAATTCAACAACATCTTAAGCATGGGAGAGGCACGCTCTGAACTTCAATTCACTAAAAGGCGGTAACATCTCTTTGCTCCTTCTCTTCTCTAATCCTATTCTCTTCTCATTCGCTGCTCTTGCCTTTTGCTATCAATTTGGGTTTTGCTTTCTTTTATGGTGTGGTACCCTTCTCGTTTTGTTCATGCGAGAGGTTGTTTGTAATTTGCCACTTAGAATTTAGAATGGACAATGACATATCCCTAATAGCTACCTTAGGGTGACAAATGTCATTACTCTATCTAGGGGAGCTGGTTTGTATCATCACCGCCTATGTGTTTGAGCTTTCACTTCAAATAATACATATTTATGATGAACTTGCTTGAGATATGATGAAAGTTGCTATTGTTGTTGGAACTTGCATATATGATTCGTTGCATATAATTGTCCTCCCGCTGATTTTAATGAATTTGAACTAAGCACCAATTCTATGAACTCTATTTCTTTAGTGGTGGTGTTTGTTGACAGATGATTTGATAGAGACCCCATATGATTGAATTGTTCTTCATGACAACATGCTTTCCTCTCTGAAAAGAAAACTCCAACATGGCTTGAGTCCTTACTAATTTTTGGAAAATTATAACGTCTTATGTCTCTAATCCTTGCAAATATTGCTCTCTTGCATTGCTCATACCTACCAAAGCCAAATATGCTACACCTATTTGATAAACCTGTAGATTGCAACATGTAATTTGGTGAGTTGGGTCAAGTTTGTGTTCTTTTGGTATGAAACTTAGAAGCTGGCCATTCCGTTTGCGTAGCTATCACTTGTTTTCTAGCCTTATTCATATTCAGCATTGCCTATTCTACTCTGGAATGTGTGCATACTTCGCTAAATATTCCCACCTGTAAACCCATATTTCTTTTGTTGTTGTCCAATCCTTGTCCACAACCTATGATATGAGTTTCTCGTCGAGCCGTTGCACTATTTCTATGGTTTTATGCACAAATTATCAAGATATCTTGCTCAAGACGAAGATTTTCATCACCAAACACCTCTGAAGACTTTCTGAAGCGCAAAGGATCAATTTGAGGCGAAAACAGAGAAAAGTTGGGTCCGTGCCGACCGGCACAAATTCGTGCCGACCGGCACAAAGTACAAAATCAGCGAAAAGCTCCCTGTTATCTCCAGAAATCAAGTATATGTGTTTCAGACGGTCAAGGAGAAGAAATAAAAGGTTTAACTAGTGCTTTTTCTTTTTCCACTTCCTATATGCTCGGGACGAGCATCGTTTAAGCGTGGGGGAGTTGGATCGTCATCTACATTCCGAAGCACTAGTTAATGGACTTCAAAGATTGTTGATGGAAGATCGAGATTGTTTATAGTGTTATATCAAGTTGCAAGAGTGGACTTTATAGAAGGTTGTGCATAAAACCATCATATTCAAGTAAGTGCATTCAATTGGCTGAAACTCTATCCTTCCAACCATGTGCAATCCGATTTTGAGAACTTCATTTGTGTCTTGAGATCATTCTTTGCCATTTGCACATGTCAACCTTTCTAAAGCGTGTGTTTTTCTTTCTTTCATCATGTTATTCCAATGGCCTTTTTGACAAGTCTCTGTAAAACCAAGTAGAACTATCTCTTGATTTGACAATATTCTAAGTTACATTGTTTTGCTAGTTGTTTTCCTACCAAGCTACACATAAAGCCTTCCACTAAATATTTATAGATAGGATCACTTATAGTTGTTTGGTTTGTGAGATTTGTGAGATGATTGTTGTCTTGACTCTTTGCAAGAGAATGTTTTGTTTGGATGAATGAGACTGAATTTTTGGAAAAAAAAAATTTATCATCTTAAGGCCTAGTTTGAGGAGTAATCTGCTTTGAGAGTTGAAGCTACTTTATTTGATCATTGTGGTCGGTTCTAAGTCATAATCTGTCCCCCACTAGTATCTTTGAGTAGTAGAATTGGTGCAACTTAAACTTTTGTGCTATACTTTTAAAGCGGGTTGGATATGCATGTGTTTTAATGAATGCAAGTAAAGATGACATGACTGCAACGCTGATCTCTCCTTGAGAGGGTAAAGTGATTTATTTACTCGAGGACGAGCAAAGGTTTAAGCATGGGGGAGCTGTTGGTGGTTTCTAAGTACCCATTTTGTATGCCCAAAACCACCAACATCGTACCATATTCTCATCATAATCATGTGTTTTATCTCTAACCTTGATGAATTCCACATGTAGTGTCGTTTTAGTGCTATATTGCAGAAACAGGTGAAAAGACGACAAAATGGCTCTTATATGAGAAGTATCGACATGAAGCTCGACTCGTCATGCAAGGAGGGCTTCCCACTAGCCCATGACTCCTAGAAGACACCTCTGGACGTCCATGGAACCCAACATGCAAGCCCAAGGTCGTGGCCCAATGCCTAAGGATTTCTAGAAGGTTTATCCGGAAGGAAAGATCAATTCGCGCAGTCCAGAAACAGCACTGTATTGTCACGCGGATTTCGAGTTCAAGACGTGCTCTAATAGGAATCCAATATAAAGGAAAGTTGTAGATCTCATCGAGAGCTTTCCGGAACATATATGGATTGTCCCGTTTGGATTCTGGAGCTAGGAGATATGGGCCCCGCAAGGAAACCTGCGCAGAGGAGTCTGAATCAGGACAGATATTTTGTCATCGCATATTTGGGAACCAAGACGGCCGAATCTGGAGTTCTAATGAATACCAAAGTTGTAGATCTTTTCGAGGGCTATGAGAGAGAGTCCAAGTTTGCCTCATTTGGACTCCGGACGAGGAAGTTATAATTTATGGAAGGTGGAGCTGCGAAAAGGAAAAATCAAGTCCGAATTGGAAACGACCCGTGCCGATCGGCACACCTTTGGTGCCGACCGGCACCGACCCAGAATTGTTCCCTTTCGCCTCCAGACGCCTCCCAACAGTATATATAACCCATGGGACGCCCAGAGGACGGAGATCGGCCGCCAGAGGGACAACACAGCTAGTAAGTTTAGAGCCACCGGGGCTTTGCCCCGTTCTTCATGTTCTCTAGTTGTTGATCAAGAACCATCGGTGCTAAAGAGGTGATCCATCAAGGTAGGCCTACTAGATGGTGATGTATCTTGCACTATGTATTATCAAAGTATGATTGAATATGTGGATGAATGGTTTTGATTATTGATTGCCTGGATTTTATGGTCTTTACATGCACTTGTTCCTACACTTAGTGACGACTAAGTATTAGATGTTAACTTAATTGTGGTGGCAATAAGAGGTGAGAGATTCAATCTCTCACTATCTCCATTGTGGTTAAGGTAGCATTGGGATCTTGTAATGCGCCATAATTACGTGTCGTCTCTGTACCTCAACAGCCGCTAATGCATACGCGATGATCCTTGAGGTGATGTGTAGAGTAGGAAGAGGTCACCGATTACGGCGAGTTGGTCGTGACAGGGCATTCCGGAAAGAGGCTTCGACCTATCGATCTTCGGTTATCAATAATTGAGTAATTCCGTTTATGATGCTATTTGATTAAGCTTTTTGGTTACGATCTCAATTAGCAGACTTGGCTAACTTACCCCGTGATCTAATCAGGTTCCTTAGGCCATTCAAGCAATCTTCGGGCAATTTAGCTCCTGTGCCGATCGGCACATCCCTTGTGCCGACCGGCACAACCCTCACTTTCACCCTTTTTCATGCTCTTGTATATGCAGTATGTACTTCATGCTAGGATTGATTTGTTAGACGAAATAGTAAACCCTAAACACGGTTCTCTTGCTGATCCTTGTGGATTCGATATAAACCTTGGAATACTCTGAGGGAAAAAGCTACAATGTACACCGTCCACTTGCGGTATATAAATGGGTGCGTATAAACGACCAACAGCTGGCGACCACGGGTCGTGATAGCTGGTATCAGAGCCTTACCTTCCTCTGCCTAGGGTTAGGTTGGTTTAAGTTATGCAGCAGAAGCGCGGTGGTGCCTTGTCAGCGACGATGGTCCAGATGTCGACGGAGAGGGTGATGGGGACAATGAAGTGGTTCAACTCCACCAAGGCTCTAGCTTCATCAGCTCGGACAAGCAATATTTCGTGGGACCGGTAGTTTAACACAATGGCCTGTACGATGTTGTGAGCCTTTGTGCCACCAAGTCCCAAGCCCACTACAGACCAAGTTGGTACGACCTTCTCTACAAAGCCAGCAGGGACAGTCAAAAATATTCAAAATTGGGTTTTCCCTTCCTCACGAAGAAGAGATTCCAGCGAGTCGATCGTCCGTCTCGCTCACGGTGACGCCCTATCTCGTGCTCCTGTCCCGTCCTAGCTCGCCAGGGGCCACGAGTCATGACACTGACGGAGTCGGAGATGGCTACCGTTCATGGATCCGTGCGCGCGCACCTCATTGTCTATGTACCATGCATGGAGGCAGGGGAGAGTATAGGGGTAGGGAAGGGAAGTGACTCTCACGTCAGGCTGCAGTTCGGCAGAGGATCCTAGTGGGGAAGGCAGTGTTGGTGTAGATGCACCCATCGTGGCACCCTACCGACGAAGGCTGCGATGAGGTTGTTGTGACTCCCGGCTAGCCGTCGCTCCATACCGGCACCTCCCACGTTGCGACTTGCCTCCTACCTGCACCCGCGAGTAGCAGATAACGACCTTATCCGCGCAGGAGAGACTGCGACACCTTGGATCGGGGCTGAGCAGCCGTCGAGGAGGCGAGGTGGGCGAGGAAGCACGGGACAAAGCTGCCGCTGATTATTAGGGTGATTCCAGTAGGAAAAAAAACTAGTTTTGATAAAAATAGTAGGGAAACACGTCGATTCCAGTATTCTACCGACAAAGCTCGACAAGCCCTATTCAGCATCCTCAATATCTCCATCTTCCCCACCCTTCCCTTCAGATCTTCCTTTGTTTCAGCATCTTCAAGTTTAGCAACTTCCTTCTTCGTCTCATCTATATTCTACCCCTACTCTTTATTCTCAATAATGGCCTCAGCACACAGCTTTCTTCATGCATGCACTCTGCCTCCTCACCCACCACGTTCGTGCAAGTCAATGAGCAATGTCCGCACAAATAGATCATGAGGTACCCTAACCAACTGAGGAAGTCACATCCAACCATCCTGCTATTGAACCCCACCCAGCTCAAATCGAAACCCAAATCAACCAAATCCACAAGGAGTTCAACTTAACCGAGCTTTGTAGCACTTGAGGTAGCGGCAACCAGGATTGTTAACACTCCAAGATATCCAGAGAACCGCCGTTATGGTGACACCTATAATGGGATGGTAGTCCAACAGCTCGTCGTGGTACATGATCGGGGAATGGCTCTTCTCGTTGTCCTTGACCACCCACGGCGAGCCAAAGGAGGAACTCGAGGTGATGCCCATGGCACACCTAGGTTTAGGGTTCACAATTTCAGTGGACATAGAGGCAAGAACGAGGTGAATGGCTTAGGCAGTGTTAGAGGCAGCTGTAGAAAACATAGCTTTAAGCCTGTGAAGCCATCATATGCTTCCATTGAGCAAAATCTATTCTCCAAGATGCTCAAAGTTTTACGACTTGCAGTAAATTGTTAACAACATTACCACGTTTGAAGGGATTACACCTCGCACAAGTTCAATTTTCATGCTCATAGCTTTAAGCCTGTCAAACAAGTTCCCCCTGGTCTCAGCTTCAACTGCTTAAAGTATAATTGCAACGACGATTCAGCAATGTTTCGAAACAAAAAATATAGCACCATGCAGGTTCCCACAAATATCAGTATGTTTCTTGTTTTATATTAGTTTTCAAAGAAATTCAACATATTTCAGGAAACATCAACGGAGAAATACACTAAGAAACCAAAATACACTAAGAAACTTGTTTTATATTAGCTTATTTAGAGCGCAAAGAATCAACAAAATTCACAAACATAAATTTAAGGTACCAGGAACTTTGCCATGGTCAAAAGACCGAGCTCATCATTATTTATTTCCAACGTTACAAGTCCTGTAGAGCGCGCGTATTACAACCTACAATGTTGTCCAAAGGGTCTTGCCGTGCATCATCGAGTATAAAATTTCTTACACGGACCAGCAACACGCCAACAAAAAAAATATAAGAACAGTAGTCTACAAAAATCTACAGATGCACAAGTGATATTCCCTCCATTTTTAAATGGTTGTCGTTATGACAACACTTTTAGTTCAAAAATGAACTAGATTGTTTGTCCTAACAACAATAATTTAAGAACAGAGGGAATATATATCAGATAAAACTGCTCCTGCCTCCTGATAAATTAGCAGGTGAATAACTACTTATCCATGTGCACTCTTAAATTAAACCACTATTCGCCTGCCCTATCAGTCCGTATAGCCCCATCACTGCCCAAACATCACGTTGCATTGGTGTCAGTTCGGCCATATGGGCCTGCCACTATAAGATGTGTGCACGTAAGCAGACGTTTTATGAACGATCTTCATCGTTTGTGTGATTTGGGACCTCTCCTTGGTTGTCCAATGGCATGTATTGCGCCATAATAGCTCTGATCTCGGAGTCCATGTATGACTGCAAGAAAAGGCAAATCAATTGATATTATAGAAGAAATACTAAGAGAAATTATAAATATCAATTTGAGCAGTGAAGTAAACATGACATAAATTTCAACCTAACTCAGACTAGCAAAGTATGCTTAATCATGATTCATGACAACACATCAGGGAACCTACTGAATACGACAGGGACAGTAAATTATATATCACCACTGTTGGAGACAGAACAATCAATCGTCTAACAATGTAAACAGCAAGAGCAAAAAATAATCTTGTGCAAAGCTTGCTTACCCTTAGTCTGTATTTGTACACAACATAACTTCCCGCTGCCACTACAACCAGGACTATCAAGATACCCCAAACGGCAGCCCATGCTGCTTTAGCCTGAACTGCTGTCTTGCCTAGAGAAAAACCGTTCAAACAATATTAAATTGATCTGCTACAGATAATGTAAAGTAATGCAGCTGAGTTTCGAAATTACTTATGCAAGTATCATGCTCTTTGATGTATAAAAGGTCTCCACTGCAAGTGCATTCATAGCCACCCCATGTATCTCTGCACTTGCATTCAGGACACTGACAAGCCTTTTTCTCCTTGCACTCATCAATGTCTGCAAATATGAATAAACAGGTTTGATATGGCTCAAGACATGTTTCTGCATTGCCCTAAATACTTACTTCATTACTATACAGTAACTATCACCAGTCTAAATAGAACATGTTGTATGTTATTGTTGGGATTCAGATATTGCCGCTTTGTTATATTTTGTTCCACATTGATAGCATCAAGGCTTATACCTTCACATTTTTTGACACCGTCCCCGCGGAAACCTGCTGGGCACTTGCATTTCCCATCTCCAAATTCCTAGAAAGGAATAGTAACAATAACATATCAATATTCATAATAGCATACCGAAACCATTTATGTAAATAAAAAATGTCCTGTGGGGAACTCCCAACATTTTTTTTTGAGGAATCTACAGTAGGGGAAACCCCTACTATGGTAGGAATTCCCAACAGTTCTGCTTATTAAAATTCACTAATAGCATGTTATATATATTCCGAAATGAGCCTTAAACCTACCTGACAAGCAGAGAATGTTTTTCCATTACGAGTTTCATGCCAACATCCCCCATGATTTATCAAGCATTTTCCTGGTCCAGCAGCTGCAAACAATATAGACAGCTGTAATATCTCTTTTTATAAACTTTCTAAGCAAACAGACTTGCGCGTGTTTCAGTTTATGGCAAAAAGGGATGCATATTGCACAACCAAGAGAAAGGAAACCCCAGATCAGGTTTCCAATATAATAATGCTAGAAATTATCTTCATAACCGGATTTGTGTAACATTTTCTCAGCTCAGTTTAACTAACTTAAAGAGTCCTATCATGGGCTTGAGAAGATGGGGAAGGGTGGAGGAGGTTGTGGGAGTGATAAGGCAAGGCAGTGATAGGAGCACCCGATAAGCTGAGAAGCAGGAGATAAAGACTTCTTTTCTTTCCTACTTAACTTACAATGTGACTGCTCTACCTATAAGCTGACTCCAACCTTATCTCTCCAAACAAACTGAAAACAATCCCACTCTCAATAACAACCAAACCAAACTCCCTGATAAACAAGCTTTGCTTGAGGATGGCAATATATCCTAATTTTGACTCAAAGAAGTCATGAGGCATGCCGGCTCTTGGCTGCGCCGCGCAGCTCCCTAGCCACAGCGTGACACGGGCCATGCTGGGCCATGACACATCCTACATGGCAATGGTTTACCATCAAAAAGAAAACAGGTCCTGGATGGGTTAGCTGGATGTTGCCTAGTGCAATCAAGTCAATCATCTCTCACTATTATAGAAAATCCTTCTCACAAATCAACTCCAGTCCACCATAACGAGCTCTCAAAATGTAGACGCATTTGCATATTGAAAATAAGAATTCGTAAACAGAAGAATGCAGATGCTTTTTGCATTTAAATAAATGAGAATTCATAAAAAGAAAATTGTTTGCTGATCATGGTTTCATTAATAGTGAGGCAACTATGTGTTCAAAGCTAACATGAACATCACAATTAGACATTGGAAGCTTTTGTTTTAATGCCTATCCATATTTTCAAATTGTGAATATATTGGAGATATATCATATTACTGAACAAATCAAAGTTACGATACAAGCTGGGAGAATAGAAGATAGAAGATATTACGTTCACAATTGCTGTAACCATCGCCTTTAAACTGCACACCATTGAATGTGGGGCATTCACACACTCTGCCACGGAAAGTGTCCTGAATAAGAGTTATGACATCAACGTTAGAAATTAATGAATTGTTCAGAGAAAAACAACTAAAAATCTTCGACTTATCCCACATACCCTGCACGCTGTTACATTAGCAACTTTGTCTTGCCAGCAACCTCCATTGTCGTTCAGGCACTCATTAGTTTCTATATCTGTTTTGAAACAGGTCAAGAATAAGTAGGCAGCATTTACAAAGTACCTACTTAGTGTGGAGAGCGGGAACAGTTTCTACGTTGTTACCATCACTCAGACAAACATTTGGTTCGGTAGTTTCCTCAAAACCAGCACAAATAGCTTTGAGGACAGCCTTCCTCTCAAGCTTTCCTGCATTCAACTTTTATGTTAGAACCATCTCGCACGAATGTAAGTTTGTAATAGTTCCCTTGGAACAATTACCTCGATATTGCCGGTTGTTCACGACAAGCGTAGGCAATATAGTAACATCTCCTCTTGAACCTTTTCCAATCTACAATGTAGCAGCTTAAATTAAACCCCGAAGATAATTAGGGTTGGTAGATGTTCATCGAGAACAGCCTACAGTGACTGTTTCCAACAACCAAAACTCCAGACTGCTTTATCGTAACGATAAAAGCTCATGTGTTTTACAAAGTTACTTCACCTGAGCGTCTTGCTCCAATTTAAGCAATGGATGGTCAGAATCAGCATTTGGGTCGCCCATGCACTTATCAACCTTCTTCATATCGAGACCTGTCATAAGTGTGAAAACGTCACATGTGTTACATGCATTTTGATATAATGATGACATTATATCTGCGAACTGCAAGTATGATAAAATACAATGACATAAATTAGTACAGGGATTCAAGTGCATAAACAAACAAGGGCTTGCATGTGACAGCACAGCGTGTTTAAAACTAGCAATCAGGTAATTAAAATATAAGCATTGTTTCAGTAAAGGAAGTCTTATGTGATAAAAGAGCCAACCTAGTGACTTGATAACGGCTTCTGCACACTTTTTATTATATTTCTTCTCCTTCATTGGGCACCTTATGTGAAAATCAGTCACATAATCCCACCAGACCCATGGTTTTTGTTTTCATTTGCAACTTTGAACACACACAACTGTCTGAGATTCTCCACCACCACATCCTTTCCTTCATAGCCAGTGCTAAAATCCTGTTCTGGATCAGGTGCACAATACCTCCCATGGTTTATACATTGGGATTTGCACTGTTTACTGATCACAAACGCTTGAGGGCAGTACCAAGTAATATAATGGGGCGTGAACTGACTATAGCCGCCTTTTTCAAGTAGTTGGGCAGCTCCTTTAAATTCCTTGAGAAAATTCATCAGCATATCGCACTTAGGTCCGCATTCATCATTGCTGTTTGTCCATAACTCATACTCGACCCGATCATCTGGATGCGGAACAGCCTCCCTCCAATCAAGATTAACATTAACCATTTCACCATCTTTAACAGCCTTCTTCAACTGCTCACCAAACTTTTTATCTATCAGTGCAGAAGGAATGGTTATGTTCTGTATATACTTTGCTGCCTCATCATCTTCACGAGGTAAATCCATTGTTATCAGTGGCTCATCTTTGTCATCGACTACAAGCACTGCTGAGGCACCAGCATTTTGAGCATTCCAGACCTTCTTGGCAAACAGGCAATCTGGAAAATACAGAGAAAATGAGATAGTTAAAGCCGAATTCAGTAGTACTATTTCTAGCACGCTCTGAGCTATGCTAGCTTCTTAACTAGATAGACTACTAGATCAAGCTAAAGGCTAATTTTTTTTGTCTCACCAGTCTCGATCGACAACCAACAATAAAATATCTATCCAATTAACCAATTAATTACAGCTAAATCGCCATCTCCGCACAGTCCAAAGCAAAGTAAACAACAATACCCAACCCAAATCCAACGCGCAAACACAGATATGGAGAGATCAGAATCGGGCGTCAGGGGTTCTAGGCACTCACTCCCGCGGTCGACGAGGAGGAAGGTGGGCAGCGCCCCAGGCTTGGCGCGGAAGGTGTGCTTGCCGTCGAAGGTGTCGCAGGCGTCGGCGTTGTCCTTGGGGTACACCACGGCGCCCGCCATGCTCCCGCCGTACTGCGGGATGCCGAAGTTGCCGATGGCGCTGTCGTGGCGGCCCCGCAGCGACGTCGGCGACGTCACCATCAGGCTGTTCTTCTCCACCACGAACCGCGCCTCCGCCGCCAGCGCCGCGGCGAGCGCCAGCAGCAGTAGCAGCGGGAGCTGCGTCCGCCGCCGGGACCCCATCGCGCGCGCGCGTGCTCCGGCGGCGGCGAGGGTTTAGTGGTTCAGATCGGGAGCGGAAGCGGAAGCGAAGCTCAACGGGAAAGATGCGGAGCACTTTTTTTCCCCTTTTTTTCTTTCTTTATTATGCCTCACTGCTCCGGGTGCTGCTCCTCTCGCACAAGCTCAGCTCGCGTGGTGGAGCAGGCGAGTTGGTGTGAATGCTTGGACCTAGTAACCTGAACAAGGTTTGAAGGCCCCGAATCTCTGACATGTGCGGGCCACTAACCCTGGTTTCAATAGAAGGTCTATGCACCAGGTGCACCTCGCTGGATGATCGGAAAATCACTGATATGTGGGGACCTGGCTCTACCAGTCAGCGAGCAATCGGCCTTGGCTCGTCGACTCGACGGTGAGTCCGCGTGGCACGTGGCGTGTGTTTTGCGTGCGAGGCTGTTGGAGTGGATCCGTGGACATGGTTCGCGAACGAATATGTGTAGCTGACAATGAAAGGTCTCCGCTTGGAATGGAGCAGTCAGGGCCTATTTGCTTCGAGACCTGGCAGGTAGCTTTCTCCAAGCAACAATTCCAAGCGCTCATTTTTGAGTACCTGTGGTGGAGATCGCTGCCTAGCCCAGCAGCATCCAAACACGCCCTCAAGGCTTGTTTGCTTTCATCTCAAAAAAAAAAAAGGCTTGTTTGCTTTGCATCCTCAAAAAAGTTGCCCGACACAGGCAGCAATCTCAGACGCTCGTTTTTGAGTGCCTGGGGCTGAGATGCATTGCCTGGCCCAGGCAGGTTGAGCCAGGCAGTATCCAAACAGACCCTCAATGCTCTGTCGACTCGAACTTGTTGTACCATGCATGGGAGGACAGGAAGCAGGGGGACATTGGCTAAAGAGTTGCGGGATTGGAAATGAAGCCCAGAGCATTGCCATATGCCAAGCGCCAACAGTTTTTTTTTGTGCAATTACCCAATATAACTCACACAAGACGCTAGCACGAACACTCACTCTTTTGACGCAAAGCTTACCTATGCTGAGCCGGAAAATCCTCGAGACGCCTGCTTTGACATAAACGTCACCTACCACTGAAAGCAAAACGTCGTTAAATCTTAGAAAATTCTTTCTAATAATAAATAAATTTAGTTTCATTGAGCAATGCGGTTGAAGTTTAAAGCGTGGTTGTTGAACTCAATATTTTACTCTTGCTCCCTGTTAAGATGTTTATTATAAATGCAAATGCTAGTGTGGTGCCTATGTTATTGCTGCTGATTTTTCTCTAACTTCAATTAAAGGTTGTGTAGTTTAGTAGCATTTTTCAGGGTGCTACAAGGTTTATTCAGGCTTTGCTAGCCCTTATGTTTTTTTGCCGGGAAATCGAAATGGTGGAAGCACTTGTATTCGGAGGGACAGGGGAACAGTAGTGAGGGTGTTTAACACCTAATCGATCGAAGGAATAACTCCTGGGACAGGTAGCAATTCTGAGAAGGTTACTTTAACGATTCTATTTTTCTGAAGCACTGGCCGCTGCCGAGTGAAGGTGAACAGAGGAATGACTATCAAAGGAGACATGAATGGACGGTGCTTCTGATACACAAATATCCAAGAAAAGTGCTTCAAAAATCTATTCATGTTTTGTTGGCGAGCTTGGACTTCCGAGAATGGTGCGCTATGCTAGGCAAACCAAAGGTGCTTGCGCCAACCACGGAGGCTGACTTCTGAGATTGTGTTTGGTCCTGAGTGAAGTGATGATGCCTTATCACAATCCTCTTTTTCTTCCATCATCTCATCCCCATAAGCACAAACGGGCTTGTTCGGCAGACTGTTTTGCAGCTGTTTCACTGTAACAACTGCTGAAAAAATAACTGCAAACATTGTAGCGACTGCTGAAGAAATAACTGCGAACACTGTAACTGCTGAGAACAAGCTAAAACTACATCCTCAGTCCAAAAAATAGTCGTCCCTTGGTAAAACGTGATGTAAGTCATAAGTGACGGCTATTTTGAGACGGAGGAGGCACAAGACCAATGGAGCCAGGCCACAAAAATCAGAGTGTCATGATGGATCATTTTATCTAGGACCAAGTCGTTCCTTCAAACAAAACAAGTCAAAATCATCTATCCCAAAGCTTCCCTAGTCGTTCTTTTTCCAATGTGTTATTATTTTCTCATCCAAAGCAGGACATCTCAAATTGATGAAACTAATACGCGCTCCAAATAATCTGGACATAAATATTACTCGTTTTCAGTATCCGAGTTCCAAACTTCCCATCTGAACAAGACAAGCTAATGAGCTTCATAATGGTTCGCGTTTGCGTTACAGACAATCCGAGCAATCCTGGTTAACAGCAAGATGCTGTAGACCAGACACACGAGCCCCATAAAGAGGTCATCTTAGCGAACTATATCAGGAATCATCGATCCTAGGTCAAGAACAATTTAACTTCCTGCGACGGGCAAGGATGCACAAAAAAATGATAATATCAATGACTGATGGCAAAGCGTTGCTCATCCAGCAAGATCCACAACTTCGTCTTGCCAAGAACCTGCGAACAGATTATCAGTTGTAATGAGTGAAAAATGTGGCAATGAAACAATGCTGCTATATGTAGGAACACAAACATATACAAAATTGAACCGCATGTACATCATAAGCGGACCCTGAAAACGACCGAACCGTGGAGTAGGGGCTCTCCTGCGGACCCGTGGGAGAAGGGGCCGGAGGGTGGGATTTGGGTGCCTCCCTCGAGTTGGGGCTGGAGTCGGGGCTCCGTTGGAGTAAAAATTTTGATCTGAGCCCCTGAATATTGAGTAGGGGCTGGAGTTGGGGCTGTTGTTGGAGTTGCTCTAAGGAAATGATGAGGAGTACATGCCGTAATCCAGGGATAACGACCATGCAAATTTTCACCAACCATCTAAAGATAGCGGTCAAGCAAATTTTCATCAACCATGGTTGGAGATAGTGGTAGGATTGGTGCTTGAAAATTTATTGTCATTCCAACGATGTTTTTTTTGCTTTTCTAGTTTCTTTGATCACAATGTGTGATGCGTGCAGACGGATGTGCTACAAACTTTTTAATAATAAATAGGCTGTAGCCTCTTTGAGGTGAAGGCCGGGACATATTCTCACATTATCTAATAGAAGGTTATAACACTATCTGATATGGTTTGCAGTAAAGGTGAGGAACTATGAAGTAACAGATGTTAACAAGGAATGATTGTAATATGGCACGCACAGGCAGATTCAAAAGGCACCTCATAAGTTGTCTAACTAAAAATTTTCAGGAAATATGATAATTGAAAAGTTATAACATAATTGAAAAGTTGAGTAGGTGGCATGACTCCTAATGCTCCTAATAGTTCAACTTTAGGATGGAATAGCAATTGTACAACAATGCATGATGTACCGACTATCAAAGCTTACTCACAATGAAAAGTTGTGACAGCATTATTATTCTATTACACAGCAACAAGAAAAAAACTTATGATGCTCTGTTTACTACTTATGAGAACAAGAACTAGATATCGATAAATAGACAACTGTACATATCTATTAGTTATTCTCCCAGCAATGCAAATCATGCTTGAACAATATATAGAAAATGGGCGTGTTCAGGAGACAGGAGCATTTGTTCAATTTGAAAAATACTGACCAGGGCAGACGACCCTTGTGTAGCTTTTTCAACTCAGCATGAAGCGGCACTGGAGATAGCCTGCAAATAGAGGGCATCCTGTTAGAAGAAGACACTTAACCAATTGAGAGGAGTACTGTTGTAGAATTATTAATATCATGGCAAGAGAAATTCGGTATTCTGAAACCATCACAACTGCATATATATATCCTTCAGTTATCAGTTCAATTCTGTGCGAGCTAAGGCAATATGGATCTACAACTGTAGGTTTTTCGAACCAAATAGAATGCCACAAGATCATCGACAAGCATCACGAAATTGGACTAAGTTCAGACATAGCTCTCAAAAGTTACACCACACTGTCAAATCATTGATAAACCATAAGCTTAGAGCAGCACAATTTGTCTAGAAACAGTAAAAAAAATAACCAAAACATGTCGGGAATATTAAAATGTTATTTATTTACAGATTCAAAGAAAAGATTATAATAAAACACAGAGGGCTGTAGACGGGTGATGGCATACAGTCCATGCACCTTTTTGCACTCCCAAACATTTGTGCCCAAGAAATGTACTAGTAGTAACTTTACGACATCAGAATAATGAACCTAAGTTTTGGAAAATGACAGGAAAGCATGGCAGCACAAAAGCATGATCTAATAACGGCACAAAGATACTATCAATTAATTATCCTTATTTACAATTGCTGGTTAACAATACTTAACAAAAGGTGGTCAAACTTCACAATGTCTTAACACAAAGAATTTTTTTTATCAATTAAAAATGATTTTTATGGTGATGGTAATTATATAAAAACAATGCGTAAACCAAATTCAGAGCAGATATACCTATGCAGCAATGGAGCCCAACAGTTCATACAAAAACAATATAAAAATAGGGACTCCATTTCAATTACCATAGCCTGTAATCCATGGTTGGCTAACTATGGTATAAATAAATGACAAGAAATAGCTAATGGGTCTATAGGGGGAAACATTCTAGAAGTGGATTCACGGACCTTCAAGTGGTACTAACGCAAGAGACTACTTTGTTCCTCTTTGTAGGAAATGTCTATAGTAATGGGCACTACACTAATGTTACATTAGTATGTCTACTTTTCTATTGGTCATCAAAGTACCAATTAAATGGTGCAAGACTGGTTTACAATCACAAAGAGTTAAACAATCAGATTGTATACCTTAGCCACAGATAAAAGAACCACCCACAACTCACCCCACCAAAGACAATCCACAGTGAATTCAGTTGCTAGTAACATTGTCGTCAAAATTTAAGTGATGAACATGAACTACAGATGTCAAAGAAGCCATACTCGGGTCCGAATGGATCAGCACAGCAGTGCCACCGAAATCACAGCTCCCACCGATCCGCCTCATCTTCTGCCAGTAGCTATTGAAGGCATACGACGCGTGCGACGCAATGTTGTCCGGGTAGAAGCAGCTGCCTCCGGCCGCAATCTCGTGGCAATCCACTCCGTCCTGGCCGCAAGCGTAGTCCATTGCCTCCTGCAGCTTGTCTTCTGGCACAGTGGGCTTGGCCACGCACCACAAGCCGCCACCGTTCCCTCCCAGGCCAGACCACGGGGGAGGGGACATCGCTGCAGCTGGCGGAGCAAGGCATGGCGGCGGCAATGCCGATGGCGCCATGCCGCCGGCGACCTCCGGCGGATTAGAAGGCGTCGAAGTGGGTGGGTTGGAGGGAATGGTGGCAGGTGGACTCGCATACACGGTGGGCGGCGGGCTCGCCGGCGCAGCAGCAACAGGGGAGCTTGCCGGCGCAGAAGCAGTGGGTGGAACTGACGGGACAACTTCCGGCGGGGAGTTGGGCGCAAACGACAGCGGCAAGCCGGGCGGCGGCGGCGCAAATGTGGAAGCCGCAGGCGGCGGGAACGCCGACACCGGTGGCAAGTGGTGCCTTCCATAGAGCCTCCTCTGCAGGACCCCTCTGTCCTTGGTGGAACAGGCGGTCAAGGCGGTGGTGACCCTGATGTCGTCAGCGAGGCCCCAGCGCACAAGCGAGTGGTGCAGATTCTTGGCGGCGTGCGAGAGGCGAAGCGAGACGAGTTCTTGGCCGTGGTCGCAGGCGACGCCATGGCCGACGACGATGGAGGTGATGCGCTCCGTGGGGTAGCGTGCCAGGACGTGGGTCCTGAGCCAGGACTCTGCTCCAAGAACAGAGGCGGACACCATGGGGAGGTCCGTGCGAGCGACTGATACATGTACGCCGGACTGAGATGGCTCATGGAGGTGAACCAGCTCATGTGCTTCTTGACCTGAAACTGAGAAAAGCAAGGAGATGGATTAATCAATAGCAGTACATTACAGGAGAAAATCGATGTATAGTGTTGAACAAGACCAAAAAAAAAGGGAAAATCAACTGGAAACTGTAGAAACAGCCAAGATTCCAAGATTTAAGGACAAAGAAACAACTAAGAAATCCAGGTTCAAGTTGCAAACTGCAGAAGGTGCAATTAGGACATTGCTTGCAGGTTCAAATTGCAATGCGAAAAGGAGAGTCATAAGGTAAATGGAAAAACAGTAAGACAAGAAAGTAAATGAGCTTTCAAACACAGCACAGTCGAGTTATTTAGCAATAAAATCGCAAATGCAGTAGCCAGATTCTTGTATTAGTACTGCAGCGTTAGTGAAAAAAATGGGGCAGATCTAAAAGGGGCTACTCTCTTTGACAAATACTCCCCTTTCTTGTTGAAAGGGGCACCACATGAACAACAGAGCAGCAAGTTTCCGCGTAGACCACAAAGCTTAATGCTCATCCACCACAGCCTCAACAGAAATGTAGATGGAGGGATTTGAAAAATAGCAAGAAGATGCGCAAAATCTCCACATACACACGCTACAGGAGAGAAACATTCAGCAAAGCGACCAAGGCATGAACAAGTCTTGGCAAGAAGCATTACCTGCAAGACCCAAGGAAGGGAGCAGAAGTGAGCTGGAGACGAGGAGCAGCACCGCCAAGAACTCCATCCCTTCTCGCCTCCTCCACCCTGCTCCCAGCTAAAGCGAGAGCTACTACTAGTACCAGTAGCAGTAGGAGGAGTTCTAGATGGCTACCGCGGCGAGAGAGAGGAGTGGGCGGCACAGTGGCAGCAGCAGAGAGAGCCCTCAAGTTCCTGAGCCGATGTGACTCGACGGGCACATCCACACGCAAGCACTACCGGTCTCCCTCGCTCTCTGACCTGGGTCAAAGCAAAAAGAAAGCAGAGGAGGGTGCCATTAATGGCGATAGGATTCTTTTGATGAGAGGCTGCCTACTGTGCCCTTGTGTCGTGCAGACGTAGGGGGGTGAGGAGCAGTAGCGCGGAGCAGGAGCTGAGCCTTTTCGTGGAGAGTCGTCCAGGGCGTGGGCAGGAGCCTCTGGTCTCGGGAGTTGCGTCATGGCAGCAGGCAAGTATGGCGACCCTTCTGAAAATTTGAAAAGTATGGGACTTTCGTGTGCTGATTCTGGCTTTGTCAGTTGCTTTGTTTTGAAATCGCTCCACTCAACCAGCTCTCCGACCAGTGTCGCGGCTGTTCGTTTCTATGGCTCTAATTTTAAGCATGTTAGAATTTTATCATTTAAAGATATTAAATAAAGTTTAATTAAAAAATTAACTGCAGAACTTTGTACTAATTTACGAGACAAATCTAATGAAGAATTAAGCCGTGATTAGATGATAGTTACTATAACATCACCGTAGTGAAACATAGATTAATTAGGCCCATTAGATTCATCTCGCAAATTAACGCATATCTGTAGAAAGGTTTTATAATTAGACTTATTTAAGACGCTTAAAAAAACGAACACCTCCAGAAACAAAAAAAAGAATCATCTTCCTCTAAACATCACCTGATACGATCTGAACCTCTGTTTGTGCCGAGATGATTGCTGGTGGCTCGCTTAAATGACCGCGAAACCGTGAATTTCTTTAAAATGACTACAAAACTGTTGCCATCTCCAGCACAGAACCTAAAAAGGACACCAATACTTAAAACTGTCAAAACAGTCAAAAAAACTACTCCAATAGAGTACCTAAATGGATACCAAAATCTAAAATTTTTTTGTTTTCACCTAAATTTCTCTCTCCTCAACTCATATTTGGGTTTCCATCCACTAGAAACCTAAAACCCACTCACACGCGCGGGAACAACCAACCACCAGCCACGAAAGTTTCCCCCACCACCGCCGTTCCTCGTCCCCGCCAGCTGCGACCGCCGCCCACCAAAACCCGCCGCCGCCCACCAGACCCGCTCGCCAAGGTCCCAAACACCTCCTTTCCTCCTCATCGCATGCTAGCTCCGACGTGCACGTGACTTGCCGGGAGAACGACGCGTGGGGGCGCACGAGGCAGGCGGGGTCGAGGGGGCGAGCTTATGGAGGAGGGGAGGAGGGGGGGGATCGACATGAAGGAGGGGAGGAGGATGGCCCTGTGTGGCGCCGGAGTGAGCGGCTCACCTGTGAGGCGCATGGGGGCGTAGAGGGCAGGCACAGCGCGTGGGGGCGGCGGCTCACCGGGGCGCGTGGGAGTAGGCATCTTGCCGAGGTGCGTGAGGGCAACGGCTTGCTGGTGGAGGGGAGGAGGAAGACGGATTGGAGCTGGCCTGGTGACCGGATCTCGCCACGGAAGCAGATAAGGTGATGGCCATGAGTTTTTTTATAAAAAAAAACTTTGCGAAAAGCTGTAACTAATAGCATGTTTTCTTAGTCTTGGCATTTTATAAAACCCCTCTTGAAACTAAGAATATTCTTAGAGAGCTTTATAGGTATCCATTTTTAGGTACTTGCCGGAGAGAAGTGCAAAAGTTTTCTAAAAATCTTCTCTCTCTTGAACCTAAAATAAGTTTTAGGTCTTCAATTTTAAGTCTTCTGCTAGAGATGCTCTTACTTCAAAATGACTATGTGGACAAAATTACCCTCGCCCATCTTCTACCTCTCGCCAGGCATCAGCCTCAGCAGCCCGTCCCCACCCACCATCCCGCCTCCGCCCGCCGCACCACACCGCGCCCTCGCCTGCTGCTGGCACCACACCGCGCCTCGCCGCGTCCCCGCCCTGCTGCTGCCCCACCGCGCTAGACCGTCGTCCCGCATCCACCGTTGCCCCACCGCGCTGGGCTGCCGTCCAGCACCCGCTGCTGCACCACTGCGCCGCGTCGCTGCCCCTCTCGCTGCCATGGTCGTGCGCCCCTCCTTCATTCCTCTATCCCTGGCACCACCGTGCCGTGCCGCACCAGATCGGTGTGGACCTCGAGAGCCGCTGCCTCGCTTATGATTTCTGCCACCCATTTGCTCAAGCTTGCCGAGAGGAGGAAGAAGAGGTGAGGGTAATTCTGTTCAAGAAAAGATTAGATGATCATTTTAGAACAGTGACAATAGTTTCGTGGTATTAAAGAAGCTTATGATTCCGCGGTCATTTGAGCGAAGCTATCTCTCTTTGTGGTCAAAATTAGCAATTGTCTCGTTTGTGCCGTGACTATCCTCGAGCTCGAATGGAACAGCCCGCCTGCTTCGCGCGAAAACATCCTTCTGCGCCGTGGCCTCGGCCTGGGAATTGTTTTGTTGCTTTTGGAGCGAGGCCGGTAGGGCCCGCCCGTATCTGACCATACCCGAGAAGGAGGCGCCCAGGCGGGGTACGTATATACGTGTGGGCTCTCGAGTGCGCGCCGCGCGCTGCGTTGCCGTTGCGGCGTTGCCCGCCTGCCCGCCCGCCTGCTTTCCTCGGGTCGTCGCGAAGCCACTCACGGGCGGGCCAGCGCGCGTCCTTTCAAGTTTTTGAATCTGGCCGGCGTGCTGGTAGCGCTCACGCGGCGCGCGCCATGCCGAGGTGCGTGCGTGTGGGACGAGATTTCAACATGCGGTGACTGACGGCGTGGAAAAACGTGGCCGACTCTCGCGGCTTGCTGGGATGACCTTTTGCAAGCTTTGTGTGTGTGTGTTTTTTTATGTGTTCTTTTTGCGAACCATTGCTGAAGCTTGGGTCATTATTTCTTTTCCACAAATAGTTTATATAATACTCATTCCGTCGCGGTTCTATCTCCTTGCTTTTCAGTTTCAGGTCAAGAGTGATGAGAATATGGTAGCTAAGTTCCGATTTGCGTAATAGTCAACTTCATCCCTCAAATATTGCCTAAAGCTCAAATTGATCCCTCAACTTTCAAAAGATTCTATTTAGTCTTTGAACTTTATCTCGTAGGTTCAATCTCGTCCTCAGGGACTGGTAAATCTCGTCCTGAGGGACTGGTTTGAACCGGATAATCAAAGTTAGAGACCAAACTAGACCTTTTGATAGCTGGAGGACGAATTTGAGCTTTCGACCAGATCAGGGACGGCATTGACTATTTTCGCCATGTTCTTTTGAATGGTCATATAAAATAGACTAATTGTCAGTTGACTAATTTTAGTCCATAGACGATCAAAACAGGAGGGACAAATAGAAGACTACTCCCTCTGTTTGTCGTTTTAGCTCTTGGCACGAAGATTAACGAAAATTGGTAAATGTAGGTGCGCAGGAAACGAGGAGGAGAGAGATAGAGATAGAGGTGTATTGAAAACAAAGAAAATTGCATTGAAAAGTGAGAATGACAATTATTTAGGAAAACTGAATGAACCTAAAGTGACAATTAAACTGGGACAGAGGGAATAATTTTTAGCCAACCAAAGAACTAATAGTAATCCTATTAGTCAGGGGAACCGAGTAATGCGGAATAATTGTTAGTTTACCAATAAGTCTAGCCTTCAAACTGGTACCTGACTAATAGTTTCTTGACTAACAATTAGTCAACTAATATTTAATTCAGGACTAATTTTAGTTCGGTGAATCTACTAAATGGGGCCTACGAACATCAAGAAAAATATTCAAATTAGATTCTCGGCTTGACTGTTTTATTATGGAACAAAAATTTCTCAACAACGAATTAAATACAATATACTTGGATCATTTTCAAAAAATAAATAGACTAATTTTGGATTAATGCATCTATTTTTGCTTTTTTAGAATGTCTAAATGAATGTCCAATTTAGTTTTTCGAAAAAAAATATCTAACTGATCTTTTTGCAAAGCTCAAATTCGTCCATCAACTATCAAAAGGTCCAATCAAATGCACACTCGATCATATTGATTTATGGTCTCATGCACAAATTAAATGGTATACAGATAGACTAATTGACAACCTATTGTATAAATTGTTTGTTTTGATGTTTGTGTAGTATGAAAATCAAAATACTTACACACAGCAGCCGTTTATACCACTGTGAATGCCCTAAGAGCCTCTTATGTATTGTGGTCTGAAAAGAAAGTTTCTCACAAACTGTAGTAAAGAAAAATACCGATGCAACAATTTATGGACCGACCAAAGCCCGCACTCGTCTCCATTTCCTTCTAGCCTGCCGCCCTCTCTGTTTCTTCCCCCATTTACTCCGAATCCTGTCCCCAAATCTTCTCAAACCCTGCTAGATCCGGCGCTCCTCCAGCTAAAATGGATCGCATCCCAGGCAAAACTTCTGGAATGCCATGGCTTATAGAGACTTGTTGAGGACAACCAGCACCGCGAAGTCGGCGGAGCAAGCGCGGCGGCCCATGTCATGCGCGCAGGATGTTCGACGGAATGCCAAGGCTGCGCGTACTATGCAGATGGCTGCGGGTACTCTATACGGCGTTCGTGCATTTCTCACACCGCAAAGGTAAACACCTGTGCGTGCTCTGTGATAATGTAGATTTTCTCCAAGTGGATACATATCGGAGAATGCCAGCAGCTTATTTGCTCCAAACTGCATATTTCAGGCTTTCAGGTTGAAACTTTAACAGGCTGACTTGCACGAAATGAAATGCTCGAACATTCAATCCAGTACATGTGTTTCAAAATAATTTTTGTTTCGATACATATAGCCAGAACTGCAATATTTGGAACGGAGGTACTATCAATACATATACGCATTTGTATGGACTTAATGATAAGAATGTGTGAATACTTATTTAATCTTCGAGACTTGGTTACTTAATTTCGTATTTTACAAATATTATTAAAGTCCTATCACATCTAAAACAAGACATAAAAAGGATGAACAATGCCAAAAAAAAAAAGATCTAAAAAAAAGAGCAAAAAAAGCACATGAGGAGATTGCATGCCTTTTCCATAAAAAATTCCTCCACCAATCTGGGTTGCCAAACAATCTCCTCATCAGCTTATATAATCCAACACCAATAAGTTGGATTATATAATCTTAGGAAGTACTCCCTCCGGACGTTTTTTTTCTTGACGTTCCGACAGGATTGCTAGTTCATCTTTGAACTAATTGCCCTGTCCTAACGTCAACAAAAAACAATCAGAGGGAGTAAACAAAGCAAGGCCTTAATAGATGGCGAGTTAAACCATTTGCCTTACAGATCAACGAAATGCACAAAAATTTTCCTCGCATGCCTTCTTTATGGCGCTCAATTCTTTCACCACCTGGACCATGCTAATCCGTTGACTTCGAGAGACACTACAACACACTAAGCCAAGCCTTGAAACAGGAGCAACGAACAAATCTATTATCTCTTGAGTGTCTCCATTGTGTGGCATAGTTCTGTCCACTACTTCCAAAAGCCTATCAGGATAGGCTCTTTCGACATACTGGCGAAGACTTGAACCATCATGAAAGTATGAATCAGTTGGCCTTCTGCCAGTAAGAATTTCCAGCAATAGAACACCGAAGCTGAATACATCACCATCTTTAGAAATCTCAGTTCCCATGCCATACTCTAGAAATGAAAGAAGTTCGAACTAAGTTTGATGCATTTAAACCTCATTCGCGTGATATAAAGTTAACTAAGATACTAACTGAACAATTATAAATACATTTAGTTTCTCAGTGGCAACTAGTCAAATAACTATTATGTATGAAAACATTACTGTTATTGAAGTTGCACAAGAAGGAAAACTGACAAAAACAAGAACTTCAGATTCCAAAATTACACTTATTATGTACCTGGTGGGAGATACCCAATTGTGCCTTTAATTCCAACTGAGCTACTTTCACCCAAACCTGATCCGCCTGCTTCAGCATCCATTATCTTTGATAAACCAAAATCGCCAACATGTGCGATCATATCATCATCAAGAAGGATGTTACTCGGTTTAATATCACAGTGAACTATACAAGGGTTGATGTCATGGTGAAGATACTCCAGCGCGTCTGCAACATCTAAAGCAATGCTTAACCTCTGCATCAAGCTTAGGGTGTCCATTGCGTTCTCACTGCCAATGGTTGGATGTAACCATTTATCCAAGCTTCCATTGGATATCAACTCCAATACAAGTGCTTTGAATTCGTGTCCATTGTGGTCCAGGCTATCACACACAGTAATAACCTTGACAAGTTTACGATGTTTAATTCTTTTGAGGGCATTGCACTCTGACATGAGGCTCCTGCTGGCTCCTCGTTGTCGGAGATTAAGTACCTTCACTGCAACATTAACTGAATGTACACCACGAGACAAAGTTCCTTTATATACACTACTGAAGCTTCCACGACCAATTAAATTTTCTTCAGAGAAAGAATCTGTCGCCACATGTAACTCAGCGTATGATATCCGCTGATATATATTATTCAGGAATATGCTATCCTGATCTTTGTTAGCACCACCTGGGCTTGATTTTAGCTTCTTGACATAGTAGCATCCAACAGCGCAAATCATAATCAAAACTGATGCTCCAACAATAGACATTATCAAAATCAGCTTGTGTCTGCGTTGTGCAGGGCTATCAGGAGCTTGAGATGGGCATGCTGGGAAATTGAATACTATAGGACCTCCGCACAGAGCGCCATTACTTTCAAGTGATACAGAACTTGCATTAGAGAAGATGCCCTTCCGTGGCACCGGACCAGACAGTTGGTTGAAGGAAAGGTTCAGCACCTTTAGAAGCTGGAAGCTCTCAAGGAATTCAGGGATGGGTCCTGATAATCTGTTGTCAGAGAGATCCAACACTTCTACACCTCTAAGTGCACTGAAGTCTTTTGGGATTTGTCCAGAGAGGAGATTGCTTTGCAAGTACAGTGCTTGCAACTCAAGGCAATTGCCAAGAGTCCTTGGAATTTCACCAGATAATTTGTTTGATGAGAGATCAACTGTCACAAGGTTAACCAAATGCCCAATTTGGGGAGAAATAGGACCGCTTAATGCATTGTTGGAAAGGTTGCACACTTTGGTTAGGGAGGAAATACTGATTACCTCTTGTGGTATTTGCCCAGTCAGTAGATTGTTGGAAATATCTATGGAGCTTAGCATGCTAAGATTGCCAATGGTTGCTGGGATTCTACCCTCCAGATAATTGGTAGACAAAAGAAGCAAATTTAGTTGTGTCATGTTACCTAGTTGCGATGGAATCTCCCCATGGAGTTTATTTTGGAATAGCGAAAGCTCATGGAGGTTGGATAGCTTTCCAATATCTGAAGGTATGGTCCCTGTGAAGAGGTTATCTTCAAACTCAAGGCGTGAGAGTTTGTAATATCTCCCTATTCCTGCTGGTATATTCCCAGCAATTTGGTTTTCTCCAACTAAAATGTATTGAATCTCTTGTGAGAGATTAGCAATTGTGTTTGGAAGAATGCCAGAAAGGTTGTTAAGTTGGATATTAATGCCCAATAAGTTGCTGCAATTAGCCAAGGAAGTTAGAAAATCCCAATCCCTTGGCCCCGTAGCCTGGAGCTCATTGTTACCTACTTCAAACCCTGTTAAAAGTCCATTCATGCCAATGTTGGGTGGAATACGGCCTTGGAATCTATTTCCGTGGATGTTGAATGTTTCAAGTGCAGAGATATTTGACATGGAGGCTGGAATTTGGCCTTCAAAGTTGTTGTAGAATATGGAAAACACTCTTAGACTGGGAAGCGTAAAGCCCATATCTGGAGGTAGAGAACCGGATAGCTGGTTTAAACCGAGATTGAGGAGTTCAAGGGACGACACGTTAAACAAGGACGGGTGCACGACACCTTCTAGCTTATTGCCTGCTATACTAAGAAATTCAAGGTATGTTAGCTTTGAAAAAATTGGCGGTACATGGCCACTCATCATATTCCCTGCAATGTTCAATTCTGTTAGCATGGTCAAATTCCCGAGCCAATGTGGAATGTTTCCATGAACATAGTTCTTAGAAATACTAAATAAGGTGAGTTTTGTGAGGTTCGCAAATGATGAGGGTATAAGACCGGATATGTTGTTCTTGCGGATATTAAGAACATCAAGCTTTGACAATTGACCCATGCTTGAAGGAGTAGTGCCAGACAAGAAGTTGACGCTTAAGTTAAGATTATGGAGAGCGAGGCAATTGCCCAGGCTAGGAGGGATCTCACCTTCGAGCTTGTTATCCGACAGATCGAGAACACGAAGACGAGTGAGATTACCAAGATGTGGCGAGATGGTACCAATGAGGCCAAGCCCTCGTAGGCGCAAGGAGATGACGCGGCCGGTGCTTAAGCGGCTTCCACATATCACTCCAGTCCATGTGCAGGTGCCATTGGAGGTGCCGCTGCCGAGGTTGTTCCAGGAAGACAGTGCGTTCAATGGATCTTCTGTTATGAGGGATTTGAATGACAGGAGAGCGCGAAGGTCGTCGTCTGTGTTGGAGTGGCATGCGGTGGTGAATAACTGGAGTACGAGTGTGAGCACAGAAAGCAGCCGGAGCCCCTGCTTGGTCTCCATGGCCAGCCAAAAACAAGAAGGGAGAAGAAGCTGCTTTTCTGGGATATGGTCCTATGGATGAAAGCACTTGGATTTAATAGGCGTTAATCTTTGACAAGTAGTCTACTATAGCTGCTAGGATTGGATTTTATAGTCGTTAATAGTCAACTATAGCTGCTATGACTCATTAGGTATCTTCAGCGGGTCCTGCGCTTTCCCTGCCATCAATGTTTGACCTTATTAGATCGCGAAATGAGTCCATTATTGCGTGTATAGACATGGAATGCACGTAAGGTCGCCGCATGTGCAAGCTAGAACAGTAGTATATCATGGGGGAAATTCTTAATAACTTCTACAATACTCATGATTGATAGAGTTGGTATAGATAGAACTTTAATAATATGATATATTTATGATGCTTTAAATATTCATTAGCTAAAAATAATAGTCAAAGTTGGAACAATAAAAATCAACATTGACAATTCACTACTCCCTTTGTCCCACAACAAATGGCATCAAAGCGTTTAAATTTTGTCCCAGAACAAATGGCATTGTAGGCAACTTATGGGATCCACCTACTAATTTTTGGAAAGCTAATATGGTGTTTGTGGAATTCATGCACCATGCACAGCATTAAAAGGTAGGCAAGCGTAATTAAAAAGCATTGTTTCCCGTTTAGCAGGCTCATAGTAATGCATATATCACCAATAATTAGGGGTAGAGGGTCATTTCGCTCGACTCCTAATCTGAGATTTTTTAGGATGCCATTTGTTGTGGGAGATTTCTAAGAATCTCCGACAGTTTTCTACTACAAGATTTCTGTGTCATCTCCATGGTATTCTGAGGGGCCGACCAACGCTGCCACAAAACAAGGACGAGGAGACATGTTGTACGATTGTACATCCCTGTTGGAGATGAGCCACAACCGTGAAGGAGGTGGGAAGGATTGAGAGGAGAAGAAGAGTGACGTGGAAAAGTGGAGAGAAGAAGGGTGCTGTGACGGTTCACATCGCAACACTACCTACCATTACACGAAGACATACTGATTACAAGCTAGTCCTTTTTAGAGCGGTATTTGGTGACTCTTTAGAGTGGTTTTGTGCCTAATCCTCCTTACTTCATCGTAGTGCTGTGGTGCACGCATAAAAATCCAACACCACGATCAATCTGGACTATGGATCGAATCACGGACGTGATAAACTGGTGAACTTATGCTGCATCCATGCGTGACTTTTTATAAGAAGTAGAGTTTACCTTTTTATTATAAATCATCAAATAGAAGTCGAAGTAGATCAATAGAAAATAGACTGACAACACACAAGAAAAAAAAAAGACACGTAGCCAGGTAGGATGCCACGCGGAAAGCAAGCCACAAAATACTACTAAAAAAGCAAGCCGATCAAGACTTGACTGGTGACTTATTGTGGAAGCAGGTTGATCTTGCAGTACTGGTAGTCTTTGTACTTTTTGGCCTTGTACTTGGCTGGGTTGTCGTCGGTGGCGAGCAGCTGGTGCGGCCCGACGACGTGCTCCCTGGGCGGCTCCACGAACACCGGCCATGACATCCGTGTCTTCTCCTTGTTGACTATGGCGCGGTGCATCCCGGCCTTGTACCTCCCGTTGCTCAAAATCTATTGTCAAACCGTTCTTGTTAATTTGTAAGACACTATATTTTTTGACACTATTTGCGGGTCCTTGGGACGACGTCAAGTGATGAACTGCTCGATGACTCACCTCGATCTGATCGGCGATGAGGACGACGAGTGCCCCGGGTATGTACTTGACGTCGTGCCACCGGCCGTCCTTGAAGACCTGTAGCCCCGAGACGTCGTTGGGCAGCAGGATGGTGAGCGTGCACATGTCGGTGTGCGATCCGACGCCGAGGACGGCGTCCGGCTGCGGGCAAGGAGGGTAGGAGTTGATCTTCTGCAGCAGCACCAGGTCGTCGCCGCCGAACGCCTCCGTCATGGCGCCCTTCTCCAGGCCGAGCCCCGTGGAGAGGTGCTCGAACATGTCGCGCGTCAGCCGCTGCATGTGCCGGCAGTACTCCTCGTTCGCCTCCCTGGAATCTAGAGAGGTCCAAGAAATAAGCCTCCCTCATGTAAAGATGGATCAATTTGGACATGAACGTAGTAAGGTACCTGTATCCGGCGGGGTTGCTGGGCCAGATGCCGTGGTTGACGATGGCGGGCGGCGCGACGTAGTGGTAGAAGAAGTCCGCCCACATCTTCTTGCCCGCGAGGTTGCGACGAGGCGCCCTGGTGCCGACGCCGTAGCCCTCGATCCTCCCGGAGGCCGGGTCGGCGGCGTACCTGTCCTTCTCCTCCTGCGGCAGCGCGAAGAAGGCGCGGCCAACGCGCTGCAGCTCCGCCACCGCCGCCTCTGGGACGCCATGGTTGACCACCTGGAAGGATCCCCATTCCGTGGCCGCATCCGCCATTCGGGCGCCGCAGTCCGGCTTTGACATGTCAATCACGGGGGCCTCCAGCTCGGAGCCGGCCTGGAACGTGGCGGCGCCCGGCTGGTCGTGCTCCAGGCGCCCGAACTCCGGCGGGACGGCGCCGGACACTGACAGTGCCTGCACGCTCCGCTGGACTTCTGCCATCTCCGATCCGCAAAGCACCTTGCAATTGCGGCTGAGAACAATGCAGTATATGCAGTACTAGCTGAGCGACTGTGCACTCTAGTGAGCTCACGTTTGAAGAGCTCAACTATTCGTAGCTGGTCCTAGCTGCTACTGCTCTGGAAAACGACTGTGCTGAGAAGCTGGCAAACCAACTTTTGCATACAGGTTCTCAATTGAAGCTTAAGGGCCTATAAAACCCATGACATCAATTATTGTCTTCGTCCAAGAAGATGCCCATGTAACTTGGTGTCATGTGCATGCTCAAGTAACTTTTGGTAGCAAACACACTGCATTCATTACTTTATACTGTCTGGTAATTACCTACCCATGTAATTCAGCCCCCGCAAAAACGAAATTTAACACACAAAATAAGTCTATGGAATTCAAATTAAGAAATAAGCAAACCAATTGATTCGTCATATTTAGTATTTGTGTCATGAGACAAAAAAAAACTATTATGCTAAGTTAAGTTGGCCAACAAAAGAGGTCTCCTTACTACCAAGGTTTAGAAGTCACCACAGTAAAAAAAAAAGGAGGTATTTTCGTGCCTAGAGCTAAAACTATAGAGATAGAGACGTATTTGGAATAGAGATAGAGATATATTTGGAATAGAAAAGTAAGAATGTCAATTAATTTGATAAAACTATTGAAATCTAGAATAAAAAGTAAGAATGTCAATTAATTTGGTGCACGGAAAGAGGACGTGAAAGATAGAGATAGAGATGTATTTGGAATAGAAAAATAAGAATGTCAATTAATTTGATAAAACTATTGAAATCTAGAATAAAAAGTATTTTGGATCAAGCATTATTGTACTTTTTTAGTAGTGAAGCATGATGGTGGACCTATCATTGGCAGGGCTGCAGGAAGATGTGATCGTCTCTCGCGTTTCTTCAATAAAAATATCAGATAGTCATGTCAATTGTAGCAACAGAAGAAGGTCATGCCAAAGGCAGTTAGCTGTAATAGGAAATGGATGGGGACATCTCCGCAGGCGTGTATGACGTTCATCTTATTTTAATGAGGAAATAAATAAGAGCTAGTATGATTGGGAACTGAGGTCAAGCTTGAAATTGTTCCCGTGCTTTGCAACATGAAGTTACGGGTAATTTCAGATGAATATCGGATATAACAAAGGAAATCTTATGTATGGGTAATTTAGAGTTAGATTTTTTTTTTTGGACAAAAGACGCCCAAAGGCATCTTATATCTGACTTATATTAAGGAAAACATGACTCGATACAGAGAAGACAAAGACAAAAAAGAATATTACAATCAAATTTGTCAAAGTCTTCTCCTCCACCTCAGCCATCGCAACCATGAAGAACTGAACAAACCCCAATTGCACATAGGCTTTTGAAAACCGCAGTAGACGTCCGTCTCAGAGAACGAATCTTTGCAGACGCTCAAGAAATATCGGAGGGGTTGTGCCCCGAGTTTGATCCAGAACTGCTTCCGTGCCGCCAACCATATCACTCACAAGCCCTTCATCAGTGCGGATGGAACACAGCTGAGACGAAGAAAGAGCCGTAGTACCATTATTTCAAGAAGAGCCGCCATCACCTTATTTGAATTACTAGATCTACTCGAGAGGATGGATCCCCGCTCCCTCATCTCACCGGTTGCTTACCGGAGAGGAAGAGAGAGGGGGACCAGGGAGGAGCCGGCGGCTAGGGTTTCTTTTCTTGCGGCTAGGGTAATTTAGAGTTAGAATATTGAAGTGTCTGATGGTAGAAAATGGACATGACTATCCCGGATCGGAGCTCATCGTTATTTTGTTATGCCTCTTCTGGACGACCGCATTCCTCCTACTCCGAAGGGTCGGCGTGCTGTGCGAACTTGCGTCGGCATGGAAGGGAAGATAGAGTCCTATGCGTTTCTTGAATAAAAGAAAATCAGATAGTAATGTCAATTTTATGGCAACATAAAAAGTTCATGTCAATGGCAGCTAGCTATAAAAGGAAATGGATGGGGACATAGATCATCTCCTGAGGCGCGCGCGTATCGCGTGCAACTTATTTTAATGAGAAAACGGATTTGCTCTGAGCTTGGGCAATGGGTTGGTTAATTCTTTGGAGACAATGGTCTGCTTGCATGCAGGTGAGATAAGAGCTATGATTGGGGATTGAATGATTGTCTAATACTTATCTACGAAGGTCAAGCTTGGAACTGTTCCAGTGCTTTGCAACATGAAGTTATGGGCAATTTCAGATGAATATTGGATAACAAAGAAAATTAATCTTCTTAGAGGTGTGTCATTTTTCGACATGGGGCGCACCCCTTTTTCCATTACCGAAATAACGGAAATAACATGATTCTTTACATCTCGTGAAACGAGTTCCAGAGCAAAGATAAAGGCAGCAACAACAATCTAGCTAGAGTTAAGAAGGGCAGAAAACATGAGATCAATGGATACAGAGCCAGCAGAACGAAAACAAGATGATTGCTTTCTACTACAGAACATACTTCGGTTGGGATTGTGGAAAGGAGATTGAGCTTCATGCGTCCTCCTAGGAGTGGTCTTTATCGTCAGCCTGGCAGGGGAGTTGCAGGAGCAGCCTGGGCTTGGGTCAGCTGTCTGAAACCTTCTTGCCCAACGATCCAGCCGCGCCACTGTGTGAAGAAGCCCCTCCACTCCTCTGATAAGATCTTGCTTCGACAGTCCCTGGAGTAGATCTGCCCCAAATTTCAGAAAAGAACATGCATGATATATTATCTCGTTAGGAGCTTTTATCAACTGATTATCAAAACAAGCTTTATTTCGGGCTTTCCAGATTGCCCATGTAATTGCTGCCAGGCCAGTCACATAGAAATCTGACCCATTGGGCAGCGAGTTCTTAATCCAAGTGTAATACTGTGTGATTGTGCTAGGGATGCTATTTGCACCAAGACATGTAGCCCCATACAGCTCTTGCCACAGGACATGAAAAGAAAAGGTGGTTCGCAGTTTCTTTCTGGGTGCAGAAATCACAAACATTGATGCCTTTCTACTGCCTTCTTTTCATGTTATCTCTAGTCAGGACAGAGTTCTGTTCTAGCAACCAAATGAAGATTTTCACTTTTAAAGGAATTTTTGCTTTGCATATGTGTTTGTTGGGATTATGAGGTAAGTCGTTGAAAAGCCATTTATATAGTGACTTTACAGTGAACTGGCCACTCTTGTGCAGAGACCATTTTATCATATCTCTGGTCTCAGAGAAGATGTACGATCTAGCTTTACTTTGGATGTCCTCCCATTGTCTCTGCTGGTCATCATTATGCCATCTCCTATAGGAGAGAATCCAGTCTCTATCTGCACAGGTTTTGACCAGTATGTGTTGTTCATAGCAGATATTGTATAATTCTAGATAGATAGCTGCCAAAGGTTTCTCAAGCAGCCAGCTATCCTCCCAGAATCTGGCAATGTCGCCTTTTTCTAGCTTAATGTTTCTACCTACCATGTACAGGTCTTTTACTTTGAGGAGATCAGCCCAACATGCCGAATCATCATTCTTGTGTCTGCCATCAGTCATAGATGAGTTCCTCAGATATTTCTTCTTTACTATCTCTTGCCAAATTCCCCCCTCATTTTCCAATTTCCACCACCATTTGCACAAAAGAGAAAAATTCATTTTTTCCAGGTCCTTTATGCCCAATCCCCCTTTCTTTTTGGGTGAACAAATTTTCCCCCATCTGACAAGGTGGTACTTCCTTTTTGTACCTTCACCTTGCCAAAAGAAAGTTCTTCTATGTTTATCCCACATTTTGTGCACTGTTTTTGGCATAAAAAACATTGACATGTGATAAGTGGGAACATTAGATAGACTTGGTATCTACCAGAGTGGTCCTACCTCCAATTGACACGGAACCACTCTGCCAAGTTTTTTCATAAGCTTCTAGTCTACCATGTCCCAATCTCTAATGCGCAGTCTAGATGGGCTAACAGGGACACCCAGATATTTGATAGGGAAGGATCCAACTTGGCAGTGAAACATGTCATGGTTGTAGAAAATGGACTACGGGCTGGACCTCTCCAACTATTCGATCCTTTGGGCGCGTTTTTTTTTTCGAGGAGGGCGCGTTTCATTTCTAGCCATGAATTTCTCAAAGACACCTTGGTTGAATTAATCTATACAACATTGATATATAGCGATAAAAAAACACACTATCAACGAATGGCGTATAGGCCATACACGCTGCACTCACACCACACTCGAATGCACATCTCCCTCTGAGACACGTACGTCAGTCTCACAAGTCAATCACTCAATATGCCCCATCATATGAAGGCATCTTTTAAAAAATGTCAAAGATAATGGCGATGGTGGCCTACCATACAGTAAGCCATATCATAGACGATTTTTAGAAGATCATAATTTATAGATCACGGAAACAAGAACAGAGGAACCGTCCCTACTATACACTGCAAATACGAAAAAGGACAATCCACATTAATTTTGGTTTCTTAATTAATTTGCACAGAGTGCAAATTGCAGAGGCATGACAATACAATAGGAGTAACTTGCAAATCGGATCGAACAGTATGGAGATCTAGAAAGGAGAGCGACATCTGGCCAACAGCATGTACATGACGTCATTACCTAATAATAGTAGCGAAAGCCGTCCAAGATACCAGTGACGGAGCTTGACTGAGATTGTAGCATAGGCCAAGAATAACAAAGCGAATTCAGAAAAATGCAAGTGCTAACCAATAACATGAATATGTGTGCTCGGCTCTAGCTATGCATAGTGGAAGAGTAACAAAACATGTAGTTATCAATCAAAATGTAGATTGTTTTGTGTCTACTGACCTGGCAAAGTGTTTGTTCATAACAAAGCAGCAAGGCATAAGCACTTGCAGTGTTAAATTCTTTTTTTGGCAAAAAAGTTGGGAGGCCACTGCCCACTCTAATTAGCACGAAGTAAGCTCCGTCAGTGCAAGATACTGTCTACGGCCATACGCCATGGCCGTGTATGAACTGTGAAGCACCTATAAAAATAACATGCATGCCGGATCCTGTTCTGCTCTGTGTCAGTAGCTAGCTTAGCTAGTAGCAGTCACCCCAACGTGAACATACCACCACGCAAAAGAAAAAAGAAACCTACAGAATGGATGACATGACCGCGTTCCCGGGGCTGATCGTCGCCATCCTGTTATGCACGGCCGCGTTCCTCCTATTCCGACGGCGATGGGTCAGCGGCGTGCTGCGCGAGCTTGCGTCGGCCGTTGCGATCCTGTCCCGCGGCGTGAAGGGCACCCGTCGCGGGCTGTCCATCCAGGTGACGGACCACGCGGTGGCCCACCGCGTGCTGGTGCAGCGCAGCGCGGCGTTCCTGGAGCACCCGGCCAACGCGACGCCGAGCACCATCCTGTCGCGCAACCGCCACTGCAACGTCTTCTCGGCGCCGTACGGCGCCTTCTGGCGCGCCGCGCGGCGCAACATGGTGGCCGGCGTGCTCCACCCGTCCCGGCTCGCCCAGTTCGCGGACACCCGGGCGCGCGCGCTCGGGAGCCTCGTCAAGGCGCTGCATCTGCCGCAACTCGAGACAACGTCCGCGTCGGTGGGCGAGCGCCTCCACTTCCCCGTGTACCAGGTGGTCGCCGAGATGTGCTTCGGCAAGGACGTGGTCGCCAGGCTCGTTGGGGAGTCCGGCCTGCGCGCCATGCACCAGCTGCAGCGCGACATGCTGCTCGCGTTGCCCTCCTTCACGGCGGTGGTGATGTACCCGAGGATCGGGAAGCTCCTCTACCCGTCGCGGTGGGGTGAGCTTCTCGCCTTCCGGCGGCGGCAGGAAGAGCTCTTCCTGCCTCTCGTCGCCGAGATCAAGAGGAGGAGGAAGGCAAACCGCGGCGACGACAACAACAGCAGCCACACAACAAGTTACGTGGAGTCCCTCCTGGACCTACGCATCCACGAACTAGATGACAGCCAAGTCCCCGACGGCCAGCTCGTCAGCCTCATATCGGAGTTCCTCGGCAACGCCAGCGACTCCACCGGTGCCGCGCTGGAGTGGGCCATGGCCAACCTCGTCAAACACCCAGAAATGCAGAACAAGCTTCGCGCCGAGATCAACGCCACCATTGCCGGCGGCGCCGGCTCCGGCTTCCTCGAGGAGGCCGACCTGGCGCTCATGCCGTACCTCAGGGCCGTCGTGCTGGAAACCCTCCGGCGCCACCCGACCATCCCGTTCGTGATGCGCCACGTCGAGGGGAAGGACGCAGCCGAGGCGCTCGCCATGTCCCGCCCCCTCCCGCACGGCGGCGCCACCGTGAACTTCCTCGTCGTCAAGATCAGCCGCGACCCGGCGGTGTGGATGGACCCCATGGCGTTCTGCCCCGAGCGGTTCATGCCCGGCGGGGAAGGCGAGGGCGTCGATCTCACCGGCACCAGGGAGATCAAGATGATGCCGTTTGGGGCGGGGAGGCGCATGTGCCCCGGGATGACGCTCGCCATGTTTCACCTCGGCTACTTCGTGGCGAACCTGGTCAGGGAGTTCGAGTGGCTGGAGGTCGTAGATGATGGTGATCAGGCCGCCGTCGACCTCGCCGAGTTCCATGGGTTCCCCTTCACCACAATGAAACACCCGCTCCGAGCCCGTCTCGTGCCATTGAACCGCGGGCTTGCTAAGTGATACTAGGCGTGGCATGCATGCATAGAACCTGCGCGCCGCCTCAAATAAGCGCCCGGAGAGGCTACGCGTGACTTACTGGCACCTTATGTCAGATTTCCTTACTAGCACCTTATGTCAGATTTCCTTACTGGCACCTTATGTCAGATTTCATATTCGCATTTGTATTATTTGCTTCTTATCTTATTTTGCAGGGAAATCCGTTATACGCATGTCTACGAGCCCGTCTTGTGCCATTGCTCCCTCTTGCGAAGTCACAGTAGGTGTGGTACTCAGAGAGGCTACGCGTGTGTACTGGTCCCTGATGTAAGATTTCATATTCACATTTGTATTTGCTTCTTAGCTTATTTGGTGGGGAAATAAGTTATTGAGGCTGCCAAAAAAAAAAGGAGTCTTGCCCATGCTAAATTAGCGATTTGAGCGCCAAAATTGTCCTAGACCTCACAGCTCGTGGACCTCTTCCACGAACAGTGGTGGATCAAGACGAGAAATGTAGGGAGGGCTGAACTATAACTGATGCTAAGAGTAGGGCTTTTTTTTTCAAACAGAAGTTTCTTTTCGCGAGCAGGTTAATCAACCTTACGACATTGTCGAATACAAAGCTAACAAATAAAATGTAAGAGGCGTAGAGAAAACCAAAATTATATAGACAATATTTAAATTATTGAATTCTTTCCCTGCAAAAATATGGCGACCCTTCAAATTAAAAGAGAATTTGAGGATGACATACTACAATATATATTTTGGGCGTAACATATTCCACTAAATACGATGATATTCCATAGCCTTTTATGTTTCCAATTTAACCAAATCGATTAACAGAATCAGGCCTCCAACAATTTTTTGTTTGAATTCCAGTATTTCTAAAAATAAAGAAAGCAATTGCCACAAGGGATCCCTCCATTCTTATAGTCGTTTTGGGCCGGCCTCTTTTCATTTTTTCTGTTTGGCACTCGCAAATGGCCCTATAACAGCCCATTCAGCCCAGATAACTCTCTATATATAGTTGTTCTTCCTCCCATCTGTATCGAGCACCAGAAAAAAAAAACAAAGAAATGATTGCTGCCGGTTGGACCTCATGTATCCATGGGATTAACCGCTAAAACGCCCTTGGGTGAGTAAAATTGGTTCTCAACGGTCTTCTCTTCCTCCTAGGGCGACGCGTATGAGCTTTTAGTTTTTTTCTATTGTCTTCCACGTTCAGACCCTCCAAGATCTCTTCCATGGCCAGAAAATGAAGGGTGGCTCTAGGTGGGGCTCCACTGTCCGGCGGGCAGGGGGAGGGGGGGGGGTCGAGCCCCCCTGCTGCCCTATTGGATCCACCACTGTCCACGAAACTTCTTCATGTGGCATATAAATCAGATGTTCACAAAGATTGTTAGTCACACGCATGGTTCTCATCTACAGGTCGTCCACAGATGGGATCCAATTTGAGTCACGCACAGTCTGGAATGGTGGAGGCGCTCGCTCGCTATGGGAACATCTACCAGGGGTATCTCACAAGCCGGTCCACGGAGGCCCACAGGCCCAGTACGAATGGTCGACGTCGGGTTGGGGGCGCGGCTTTCTGACCACGATGATCGGGAGCCCGGCACGTAGCGTCCCCATCCGCCGACACCTGGTGTCGCCGGGCTTGGCCCAAGCCAAGACCGGCAAGCCTCGGTGCCAGCATCTCCCGGAGCGGGTTTCTGGTCGAAGCACCGGGGGACACCAACTGACCGTCCCGCAGGGCGCAGCTCGACCACCGCACGGGCCGCCCGACATCAACCAACGAGGTCGGGAGGCCTCCGACCCGCCGACCACCCCTAAGGGAATGACAACTGACAAGCTGACGACATCGACGACCGACGGAGCCTTGGGGCGTACATCTCCTGCCCCGGTTCCTTCTTCCCGAAGGATCACCACGAGAAGCCAGCTGGAGCCAGCCCGACGCCAGCCATCCAGAGCCAGCCCGGCGCCAGCCATCTAGAGGCCTCCGGATGGCTCCAGGGGGCTCCGGATACTCCGAAAGCCGCAGAAATGATCATGCATCTCCAACTACGATAAGCTTCCGACCACGCCCAAACTCGACACGACGATAACTTAGACTAGGCCCACCTGCTAGATTGTAACCTCATCCCTGTGACTGTAAGAGATGGAGAGCTCCACTTGGAGCAGGGGATCTCTCTCTCGGCCTCTCTTTTCCATTTGCTCTCACGGGGAAGAGGAGAGACCTCCTGCCCACTGACGGCCATAAATCACAGGTACCTCCTCGCGTGTGTAACCTCTAGTAGTCTTCTTGTTCTTCACACACTGTAACGCACACACTCACGTAGCCGGCTCACTAGGAGCTTTCCCCTAGCTTGCATCTACCCCCTTGTAAGCTCCAAGAGCATAGATTTTCACGAGGAACACAAACTCGAAGGCTCGCCACTGGACGTAGGGTTGTTATCTTCCGGAAGGCCCGAACTAGTATAACTCTTGGTGTCAATCTGTGCTACCATCGATCTCCTGGGGAGGCGTGATGCAGACTAGTACTGTTGGTTCGATACGCCGGCACTCGTTGCTGAAGGTGCCGATGCAGTCGACCGGAGAGTACGGCGACTGGACAAGGTGGGTGCTGGCTGTTGCCGGGCGTGAAAAGAGCTGATGCGGTCGACCGGACCTGCGCCTCACGCCGTGGGACCTGCGCCTCATCACCTTGGACTACGTCCAGAAGGGCATCCTCCTGCCATTGCCAAAGCCCCCTGCCGGCGGTGGTGCTTCCCTCGCCGACGCCCTGGCAGGCTCTTTCGCGTGCGCTCTGCGGCGGTTCTACCAGTTCGCCGGCCGGCTCGCCGCCGAGGAGCGCGCGGACGGGACGTTCACCGTCTCGCTGCGCTGCACGGGTGACGGCGCCGAGTTCGTCCACGCGGCGGCGCCGGGGGTGACCGTCGCCGACATTGCCGCGTCGTTTTTCGTCCCGTCGGCGGTGGTATCGTCCTTGTTCCAGCTGAACGAGGTCCTCAACACGGATGCCGCCGCCGTCGAGTCCCCCCCCCCGTGCTGTCCGCGCAGGTCACCGAGCTCGCAGACGGCGTGTTCATCGTTCATCGGCGGGTCGCTGAACCACTCGGTCGGCGACGGCACCGCGTTCTGGGACTTCTTCAACACCTGGTCCGAGATCCACCGCCGGCAGTGTGGCACCGGCAGCATAGCAAGCGACGGTGACCTTGGCCTGCCGCCGCTGGAGACCCAGAGGTGGTTCTTGGAGAGCAGCCCGGTGACGATCCCGATGCCGTTAAGGAAGCTGCAGCACGTCGTTCGGCGGTTCGATCGCCCGACGGTGCAGGAGTGCTTCTTCACCTTCTCCGCCGCGAGCGTGAAGAAGCTCAAGGCGAAGGCGAACGCCGAGATGGCCGGCACGGCCACTGCTCCTCCAAGTATCTCGTCGCTCCAGGCCGTCCTGGCGCACCTGTGGCGAGCGGTGTGCCGGGAGCGGCGCCTGGCGCCGGAGCAGGCCACGTCCTACAGCCTGATGGTCGGGTGCCGGGGGCGCGTGCGCGGCGTGCCGCCGGCCGGCTACATCTGCGCGGCGTGCCGCCGGCCGGCTACATCGGCAACGCCGTGATGTTCGGTGAAGCGGAGTCCACCGCCGGCGAGATCGAGGCGAAAGGGCTGGGCTGGCGGCGTGGCTCCTGAACCGCGCCGTGGCGTCGTTCGACGAGGCGCGGGTGCGGGACTCGCTGGCGCGCTGGGTCCGCGCGCACCGGACTTCGCCTACGCCGGGAGGCTGTCGTCCCGCGGCACGGCGCTGGCGACGGGGAGCTCGCCGCGGTTCGACGTGTTCGGGAACCACTTCGGGTGGGGGAAGCCCGTGGCCGTGCGGAGTGGCCCGGGGAACAAGATTGATGGGAACGCGACGGTGTTCGAGGGGCCCGACAAAGGTGGGAGCATGTCGTTGGAGGTGTGCGTCGCGCCGGACGCGCTTGCGAGGCTCCTCGCCGCGCCGACGCCGAGTTCATGGATGCCATCAGCGAGCCTGCAGGAGCGTGATACGTCGGGCCAGTCGTGTGTACAAGTATTATGCTGTATTATCCATGTTTCTGCTCTCGATGCTCTTGTGGATCGTCACGGAGGCCAAGCCAGCAAGATACTCTAGCAATTCTAACAGGTTGTAGCGTAAGTACATGTGTATTTCACTAAGAGCCTGTTTGGATCATAAGAAATTCAAAGGAATTCAAAGGAATCCATTCCTGTGTAACTTTTCCTACATAATATAGGTTTGTGGAATGCTTCAGCTTCATGGCAGGCTACATTACGGATGCCAAAAAAAAAAAAGAGGGATGTTGCCTTTAGTTTCTTCACAAATAAGGTGAACTTTTAAAAAACAAGTGATACATATAGGGTTTTAGCATGTTTGCTCAATAAATAACTTATGGTCCTAGGCAAATTCCTGGGAAATAAAATTGTAAATCCAATAGAGTGGATGATTAGTTGAGGAAAAATGTAAATGCCAAAGTAATGGAAAAAGGAAAAACAATGACACAGGCTGCATTTTTTAATAACACCATGAAAAATGTACAATACAAACTAATATTGATGGTCACTAGCGTTACTTTTACGAATAAATTATTTTATTAATAACTAAGATACTTCAGTAAACTAACAATATTATTAATTTCAATCTATTACATATATAATTGACAAAGAAAAGAAGCCTCCACGTTTGCTCTCAAGGCCTAGAAATTCCCACGTTAATCCGAGAAAATAAAAAGAGAAAATTACACACTGCCATTATGAAAATTTTAGTGTGAAATACCCTCAAACCTATTTCTAAATTACCCAACATACCATTATAAATAAAAAAGTTAAATTTGGAATAATAAAAAACAGCCACAAATACCCTTCACACTAATTTCTAAATTACCCACCATGCCATTAGGAGTAAAAAGAGAAACAAATATAGCAAAATAAACAACACAATAGTTTTATTTTCAATTAATGATACAAGAAAGGTCAATATGAAATATATTTAAAATTTCATATCAAATATTTATAAACTAAAATATTTAACTATTGTACAAAAAATAAAAATGTATTGCGTATATTGTATTGGTTTTAGAACTGCTAAAAATGGCTTAAAAACATGTAATTGATTTCAAGTCTATTAATAATTTGATGGCATCGAGTTGTATGCGAAAGGGCATGTAGCCTACCGGTTACAAGAGCATTAGTAGCACCCCAGGTTCGACTCCCATGGAAGAAAATTTTCTAGGATTTAACGGCATTGTGCTTTCAGTGGGAGGCTACGTCCCCGTGGACAGCGAGACGCCTGTGGTGATATCATGAATCTCAATAGCAGCCGGCCCAGTCTTTCGGAGGTTGTGTGCGTGTGTCTATAGGAGTGAATATTGCGCTTTTACAAAAACGTATATGAAATGAAAATAGAAATAGATAGAAAGATGGAGAAAGTGAGGAAAAGAAACCAATGAAGGAACTGAGCCAAACCTAGAATAAAGCCCAGTACTAGTAACAGGTTGAAAAGGAAACGGCCCAAGGAAAGAAAATGGAAACGGTACAAAACTGGGCTGGAAAGCAAAGTTTGGACTGCGGAATTTCGGTACTGACCCAAAGGCAAATAATCTGACTGAAATGTATAGTTATCTAGCTAAGTTAATGTTTTGCAATTACATTTCAATGTCAGTGACATGAAAACTCACTCCCTGTTAAAAAAAAAGAAATGTTGTGTCCCTAAGAATTCTTTGACCCAAGTGCAAGTTGGATTACTTAAGACAATGAAATACTATCTTCTTTCACAAGTAATAACTGTGATGTGGTCGAAGTCAAACATTCATACCTTTCACTAGTCATTTTTATAAATTCGTGTAGTTCGATAATATTTTTTCTCCAACTCTTATAGTTGAATAATTTGATAGTTTTGTTTTTATATTCACCATGATAATAGTTTCATAACCTTTTTTTTTGCGATGAATTGAGAGAACTTATTAATCAAACTCTTGCAAAACACAACATGATATAAATATATTCCTTCTCATCCCTTCTCAAACTGAAAAGGTTATATATGTTTTTGTTCGTGTGGATGCATCCAGTTCATCCCATTTCAAGCATTGTCTAAGGTTTATGAAAGAAATGATGGGATGATTTTTCTTTTCTGCAGAAAAGGCCATGCGATGAATACCCTGCATGTAATCATGATTTGGTTTCTTTATCTCTACGCAAAGATGGATAGACAATAGAGATCGCTTGTGCTGATAAAAAGAAGACACCAAATGATTAAAGCCAACACGAAGGAGCACAGGGCGATGATAGTTGCTTCGCTGGGAGTTATTCTTCGTCTCTGATAATTCCTTTTCAGTTCGCTGGCTGCTCTTTAGCATAATAGATCAGAAGTAGATACCTTTCTTTTCTTTCTCGTCGTTTCTTTTCCTATAAAGCATCCATAATCAATGTTTCTAATCCAGTAACAACTTCAGTCAGTAAAATAGATCCTAATGAAGTGAAACGAATCTCAGTCTCCAGTGGAAATAGAAACATCAATCTAAATTGAGCTCACAACAATGAATGATAAGAAATTTGAATTTAGTAATTTCTTTACTTGTTCTGACTGAAAACTAGTGCAGCTTCTTTGTGTCCCAGAAATAATATAATGCTTAATGGCTTATTTATTTTTTTACAAAAAAGAATTCGAGCCATCCATATATAATTATACAACATGACCTATCCTACTAAAACAATTACATATGTGCTTGATATTCTATTGTAACTGGTAAAGTATTCACCTATAAAGGATTCTTGTGACTCCATTTTTCTCTCAAAAATTCAGTATGCTTCTTCCATCATCTGTTTCCTAGAATGACGATGTGTCCTCATCTGAGTTACTCTCTGATCCAAGCTGGGTTCGTTTATTCAGTACACGCATTGCAGCCGCTGACATACGAAAAGATCTTGCAGATCCGACCACTGTCCTGTCCTGCTGACTGACTTCCCTGCAGACATGGTCCAACATGGACAGGAAGTCCCTCACCACTGTGAATATCCTCAAAGGATGCGCCTCCTCCTTCGCGGCATCGCCATGGAAGTACTCAGTGATCTCCTTCACTCTTGCCAGAGCCCTCTTCTCCTCGGACCTGACATGTTCAATCTCCAGTTCAGCTTCCTGCAGAAAATCACGCATAGTTGTGAAGAATTTCTGGCCCTGGGTGCATTGCTTCTCCAACAGGAGGACCGACTTGATCTTCCCAAGACCACCTTCAAGCTTTGATACATAGCCGTGCAGCACGTCAAAGTCCATGCTTGCTGCTTTCTTGACGTTCCCTAGCTCGTTGCTCAGCCCGGACACAACATTGATGCCTTGCTTACGGAACTGTTCATCTTTCACTATATTTCTGGTTTGATTTTCTGCAACTTTCTCCGACTTTGCATCTTCAGATCGAATAATCTCTTGAACAACAAAGTGTAGTAGAGTGGTTTTACCATCGGTGCCTTTCACATCTGCAAGTTTTAGAAGGCTGTCCAACTTGAAGGCTTTTGCCTGGCCCCTGTTCGTGCCAACATTCATTCGGTTTCCAGTTCTCAAAACTGCTTCCAGTAGCTTTAGAAATAGCCTGCTCCCTTTTAAATCATCACAAGCTGCCTGAGAAACCAAAAAGAAAATCAGATACTCGTATATTAACTTAAGATTTCAGGTACTGTAAAAATGCAGTATTATAAAAAATAGAAGCATGAAGAAAACTAAGAATGTCCTATTTCGAAGTTTTAAAGTTCTGAACTATAGTTCAGTCATGCAAAATTTATCTGAATGAGAAGTATACCAAATTGGTTTGACGCGGTAGATAGTAAATGACAGCATACAAACTAAAATGTATAGATACACAGGAAACGTTAATTACTTAGATGTAACATCTTACCTCCAGTGTTTCAAAAGATTTTGTGAGGTAATTTATTTCACTCTCAAAGTTTGCTCGGTATAGCATAGCATCAACTCTTTTGAATGAAAAAGGTATATCAAGCACTGCTTTGAGAAAACGCTCTGCCGAACCAAGCTTTGACACGTCACCGGGGAAATTTCGCAGTTTCAGTTCTTCCTCCTTCGTAGGAGCCATCTTTACTAAGGTTTCCAGCAGTTCAGCTCCCAGGGATTCAGCATTCCCTGTTTAAATGACAGTACCAGTAACAGTAGTGTTTAGTGGATCGCACAACATAGCTTGTAACATCATAATGGTGGTAATAGAACAGGATGTAAATGGTAGACATTACGACATGACCGGCCCAGTGTGGAGTATTCGAATAAGTTTTCTTATAGAATATTCAGGGTTTAGTGAAAATTTTGTTGCATTGCTAGCAAGAAGACATGTCATTGTAACTCCGAAAGTACCCATCTACCCGAGTATCCTCCAATCCTAGAAATACCAGCATCGAAGTTAATCAAAGGACACCTGATCAGTAACCTTGTATAAAGATCAAGGTATATCAGCTGAGCTCGCAGCAGAATCCAAGAACTACTATTTGCACTTCATTAGATATTTCCTCATCCCCCAAATATTAAGAAGAGATATGACCAGATAATTTCTTACCATCTAGCAGTGCATCAGAGACCTCCTCCAGCGTGACATTCAGCGCACGCAGCAGGATGGCAATGTTCTGTGCTTTCTTGGGGTCAAGGACCTTCTCTTGTCTGCACGGCGGCACACCAGCTTTCTTGGGCGTGTCCCTAGTAGAAGGCGTATTTGCCGCGTTGTTCGTGAAAAGCACCTCGATCATGTCCTCGTCCAGCCTGCATCAGGCTCATGTCAACATAAACTAAGATCGGAAGTAACAAATTAAGAATCAACTTTATTGTCATGAAAGTTTATCTTAACTGGAATGAGTTGGACTTGAGCCGGTCCCAGACCATGTCGCGGTCGGAGCATGCCCGGACCTTGTCCCAGTGCAGTGGCTTCAGCTTCGGCCGGCCTTCATCATCGTCCTGCCGCATTGACATGCATTTGCTGTTGTCGTCGTCCCTCATCACCGACGCGACTGGCACCCTCGTCATGGCGATGCTGGAGCTCTCTGTTTGTGTCGGCTTGAGCAACCGGCGAGCCGATGATGGCCCAGTGGATGGCTCCGGTGGCGGTGGTGGAGGCTTCGGGACCGCGTTGTTGCTTCTTGGCGCCGGCGGTGGCGGCGGTGGCGGAGGAGGATGGGGTGGAGCTGACTGATTGGTAGGTGGCGAGACCATTTGTTTGATCATGTCCGAGGCAGAGCCGGCGGAGAAGCGGGTGCGCGGCAGCGTGCGGCGCGAGCGTGGCGCCGGAGGTGCTGGCGGAGCAGGCGCCACGGCGGCGGCGGGCGTCGGGGGGAAGACGTCGCTGGTAAGGCTGGGGAGGCTGCGGCGCGACGGGGTGGTGGTGCGCGGGCTGGACGCGCTCGCCTCGCTCCACGTCCCGCCACCCTCGCCGCCGCCGGGGTCAGACTCCGCCGACCGCTGCCCCGGAGTGTAGTACGCGGCGTCCTCGTCGGACGACCCGCCGCGCCTCAGCGGCGGGAGCGGCCGGAGCTCCGGGCTCGGGACCGTGTCGACGTCGCGGCACATCCCCCGCCGCGCGCGCTCCGTGCGCACCTTCCGGTACGGCGTGCCCGACGACGAGCCCGCCAACACGGAGAAGGAGCCCACCGCGTCTGAGCGCGCGGCTGCGGAGACGGAGTGCGCGGCCGGTTCTGGCTTGTGCTGCTGCGCGTGGTGGCGGGCGAGGCGGCCCGTCAGGAAGAAAGCGGCGGCGAAGGCCAGGAGCGCGAGGACGGCGGCGGCGGCGGCGGACGCGACGACGATGGCCGCCTTGGGCGTGCCCCCGCCGCCGCCGTGGAGGCGCGGGGCCGGGCCGCTGCGGGAGTTGGAGGCGTCCGCCGCGACGGTGTTGGGCGGCGGCGGCGGCGGCGGGAGCAGCGCCGGCCCGCCGTCGTCGGGCGGGACAGGCGTGGAGGGGTCGACGGCGAAGCCCGGGCCTGGGGGCGCCGTCGTGGACGGCGGTGGAGTCCATTCGATGGGGAAGAGCGGCTCGTGGAGTGCCCGCCGGACATCGCCGGCGGAGGCCGGGAGAAGGAGGAGGAATGAGGTGAGTGTGAGGAGCAGAGGCATTGGTGGGAGGAAGACGAGAGATTTGAGGAGTTTCTAGAGTGAGAAAGCCCGGGAGCAAGAGGGATGGCACAGCAGAGTGTGTGTGGGAAGCAGAGGAAGGAGGGAAGGAATAAGGAAGGAGTGAGGGAAGAGGAAGCCGCCATTTTTTTTTAGAGACTTGCCGCCATTTTGTGGATTCGGTCGGTACTCGATAGCAACATCTCTCAGCACACGTGGCACAAACAAATTCTTCTTTTTTTCAAATGAAAAGAGATTGTGTTAATATATGAAAAATTGCAGTGCCCTTACATTGAGACTGAAAAACAAAGAAAACACAGAGAAACATCGAAGTATTTTACTCCTCTTCAACTACAAGATTCATTAGCGGGGCACTGAAACACACGAAGTATGAAAATTCACATGTTTTTTTTTTTGCGAAAAAGAAGTTCCATTGATGTTGAAGCATATTACATTCTTTCATTACAACATCAACCCAAACACCTCCATCATCATTGATGCGAGAAAAAAACCCTTAAAAGAGCCGAAATTTCATCATCCAGATGGATATGCCACAAGGTAAGAAAATTTTCAAACAAAGAAGATGAAATATGTGATTTGGTCTTTATTTCTATGGATAGAGACATGATTTTGCTCCTGTTACTTGCATACATCTACACTTCTACTAAATACGAATGTATACTTCAGTTTTTTCGGCAAAAATTTTTAGTTGCTGCATGCCCTTGAATCAAGGGAGGTCCGCCACTGGAAAGTGGCTGTTGTCTTAAATAATGACAGTTTTGTGTTTGATCAAAATGAACATGTGAAGGTCCGCCTAACACTGTCGCCACGGACGCCTGACATTCTTTCTATTTCCTGAAATATTTCAGTAGGAAACGAGTAGTAGATTTTCCCTTTTTCTTTTTCGAATTTGTTCTCAACAAAAATTCATGAAACCTACACAGAAGCTTGAATTATTCTTGGACCGGTGCTACAAGGCTTCTCTACACAGAGCCGAGGGTCCCTTGGGTCGCTGTGATTAGCAACGGCTGGGAATAGCAGCATCTGCGGATGTGTACGCCGGCGAGGAACGATCGATCAGCTCTGTCGATGTGCCTCGAGCGGGCCAGACCCACTGCCACGCCGGCTGCACTGATTGGCTGCATTGGCCAGATGCGGCCGTTGCGACGAATGCTCCGGTTAATCAGTGGCTAGATGCAGGCTTGGCTGGGATCCAGCATTGATCATTCTCGCTACCACTAGTGTCAGTCATTCTTCCTTTAGCTCCGGTAGCACGCGACACTAATGATGCGTGTTCCGATGATGATTACTAGTACTAGTCGTTACTCTTGGGAAAGAAATGAGAGAGGACTGTCGGAACTGAATAAATTAGGCATACATTACTACTAATTTAGTGCAAAATGCGTGTTCCCGTTGGTGCGCCCGAGTTGTTGCCGAGTTCCTTTTAGTCCTTGCCATGCAGCATGCTATGATCAGTTTAGTCCCAACCACTCTCATCCAATCCTTCCATGTAAACGCTCCCTTTGTCCCGGCATGGTGATTCTCTGTCTTTATTAGGTTAATGAGCAGTAAAGTGCCTTAGGATCCTGATAGAACCTGATAATTGCGCTAACGCGCGTGCATTGCTTGGCTTTGCTACCAAGCCTCCGGTGATCCACACTAATGCTTTTCAGTGTCTTGTCTGGGGGATGGTCTATTTTCATCTGCAAGCAGAAGAAGGGAGAAAAAATATATAATAGTCGAGTCCAAAACTCCAATGCATGATTAGGCTGTCCACACCGGCTCCCTGGATACGTTCCTCCAGGAATGTTTAGCGGAAAGATCCGCTGCACCGGGGCACGCTAAAGGCGCCGCTACGCTAGCGTTCGGTTCCGGTTACGCCAAATCAAGCGGAATAGCGAGAGAAACGTTACGGTGTGGGGCCCGCGCACCTGCACGCCATCCAAAGGATAGAATAGAGGAAAGAATAGAGGAAAGAGAGAGGGAGAGAAAGAGGCCGGCCGGAGAGGCGGGACCGTCGGCGGGGAGCTCGCCGGAGAGGGGACTGCCGCACCACTGCTCGGACGCCGTCGTCGTCGCCGTCCACGAGCTTCACGCCGCCGTGACCTTGCAGATCCGTCGCGGACGAGCTCCATGGGTGGCCGGTGTCCTCCTTGAGCCGCCCTTGGCGGCGGAGAGCCCGGCGGCGGCGTCGCGGCGGAGGAGGAGGAGGGCGGCGGCACGCGCGGGGGAGGAGGACGAGGAGGGCGGCGGAGCGTCCGCGCTCCGCCGCGCGAGCTCGCGATGCCGCATCCCCGCGCCGCCGCGCGAGCCCGCTTCGCCGCATCCGCGCTCCACCGCGCTAGCCCGCGCTGCCGCCGTCGCGCGAGCCCGCGATGCCGCCTGCGCGCGCCCAAGGCGGTGGTCGCCGCAGCGAGCAGGCCAGCTTAGGCGAGCTGGAGAGGAGGAGGAGGCAGAGGGAGAGCAGGGAGAGGCGCAGCGCCCAGTGCCGGAGGAGGAGGGGTCGGTCTGCGCGGGGGGTGGCGGTGGCGAGCCGCCGGCGGAGAGATCGAGCGGAAATAGGAAGAAATAGGAAGAAACGAGAGAGAGAGAAGGGGGCGGCGGTAGAAATAGGAAGAGAAAAAAAAGAAAGGAAAGAGAAAAAGTGAGGAGAGAGAGGAGATGGTAGTTGGAGATGAATGAATAAAATATATGATAGTTAGGATAGAGGAAGAATATAGAGGAATCACGGGTGCGGAAGAAATTGGTATAGAGGAAAGAATCTTGATGACTAGGACGGAATATTTCTTTTAGAGGAAGGCAATAGAGGAACATGAGTGCGGAAAGCCTTATACTCCGTGAGCAGTAGCGCCTTCAGACTGACTCTAACAGGCAATGCAAAAGGATAGGCAAATAGGATTTGCATCTCCACTGACTACTGTTCATCAGTAAAGTGTGCTCCAAGCCTCCAACAGAGTAGGCAAAGGGAGATGCAATTTTGCCTTGGAAGAGAGAGAAGATGCAATACATCCCCTCTCTCCTCAATGCATCTCGGCAGCAGCACACGTGCATCTTCGTCTCTACCTGTTTCTTTCTCTTCGCCCTTCGACCGTCGCCACCCCGATGAGGACCGCCGCCGGAGCAGGGCACGGGGCTAGCGCGGCGCCGGGCGGGCTGCGATGCGGCGCGCTTGTGCCTCCTCCGCACTGCAGCAGATGGAGCTTCTTCCCCACCCAAATCGAGCTCATCCGGTCATCCCTCATGATTAAGCTTCCACCATGAAATTGAGCTTCGTTACAATAAGAATCGAGTTCTTCCCATCCCCAGTTGAGCTATAATCTTCATGATTTAAGCCTCTTGTTGCCGCATGATTTTTAGCACATTGTTGACTGCTTGAGCTTCTCATGGACAGTGTGCAGTTTCAGAGGAAAAACAAGAGCGAAGTAAGCTAACCAAGCTGCAAGGAGCCTGGCCTTGCTTTGTAGTTGCGGTGATGTTTTGCTAGGACGAGCGTGCAGGGCATCAAGAAGCTCCAGTGCAGGCACGCAGAGGTGCGGCGGCGGCGCATGAGGAGCACGGGCGAGCTCGATGGCAACTCGACCGGGGTGAAGGACGAAGAAGACCGTCGCGAGCTGGTCTCTCGACATGGAGACCGTCGCGGGACAGGACAACGGGGCGGACGGCGCGGTCCCGCGCAGCGGCGCTGGGAGGAGGCGGCGCGGCGCTGGCTGGCGTGAAGGAGGGTGTGCGCGGCGGCGGCGCGTCGCAGGGAGAGGTGGGGCCGCAGGCACGCGCGGCGGCGGCGCGAGCCATGGCGGCTACGCGACGGCAAGGCGGGTGCACGCGCCCGCCCCGTGCCCCATGGCTGCCGCAGTTCCGAGCTCGGGCGCTCGGCAGGCCAAGGGCTAGACGCGAGCCTCTCACGCGTCGCCATGCTTCGATTCGGCGCGGGCCGTAGTTGTGGAGGATGCAGCGTGGTAGGAGCACAAGGCGGCGCGCGCAGAGCTTGTCGCCCGTCCGCCAGGCCCGCGCCGCGCACAGCGGCAGCGCGCGGAGCTTGTCGGGAGGGAGGGGGGGGGGGGGGGGGGGGGGGGGGGGGGGGGGCGAGCGGCGGCGCGGACGGGGCGGCGGAGCGCGGCGCCTCAACTACTCCCGCGCTTCTTCTTCCTCGATCGCGCGGGGCCGGTGGGCCGGAGGAGCGGCGGCGTGGAGTTCGACCGGCGCCGCGACAAGTGGAGCAGAGCCAGTGCGACACCAAGGAAATGCAATCTTTGTTGGAGACGCTGCCGTGCGAACGAGATGTAAACCCTGTTCATGAGAGGCAATGGGTAATTTGCCTTCGAAAACTGGCCATCCTTGTTGGAGTCAGTCTCACGATCGGTTGTCGCTGAACGATCAGTGAGAATGTCTCGATGCCACCTTAAACTTGAACAGTGGAAATTGATTGCGACTCGGGCGTTGTTTGACTCCAGTTTTACGAAAGGAATTGTAACACGTGTCTCTTAGCAATAATCTCAACAACAGGATTACTCGTTCCAACGGTAAATGAGCAATGTCTCTTTCATTTGTAATTAATTAGATGCCATATCAATAAAAATAGTGACATAGCAGTGAATTTAATAAGAAAAAGAGAAGATGTCTTTCATCTCTATGAAAGGATGTGGGCACTCTTTCTAACATAAGGAGAGCCAAATGAAACTGGATTGAGGGTCATTCTTTCATCCGCAACTAATAATTGAGTGCCATCTAGCAATAATTTAATGCTCTGGCAAACCTATGAAATTGTGACATGAAAATGAGCACTGAAAGATGCAGTTTCATTTTACAGAATAAGATCACAAAGCTAACATGTCACGCTTGAAAACGATGAGATAAAATTGTTCACTGATACTAGCCTTAGTTCAACTTTTCAATTTCGTTCCAGTCCCAGTTTGGCGGTTGGAATGAAACACCTTAGTACCGGCCCACAACGCGTATCATTTCAATCTCTAATTTAATGATATAATTATGCATATATAACACTTAATTTAATTACAATGGTACTCAGAATGGTCATCTTTTGTCTATAATGGATGGATTTGGACGGTAGTTGTGGGCATCTTAACCGATATCGGATGGTATATGTCGGCGGAAAGTACCGGTGTTCAGTAGTATTTTGGCCGGTGTATATGAATTATGAAATGGTCCCAATGAAGCCTCTCTTCTTCTTCCTCTCATCACCGCTGCCACGAAGCTGTCAGTGGGGCAGGTTCGAGTTGGGTGAAGCAAAAATCCATCTATAAAGAAAATGTGTTTGGGTGAAAAATGACATCCACACCTACATTCATAGGTGAAATATGTTACCCACACCCACATCCATCGGGTTTCGGGTGTGTCTAGGGTGCCAATCGAGTTTGCGATTCCCTCAACCATCAACTATATTTTAAAAACACAAATTGACTTTAAATTTTTTTAAGCCTAGGTTCATGTTCAATTAGTCTATATGTTCACTTGTGTGTACAACCGGTCTAAATAAAATATGAGCAATGCTTTTTTAGACATATTACAAATCTACAAATTTAAGATAAAGTATTAAGTTGTATAGGAAAAATATGAACTTGAGCCAACTTCGGGTGCCATCGGTCACCCACCCATGGGTGATAGATGAAACCCACGCCCACCCCTATTCTTCGCGGGTCGGGTGCGGGTGAGACACTGTTGGCGGTCCTTAACGACTATTTTTACCACCAACACCAGCTTATAAAAGCCATCAATCAAGAATAAAATGAACATTCTTTATGAACTAATGGCTTTCCACAAGTTTTGGTGATATTTTGATTGCAGGAACAATTATGAAGGAAAATCACCACAAACTATAAACAATGAGGAATTTTTCCATGAAGATAAATTATCCAAATAAAACATTTGATCTCTCCATGTGAAAGCCCTCAAAAAGATAGTCAAAATTGACTCTTGATTCACCCAATTTGGAGTTCGGGAGCAGAAGTTATGCCTCAACGAAAATGGCAGGAAATGCTGAAATTTTCTGGCCGGCCGGCCACCCCCCTAGGCCGGCCGGCCAACTTTTGTCTCCGTTGGACCCGATCTTCCTCCAGTGGGCTATACGCATCATAAAACATCAAGCCCAAGTGGTCTCCATGGTGGATGAACAACCGACATCCGGAAGGTGGGCTTTTGGGCCTAAACTTGACGATTACTCCACTTCTGCCGCCCCCATTCGAAAACCGACTTCGGAACCGACCTTGGGAAGCGATCATGGACGTCCACGGCGAAGGCGGTGGCCATCCAAGACAATGGATGGCCGGCCGGCCAAGGTGGGAGGCCGGCCGGCCTGACTTTTCGGCCAAATCGCTCCACCGACCTCCTACTTGACGTGCCCGTCACTCTTCCTCACTTAGGCCTATAAATAGATGGTAGCTCCCATGGTAGAACTCGCACCTTAGTAGAGAAACACTTTTGAGAAGAGTGTTGTTGAGTTGTTAGTAGAGGCAGTGAGTGAGTGAGAGGCGGAAGAAGGGCGGAAGCTCCGGAGATGCCGGAGCTCTTCTTCTTCAGCGCCTCGGGTATGTACTCCTCCTGGGAGTAATCTCCCTAGTCTTCCAGGCCGGGTAACATGTAAGGTATTATTTATTGAACAATAAGGTAAGGTTTTCTTCTTTATTATCTATGGGATTCGGGTGTGTAGTAAGTATTTCTTATTTACTGCATGTGCTAGCTCTAGGAAATTGCTAGTTGATTTATCCTGAGTTGCCCTCAACCCCACGGGATGTTGTGGTAGCCGCGAGTGTAGGTGACAGCTACACCGGTCTCTGTAGTCCACCACGTTCGGGTTGAATGTGTAGGGCCTAGACGCGGTTCGTTGACCGGATACGTTGCGTGTCTTGGCGGCCGGTCGTGCCCCGAAGTAGATGATATCGAAAGACCCTTATAGAATTGCTCAGTTATTTAATATCTTGCATTAGATTACCTGGCCAGAGGACTATCACCCTTACTGCATTAATTCTCTGTTTAATGTGTCCCTTTTTACGGATATTCTGCTTAGATCTCGAGTTTAGTACACTGTTCTTTCCCTGTGGATTAGATACCTTAGGAATACTCCTAGGTGAAAGCTACGTCGGTATCCGTGCGCTTGCGGATTTATTTCTGTTAGGCCTTAGGACTGCCAACAAGCTTTCTGGCGCCGTTGCCGGGGAGCGGTAGCTGTGCTAGCTCGAATGTAGAGTCATCCGTGAATAGGTTTATTTTGTTTTGTTTTTGTTTTTCTTTTTTTTTAATCATTACCATGGACCCATCTTCCATCGTATACGCCAATGCTCCGAAAGGAGAATTGCTGGAACCTCCTCCAGCATCTGCACTAATCACAGCCCAGAGCTATGAGATTCATCCAGAACTCATAGCGCTGGTTCAGGGGAACATCTTCTGCGGAAATGAACATGAGAACCCATATGAACACTTGAGATACTTCGAGCTGCTCTGTTCCACTGTTTCGAACCAGGGATTTCCACAGGCCACTCTGAAATGGAAGCTATTCCCGTTCTCACTCAGTGGAAAGGCAACACAATGGTATGCTATGTCAGTAGGAGAGGCCAATGGAAATTGGACGACTCTCAGAGATCTCTTCTGTTTCAAATACTTCCCTGTTGCAAAGGTCATTGCTCTTCGCATGGAGCTTCTTACCTTCCAGCAGGGCAGTAAAGAAACATTGGGAGCCTCATGGGAGCACTTTATGTCATACACTGTCAAAAGACCTGATCTCAGACTCTCACCGGTAGTACTCCTTTAGCACTTCATGTGGGGGCTCACTCCAGAAAGCCACCTACACCTGAGCAATCTGAAGGATTCAAACTTCTTGGGAAAATTCTGAGCAATCTGGACATCTATATGCCACCTACACCTGAGCTACCAAAAGAAGAAGTACCCATTGCTCGACCCGTGCTTCAAATTGAGGTTCCTCAAGCTCCGATCATGGAAGAAGCTCCTGGAGCATTATATGTCTGCCCAACAAATCCAAATTTGTTCCAAGGTGGTCAAACTCTTGTCGAAGCTTAAAGCCATCAGGCGGTGGAACAGATTCTTCCTCTCATGCCATACGAAGAGGAAATTGATTTCACCAAATTCGGGGATACAAGATCGTATCCGATAGAGAGAAATTGTCACCCTGACAATGATGACGCCGAAGAACTGGATTGGGAGGATATAGAAGACCAGACAGAAAGAATACATCAACTGTCAGTTGTTCTGGGGGAAGATTGGTTTCAAGAAGCCGAATTCATGTTGGCGTTTCTTACGCACAGAGATAAATATCAACTCTGCAAGCGCACGGAACACCGTTGTAGCATTTCACCCAGGAGTATTCCAAGGGTATCGTATTTATATTTTTCACAGGGAAGCAGGGATAAGAATATCGTGAATCGACAAAGAAACATCTATTATTTACAACTTGCAAACTAAACCAAAGCAGGGGTAAAGATGAGTGATGATAGGGTGGCAAACACACATAAGGATTCCATATGAAGATAAAGAGATAGTACTAGTCAACTGGGAGGACAACGAGAAGAAGGGTATCTGCCTAGGGGTTACAACTATTTACTTAAGCTTTCATTACAGATACATTCAAGTGCATCGGGGCACGGCCGCCGCCAAGACACGCAACTCGGAAACTAAGTTCAACGTATCCAGGCAACGGACCGCGTCTAGGCCCTACCTGTCCAACCCGGACGTGGTGGATTACAGAGACCGGTGTAGCTGTCACATACACTCGCGGCTACCATCCTCCGTGGGGTTGGGTGCACACTCACGCCTAGGAATAATTCCTTGAACCATACAAGCAACTATCCTAGATAACTTACTCCAACGTAAAAGAGCAAGCCAACCATGCATAACAAATCTATGTGGATTGTGTAAGCATTTGCGGTGCAAACAACCCATGCAGATAGACCTATCATACACAGACGTGGAACCAACACAAGAATTTCTCTATAATTATCACTTAAATAAATAAATGTAAACTAAAAGAAAAACTAAAATAAATAAATGAGAAAATAAATAAATAGGAAAAATAATTATATTAACTAATATAAAAAATAAAAGATACAAGAGAGCTTTACCCAATATCCGAAGAAAACTCCGGAACTCCGAGGGAAGCTCTCACTTCTACTCAACTCCCATGACCAACTAGCCTACTCTAAACTACACAAGTGGAATGATCTTCCATGAAGAAAGAGCGAGACCCTACATTGGATCTTCTCTTCTCAAGTGTGATGGTGCTGGTGCAGGTTGGAGTGAGGGAGGGGTCCTCTATTTATAGTGGAGTTGCCTTGGGAGAGTGGAGAAGATCTTGGAGCATTTCGTGGAATATTCCCTTCTTGCGGACGTCTCCTGGCTTGGCCGGCGCGTCAAGTGGCTTGTGACCGCCTCAGGAACCGACTGGAGAAAGATTGACACGGTTGGAGATTAACTTGGGCCGGCCGGCCAGGTGTTTGGGCCGGCCGGCCTACTGTTTTCTGGATTTCGTCCAATCATGCGCGAGGCATAACTCCTGCTCCCGAACTCCGAATTGGGTGATCCAAAAGCCCAGTTTGACTATCTCGACGAGGGCTTTGACATGGAGGGATCAAATTTGTCATTTGAGATATTATTTCTTGATGTCCAAGTCATTCCTTATTTCTTGCGTCGAATGTCTTCGAGATGTCCGAGCAGGACATTGTTTATCTTGTGCTTTTTGTATATTTGCTTTTTATCCATGATTGTAAGCACAATTGCACCAATATTCCTATGTACCTTGCAAAACAAGATCACATCTAAAACTTGTGGAACTTCATTAGTTTTAATGCATAAAACATTGGTGCATACCTTTTATTCGCCGATAAGTTGACGGTCATTTTATGATTTAATGGCCGCCAACAATGCACGAGGGAGACAATCAAGTTGAATCCGAAACCCGACTGCGTTATGGTGAATATTCAGTCCACTGCTAGGAGGAAAGCCATATATGACTTAAAGGCAAAAGTCAATATCATGTCAAAGCATTTGGCTGAGAGTAGTGGATGGCTGTCCGAAGGCAACCTAACACCTTCAGAGAAATGGTTGGTCACAAATATTACCCAGCAGCAGGAGTTTTGCGGGAAGTGGAGACAGAGATAAATGAACAGCCCATGGTTCTCGTCTTTCACATATTCGATCTACCCAAGCAAGACTTTTTACTGATCGGAACGCCAATCTTCACATTCTCACAAATAAAGTACTTACAAGAGAAGGTTGATGTTCGTATTGGGAAAAAAAGCTTCCCTGTTGACATCAGACGTGCTCTCAACACCAAAGCTGAGACACACCCTGAGACTATGGAAGAATTAGCCTCTATTGAAGAAATAATTGGAGAATTCATGGAAGCACCCCATATGGAGGAAGAGACTAAATTCTTTACTGAAGATGAAGATGCTTCCCCATATGTTGAACTAGACAAGCATGAAGAAACCGCTCCAACGCCTGTCGAGTTAAAGCCGTTACCGCCAGGTCTCAAGTACAGCTTCCTCTTTGGGAATCAAAGCACCCCAGTTATCATCAGTGACAAGATTTCCCAAGAAGAAGAGAAGAAGCTAGTAGCCTTACTGGAGAAATATCGCTCAGTAATAGGTTACTCACTAGCAGACCTCAAGGGAATCAGTCCAGAATTCTGCACGCACAGAATCCCAATGGAACCTGACCACAAGCCTGTTCGTGAACACCAACGACGTCTTAACAATGCCATGAGAGAGGTAGTGAAAAAGGAGATCTTAAAGCTACTCAAGGCAGGGATAATTTATCCAGTACAAGACAGTCAATGGGTTAGTCCAGTTCAGGTTGTGCCAAAGAAAGGAGGGATGACTGTTGTGCGGAATGAGAAGAATGAATTGATCCCTCAGCGCACAGTGACAGGGTGGCGAATGTGCATCGACTACAGGAAGTTGAATAAGGCAACAAGAAAAGACCATTATCCTCTTCCCTTCATCGATGAGATGCTCGAACGGCTGGCAAAGCACTCGTTCTTCTGCTTTCTAGATGGTTATTCAGGATATCACCAAATTCCTATCCATCCTGATGACCAAGACAAGACAACCTTCACATGTCCCTATGGCACCTTTGCATATCGCAGGATGTCGTTCGGATTATGCAATGCACCTGCTTCCTTCCAAAGATGCATGATGGCTATCTTCTCAGATCTTGTTGAGAAAGTAATGGAGGTAGTCATGGATGATTTCTCTATCTATGGAGAGACATTCAATGGGTGCCTACGAGAGAAGGTGCTACAAAAGTGCAAGGAAGCCGATCTAGTCCTGAACAAGGAGAAATGACATTTCATGGTAACTGAGGGAATTGTCTTAGGACACAAGGTCTCTGCCAGAGGGATAGAAGTTGACAAGGCTAAGATTGAAGTAATCGAGTCACTTCCACCCCCGAGGAATATTAAAGGGATCCGCAGTTTCCTGGGGCATGCTGGGTTCTACAGGAGATTTATCAAAGATTTCTCCAAGAAAGCCAGACCTCTCACCAATCTGCTAGCTAAGGATGCACCATTCGTCTTTGATGAGAGGTGCATGGAGGCATTTAATGAACTCAAGCGAGCATTAATCTCAGCCCCCATTATCCAACCTCCAGATTGGAAGCTCCCATTCGAGATCATGTGCGATGCAAGCGACTATGCCGTCGGGGCTGTGTTGGGACAGACCAAGGATAAGAAGCATCATGCCATAGCTTATGCAAGCAAGACTCTCACAGGGCCACAACTCAATTATGCAACCACAGAGAAGGAATTGCTTGCAGTAGTCTATGCCATTGATAAGTTCAGGTCATACTTGGTGGGCGCGAAAGTGATAGTTTATTCTGACCACGCAGCCCTCAAATACCTGCTAACTAAGAAGGATGCAAAGCCACGACTTATCCGATGGATTCTACTCCTCCAGGAATTTGACATAGAAATCAGAGATAGAAAAGGAGTAGAAAACACAGTGGCAGATCATCTCTCTCGTTTACATGTTGAAGATCCCAATGAACTACCTATCAATGACTACTTGAGAGATGATATGTTACTAAAGGTAACAAGCACCGACCCATGGTATGCCGATTCGTGCCGACCGGCGCGCGACGACTTTTCGCCCGAACGCCGCGATCTTCGCTCGGGATGAAGCTCTCTGTTGTCTAACCCTAATTCCGCAGCCGAAAGTGTCGAAATCCGAACCCCCTTGCGTGTAGAATAGGGTCTTCTCTTTATAGGGGCGAAACCAGCCTTCCTGGGCCTTTTTGGGCCGTTTTGGGCCTGGTGCCGGTCGGCGCAAGTTGGTGCCGGTCGGCACCAGCGACTTGTCTGCGCAGCACATCTTGCGGGGCCCATATCTCCTAGCTCCGAAGTCCAAATAGGGTCATCCATATATGTTCCGGAAAGCTCTCGACGAGATCTACAACTTTGTAAGTCAAACTTTTCTCATTCAGGATCGTCTTGAACTCCAAAACTGTGTTGCAATGTAGTGCCCTCTCTAAAGTGAGTGAATAATCCAAGCTTCATGTTGGTGCTTCGTGAAATTGAGCCTTTATGTCATGTTTTCTCCTGATTCTACATCATAGCACTCAAAACACAACATACTTCAAAATGGGGTTAAAGTTAGGTGCCAAGTGGCTCAAATGATCAATAAACGTACTATGATAGTAAAAAGATAGGTAAAAGGTGGTCATATCAAGCACCAACAACACCCCCACACTCAGATCTTGCTCGTCCTCGAGTAAGAAATCAAATCAATCAAGTGATAGCATCAAACTTTCAAATACTCAGCTGCTTCTCATCCTAAACTCTTCTTTGTCTCCTCCACAAGTGAAAGTCAAGTATTGAAAACCCACGTTAAGAAGACATTTGTTTTTAGAGCACAACACCAAAGTTTTGATTAAGAACAAGGAAATAAACTCTCCAGATATATCAAGGATTACAAACTATCCATCTTTGACAAAAAACTTGCTCTCAAATCACTCAATTGTTTCAAGTCCTCACCAACCTACATCTATTGTAAAGCTTTATGTGGATCTAGGTAGGATAGCCAAACTAATGCCCAGGTATTATCAAGTCAAATAATATCCAATAGAGAATTCAGAAGCTCTCATCAAAAGGTCATTAGAGAATAACGATAAACTAGAGAGGAACACACACTTTAGATAAGTGGACATGTGCAAATGGCAAAAGATGGTCGGATTGCACATGGTTGGAAAGATAGAGTTTCAGCCGAAGCAATACACTTACTTGTAGAATAAGGCTCATGCACAAATATATTCATTGCTTCCATCATCGTATATCTCTCACAGAAAAGCTCAGAATTCTTTACTTAATTCCTATGAAGAACAGAACGCTGAATGGCACTCAAAATATTAGTGCCGATCGGCACCAGGGTTGTGCCGATCGGCACAATCTATAAATTCGCCCAGGATGCTCTGTCTCCTCCAAGTCTTTGATTCATAATATTCCAAGACATCTCTGCAATAACTTGCTACTTCCAAGGAGTCTCTTTTTTTCTCTTTTTTTTTCTTTTCTTCTTTCTTTCTTTCCTTTTTTTCTCTCCCTTTTTTTTTTACTCCTTAGAAGATTTTCCATTGATGTAGATCTCCAGGTTATTTGTGCATAGAACCACATGGATAGTACAAAGGCATGAAGTGAAACTCATATCATAGGTTGTCGACAAGGATGGATAACACTAACAAAAGAATTATGGGTTTACAGGTGGGAATAACCAGCGATATATGCTGAATACGATGGAGCTAGCAAACAAATGATAGTTACACAAAGGGAATGACCAGCTTCAGAGAAACTTCTTATCTCAAAAGGATACAAACTTGACAAGATTCACCAGACAATTAGAATGTTTATGTGTAGCTCAAAGATTAGTTATATGGCTATGTGGTAGGATGTTAAATTAAGATTTTGTCAAAAGGGATTATCCACTTTCAATCTGGAGGTTTGAGCAAAACAAAAAAAAATTCAATGGTGTAGCTCTTACTTGCAAACAACTCCTTAAAGCAAGCATTCAATAAATAACTACTACCATGGGTTAACAAAAACTAAGGACAAGCATGCTTCCAAGCAAAGAATGAGAGACACCAATGACTCAACTTCTTCAATATGATAATCAAAAAGCACAAATCTTGCCATGTTCTCACAAAACACTAAAAAAACAAAATCACAACTCGGATACATATGTGCCGGTCGGCACAACGCCGTGCCGATCGGCACAGAGACAAAAACACACTAAAACCACACAAATCAAAGACAACTAACACTAAAATCATAGAAATCAAGAAAATAAAGCATCCTCCCTCACATTCAAATTATGTAATGTCCTCATTATATGAAAAAGAAGGAGATAATGTTATTTACCTGATAATGCCATACCTTTGGCATAAAAGTCTTCAACCAGCACATAGCTTAATTTAACGTCGCAAGCTCGACATAGCCATAATCAAGCCAAAGTGTAGATATCTATAGACTTCAATTCAGGCTTGTCGGGTTCAAAGAATACCTTGAGGCGTTGTCCATTCACCGTGTATGTATCTCCTTTGGAATCCATTATGACTATTGCTCCAGAATCAAGCACCTTATGAACAATATAAGGTCCATCCCATTTGCTTTTTAATTTACCTTTGCCAAATAATTTGTATCTTGAGTTGAATAATAGGACCATGTCTCCCTCCTTGAATTCTTTCTTTTCCAATCGCTTGTCATACCATCTCTTCATTCTCTCTTTGTAGATAAGAGCATTGTCATATGAATTTAGGCGCATTTCCTCCAATTCACTAATCTGAATTTTTCTTTTAATTCCAGCGGCATCTAAGTTCAGATTCATCTCCTTGATCGCCCAAAATGATTTATGTTCTAATTCTACAGGCAAATGACAAGTTTTTCCATAAACAAGCTGATATAGAGTCATACCTATTGGAGTTTTATGTGCTGTGTGATATGCCCATAATGAATCATTCAACTTGTTGTACCAATCTTTTCCTCCTCGAGTGACAGTCTTTTTAAGGATTTCCTTGATCTGCTTGTTTGATGTTTCAGCTTGCCCATTTGTTTGAAGATGATAAGCAGTCGCGACTCTATGCTCAATACCAGCCTTTTCCAACACCTTGACAAAATTCTTTCCAATAAAGTGTGATCCTCCATCACTTATGACTACTCTTGGCATCCCAAAACGAGGAAATATCACATTTCTAAATAAATTAATTGAATCTTCAGCTGTAGTATGTTTGCAAGGTATTGTTTCCACCCATTTAGAAACATAATCAACCGCAACCAAGATATACTCATACCCATGAGAATTCACAAAGGGACCCATGAAATCAATCCCCCAAACATCAATTATATCAATTTGCAGATTGTAATTCAAAGGCATTGCATTGCGATTATTAACAGAATTTCCAGATCGTTGGCATTCAAGACAAGTTCGAACAAACTTTATAGCATCTAAATGCATGCTTGGCCAATAAAATCCACTTGCCCATACCTTAGCCTTAGTTCGATAATGTTCATAGTGTCCACCATATGGAGAAGAATGACATTTCTGCAAAATTTCCTCTTGCTCAGCCATTGGAACACACCGCCTTGCTACTCCATCTTCGCAATATCTATATAAATAAGGATCATTCCAGTAGTAGCTCCTCAGCTGCGATTTAACCTTCCTTCGTCGATGCTTATCAAGATGATCTAATGGTTCCTTCTTGATTGCTCTCACAATATCAACCATCCAATCATCAATTCTATATACTCCACACAATTGTTCCTCTCTCAATGAATCATCAATAGGAATATGATCTTCATTTTCTCTCCCAATTTCTAGCCTTGACAAATGATCAGCCACTAGATTTTCAGTGCCCTTCCTATCTCTGATCTCTAAATCAAATTCTTGCAACATTAATACCCAACGAATAAGACGTGGCTTAGAATCTTTCTTGGAGAGCAAATACTTGATAGCAGCATGATCAGTGTAGACTATTACTTTAGAATTCATAATATAGGACTTGAATTTCTCAAAAGCAAATACAATGGCAAGCAATTCTTTCTCAGTTGTTGTATAATTAACTTGAGCATCATTAAGTGTTTTACTAGCATAGTAGATAGCATGTACCTTCCCTTTTTTCGTTGCCCAAGAACAGCTCCAACTGCATAGTCGCTAGCATCACACATAATTTCAAACGGGAGATTCCAATCAGGAGGTTGAATGATAGGTGCCGAACATAGTTTTCTCTTCAAAGTGCGAAAGGCATGTAAGCAATCTTCATCAAAATGAAATTTAGCATCCTTCTGCAGCAACAATGTCAATGGCTTTGTGATTGTAGAGAAACCATTGATAAATCTTCTGTAGAACCCAGCATGACCAAGAAATCTCCTCAATGACTTCACATTAGTAGGCGGCGGCAGCTTCTCCACTCTTTTTACCTTTGCTTTATCAACTTCAATACCTCTCTCAGAAATCATGTGTCCAAGAACAATGCCTTCCTTCACCGTAAAGTGACACTTCTCCCAATTAAGAACAAGATCGACCTCATCACATCTATGCAAAACCTTCTCTAAATTTGCTAAGCATGCATCAAAACTTGACCCATGAACAGAGAAATCATCCATAAACACCTCCATAATATCCTCAATAAATTCAGAGAAAATTGCCAACATGCAACGTTGAAAAGTAGCAGGAGCATTGCACAAACCAAACGGCATTCTTCGGTAAGCATACGTACCATAGGGGCATGTGAATGTCGTCTTGGGCTGATCTTCATGGTGTATTGGAATTTGAAAGAATCCAGAATATCCATCTAGGAAACAAAAGTACTTGTGCTTTGCTAACCTTTCCAACATCTCATCAATGAATGGCAGAGGAAAATGATCTTTCTTCGTATCCTTGTTCAATTTTCTGTAATCAACACACATACGCCATCCTATGACTGTTCTCTGGGGAATTAGCACATTGTTCTCATTCTTTTCCACAGTAAGCCCTCCTTTCTTTGGAACACAATGAACTGGACTAACCCACTCACTATCAGAAACAGGATAGATAATGCCAGCATTAAGTAAGCGAAGTACCTCCTTCTTCACCATAGCTCTCATTGCATTGTTCAATCTCCTTTGATGATCTGCTACTGGTTTGCATTGATCTTCCAAGCGTATGCAATGAGTGCAAAAGGCTGGGCTAATTCCTTTCAGATCATCAATAGTGTACCCAATGACCTTCTTGTATTTTCTCAATAGCTTCAATAAACGAGATGTCTCCTCTTCGCTAAGTTCATCACTAACAATTACTGGGTAAGTCGTGTTCTCACCGAGATACTCATATCGCAATCCTTTTGGCAATGGCTTCAACTCAACTTCAGGCGCAAGCTTCTCAATTGTAGGATCAATTGGTTCACGAATAGGTTCTTTCTTCAATTCAGGAGAGACTTCAAAAGCATCAATCACCTCTTCAATAGCTTCATCTTCTTGTTCATCAGTGAGACTTTCTTCAAGAACACGTTGGAGAGGATCCCTGAGAGATTTTACAAAAGAAGCATACTCCACCTCTTCGTTATCAAGAGGCGGCTCAACAGGGTTCTTAAATATTGTCACAAAATCAAATGTAAAGCGATTTCCTCGCAACTCAATGGTTATCTTCCCTTTTCCAGCATCAAGAACAGCATGTATAGATTTAAGAAAGGGACGTCCTAGAATTATGTCTTCAACATCATCATGATACGTATCAAGGATATAGAAATCAGTTGGTATAATGCTTCCCACAATAACTACATCTTGGTTTTCTAACACGCCTATGGGTTTCTTCATCTTTCCATCAGCCATAAACAATTTGATATCCGTAGGCGCTAAAATAGAATTAACAGGAAAAAGCTCCTTAAAGATCTTATGTGGCATAACACTTACCTCGGCTCCCATATCGCATAAAGCACTAGAGAAAGAATGACCTTCAATCATGCAAGGTATGTGTGGGCTCGGTAGATGCTTCCCTTCTTCATGATTTGCACCAATAGAGAAAATCCTTGCAAGTTCATCGAAAGGTGACCCCTTAGTTGTTGCTTCCATGATTTGCTTGGCTTCTTCGACATGAGATGGTTCAAAATGTTCCTTGTCTTCAGAAAACAATCTCTCAAATTCCTCGGAAGTGATAGCAATTTCCCCCTCTTCTTTGGTTGTTCTATCGCTAGGAAATTTAGTCTCAATTGCTGGAAAAGATACCTCTTGTTGATCAACCACTGGCCTTGATGAGGTGAATGATGGTCCAAATCCAATAGGAATCCAATCAAGCGGCTCAAATTCTGAAAGAGGCTTTGATTCAAGCATCATCAATGGTGAAGTAGATTGCAATTTCAATTCAGATGATTGTGGTAGCTGCTCCGCTTCAACTGGTGATAGAGCATCTGCTGATTCCTCATGCCGACCGGCACTACTGGTGTGCCGGTCGGCACTGTCGGTGTGCCGGTCGGCGCAAGGACTGTGCCGATCGGCAACATGGAACACTTCTTCATTATCTTCTGCCTCATCCCATGGTGTATTCATTGCTTCAGCTTGCATGATTTTTGATAGCACGTCCTTGGCCTTTGATAATTTTTGATCGATGAAATTTCCTCCAGATGCGCAATTAAGATAATCTGCAGAAGTTCTACACAAGGACATATAGAATGTTTGCATAACAACATCATGTGGAAATCCTAAATCTGGTCCGGTTGTCAGCAAATTATTGAATCTTTCCCAAGCTCTACCCAAAGTTTCGTTATCCAACTGAGAAAAATTGATGATACCCCTTCTTAACTCATGAATCCTAGGTAAGGGAAAAAATTTCATGCAAAATTGTGCACACAACTCTCCCCAATTACCTTTCACTTCAAATCTGACTTGAGAATACCATGCTTGTGCTTTACCGGTGAGTGTGAATGGAAAGAGGATCCATCGATTCCAATCTTCGTGAATGCCTTTATACTTGAATGTGAAGCTGTGACACCCCGTGTCACTGAAGATCAAATAGCTCCAACTTTGCTTAAGTGAACAGAACCAAAAAGCAAATCAAGTCAAATTCGTAATTCAAAATTCAAATAATGTCAAACCAATGCTTGTGAAGCAAGTTAAAAATTTCAATATCAACTTGTGCAACTAATAATTTCTGCACCAAGAGCATCTGAAATGAAATTTTTGGGAGATTTTTCCATGATTTTTGAAATTGTGGAAGTGTCTCTAAAAATTCAGAGAAGTTCATGCAAATCCTGCTGTTCCTCAAATTTTTGTTCAATTTCAGTTGCTCAAACCTACCTGGACCCAAAAGAGAAGTTGGAGCTGGATATTTATCCTACGTTCCCAGAATTTCTCATAATTTTTGAATGTCTGGAATGTTCAAGTTTCTTCAAATTGGGTCAAATCTGATCCTTGTGAAGGAACTCCAAGTTTTCAGTAACAACCTACCCCAACCAAAATTTCTTTGGATAGCATGTCTCGAATAAGAATTTTGGAGAATTTTTGGTGATTTTAGAAATTCTTTTTGAGGCTCAAATAAATCCCCAAAGCTGCAAAAGTACCCAACTTTGGCCATCTGCCATTTGAGTTCCCTTTGGAGTTCAGCTGTGCATGTTGGCCAGATGATATAACTTTTCATGAGCTTTCCAACGGTACCAAATTGCAAATTTTGGATGTCATTTGATACTCCAATTTGTGTGCCAAAGATTGGGGAAAACCAGTTTTTGAATTAATCGGGAAAAAGAGAAGATGCCCGCGGGCCCCACCTGTCAGCCTCTTTGGACCCCGCCGTCAGAACGCGCCCGCTGCGTGGACGCCGGCGTACGGCTTCGCCGTGCGGCGCCCCTGGCCCGCACCTCCGCTCGTACACCGGATAAGGCCGCGCTCCCTCTCCCGGCCTCTCCCTCCCATTTCCCTCACTCTCTTCTCCCACCAAACCCTAGCGTCCGAGTCGCCTCGCCATTGCCGGCCTCGCCGAGCTCGCTCACTGCCGTCCAGCCGCTCCCGGCCGAGCTTCCCCTCGCATGGTGCCGCCATGACTTCCTGAGGTAGCGTCGTGGTCACCTTCGCTTCCCCGCGACGCAGGCCAGCGGGATTGGCCGTCGTCTCCAAGTCCGACCGCGCGTGCTCCTCCCGCCTCGCCGCAGCTTCCGCCCTCGTCGGTGAGTCTCCGACCGATTCCCCACGCCAAGGTGTAGCAAAGGTTGTCGCGCATCCTCGTAACTTCTCCTTTTTCCGCCTCGCAGCTCGTCTCGCCGGCGCTTCGCTTTTCCCCGGCCGCCGGTCTTCTTCCCGCGCGACCTCTCCGGCGAACTCCTCCTTTCCGGTGTCCTCGTCGTCGACAAGCTCCCCTCCGAGGTCCGGGCCATCTCCCTGAAGCTGGTGCTCGCCTTATCTTCGCACGAGCTCGCCTCCCTTGCCCGAACGCCGCCGCGCAACTTCGGCCGAGCCGCCTCCCCGACGTCGACCACCGCCGAGCTTCCTCGTCGACGCGTTCTCCTCCGCCTGGACCCGCGCGAACTCGGTGAGCATCAAGACCCTGTCGGTTCGCCCCCTCTTCGCCTCCAGCCACCGGAACGCCGGCCTTGTCAGCGCCGGCGCCGCCGCGTGCCATGGGCGCGGGCGCGCCCTGGATCCGGTGCGGCTGCACCTGGATCCGGTGTGGCCAGGACCCTGTGGCCCCTCGTGCGGCCCGGATCTGAGTGGCTGGATCAAGTTGTGGACAGTCCGGATCTGTTGCGGCCAGATCTGTGTGCCCCCTTGTGCGGCCTAGATCTGGTCCGCCCAATTTTAATCCTTTCCGAATATCTTTAATTCCGTAGAAATTTCCAGAAACTTATAAAATCGATAGAAAAAGAACTACACATCAGAAAAATGCGAATCCAATTTTGTTGGACTCCTGGTGCTCAGATCAATAACACAAAATTGTCAAACTGAGTAAAATCATTTTTCTATTTTCTGGAAAATTACATAAGTGATAAATCTTATTTAAATCATAATTATTTCTCTGTTAAGCTTTAAATCCTTAACTCTTGCATGCTGATAACTAAACTGATAACACACTTACAGAGCATTTTTCTACTGTCATTTTATGTCTAATTAATTTCTAGTGATTTATTTAAGTGGCTGTACTAATTAAATCATTATAAATAATCGGTAAAGCAATAATTCATCAAACTTCACCATAAATCCCTTTCAGTGGTACTTGACTCCAGGAAGGTGCACTGGACATAAACTAATTTTCGAAATTGATTTAATCTAGTTAACCAACTTAAGTTAATTTATGAAATTAACTTCATCAAGAGTAATGAAGGAAATACTTCAGACGAAAGTATAATTACATTAAATTGCATCATTTCATTGTATCTAACTTGCATTCCCTTGTCATGACATATAGCTCTCGAGGTGTTTCCGGAGCAGCTGGAGGAGCAGGATGCTGAGCAGCTCAGGAGAAGACACTGACTTTCTCTAGTGTTTGAGAACACTAACTCCGCCCTTGAGCCAGGCAAGCCCCGGTGCATGCCTTCCTTGTAGATTTTTATTTTCTCACTTGTTTGGGGCTAGTAATTGATTGTGCATTAGGTTTATTAGGAGTTGATGTGGAACCCTAGAACTGCATTAGGAATCCCCTTCCAGATTTACCTTGTGTCCTATTTTGTATTAGTTGGTTCTAGGTTACCGTTAGAATCTGCTATGCTTAGGGCTAGCGAACGGTAGAAGCCGAGTGGTAGGTCCCACTCGCATGATAGTATACTCTGGATTATGCTAGAAGGTTATGATATGTTGTAGACCGGGCGGGGATGATGGATAGGTTGTGCAGCAAGGCATTGGAGGTCTTGTGTGCTGTAGCCCCGTCTGGTCGATTAAGGACCGTACCGTTGTTGGCCCTGTTGAGCAAGCTTGAACGTACTGATTCACATGCTGGTGTTTTATGGGCCCAGTAAACCGACGTAGCTTAGCAATCGTGGGGACGAACCTTATCCTGCCGCTCTGGGGAAAATAGGACCACGGGCAACGGCGGGGCCGGGTGTCGCGTGGGACCTGATGTTTCGCCATGATGCAGCAGCTAGATTTCGGCCTTGCGGGGGCTTTGTGAAAGGTTGCTATGTGTGGCCTGTGTGGCGCACATGGCGTGTGGTCAGGTTTCTCCTGCAGGATGTACATCGATGCCGCCGCTCTCGGAAATGAGCACCCTCTTGTTCACTGCGTCACATTGTAGTGTGATTATGGATGATGATGGTGGTGATGCTAGATTATTACTGTTATCTTTATATATCTTGATGTACACTGTATTATATGATGTATTGTTACTCTATACCTGTTTTAGAGATAAGTGCACTGTTTTATTGGTTAAGTACTTAATTGGAAATAAAATTTAAAATTAAGATCAAGTAATTAGCGCGGATAGATGCAAGTGAGTCAGCCTGCCCTTTTTGTAGCCTTTGCATTCTAGGAGTCGGCTGTAGATAGCCACGTTGACGGGTAAGTCTTGCTGAGTAACTAGGACTCAGGGGTTGGCTCTTTATGATTTTGTGCAGGTATCGTTTTTACTTCCGTTGTCGCTTGGTGGAGTTTCTCAGCAGGTCCACATCGCAGGGTTTCGATGTGCGGCCTTGTATCGTCGAGAGTAGTAGTTGTTTTAGGTATCTTTAGACTTCCGCTGTGTACTCACGTGTTTTAAATCATGGAAACTTGTTGTAATAACTTAAATATATCAAATTTGTGTTTATTTATGTGTTGTACTGTTACGTCTGTTCATCAGCGCGGACCGACTCGATCCTGTGAAAAGCGGAAACGCTACAGAAGCAGATCACTTCAAGATTCTTGATATGAAGATATGGATTTTCTCCTTTAGCTCCTGAAAACGGGTTCTGCTCAACCATCTTGATTAGCATTGGGCCCAAACTATATTCTTCCGCTTCAATTTTAACATCTGACTTTGGCGGAATGAGATGATTTGCCTTTGGCACGATGTGGCTCCACAATGTCCCAATGACACCTGTGAAATCCATATTGATAAAGAAAACACAAAACAAAAACACTAGAAAAAGGTTTAAAGATTAGAGAGTTAGCAGCAAAAATAAAACTAAACAAACGAACTGACTTGTTCTCCGGCAACGGCGCCAGAAAAGCTTGGTGGCGCGAGATACGCGCACCTTTTATGACCGCAAGCGCACGGGTCAGTTGTAGCTTTTCCCTCGGAATATTCCAAGGTTTATCAATCCGTGGAACAAGTGGGACGCTTATTTAGCTAAACGTTTGTTACTAACAAAAGGTGAATTGTTGAGAGAAAGGTTGTTTAAAGAACTAATTAAAAGAAACTAATGAAAGAGAGAGATTACGGCTAAACAAGAATTAAGACGAACTTCCCACGGTCTAGGTTCACTTGCATGCAAAGATCAAATTAACTGAGTAAAGGCTTTAACTGGCTGTTACTAAGGTAGACAAAAGCTGTTTGCTGCGATCCTGTCACGACGGCGGCTAATAAGGCAATCATCTAACAAAAGCACCATTGCAATACTGTCATCCAAAATACTGAGATAAACAATAAGTAAGCATTGCAATAGACTGAGATAGAGCAACAAATGTAATCAATTAACCATCACAGTGCAAAGTGCAAGATCCCCATCAACCGAGGGAAGAACAGAGAATCACCCCATGATATGAGTAGGTTTCGCCATGGAAAACACCTTAACTTGGCCTATCTTACTCTCTGGTACAATTTGGGGCAAATCGGACGCCGGAGTCCGTCGTGCCGGTCGGCGCGGATTCGTGCCGACCGGCGCGCGACGACTTTTCGTCGGAACGCCGCGATCTTCGCTCGGGATGAAGCTCTCTGTTGTCTAACCCTAATTCCGCAGCCGAAAGTGTCGAAATCCGAACCCCCTTGCGTGTAGAATAGGGTCTTCTCTTTATAGGGGCGAAACTAGCCTTCCTGGGCCTTTTTGGGCCGTTTTGGGCCTGGTGCCGGTCGGCGCAAGTCGGTGCCGGTCGGCACCAGCGACTTGTCTGCGCAGCACATCTTGCGGGGCCCATATCTCCTAGCTCCGAAGTCCAAATAGGGTCATCCATATATGTTCCGGAAAGCTCTCGACGAGATCTACAACTTTGTAAGTCAAACTTTTCTCATTCAGGATCGTCTTGAACTCTAAAACTGTGTTGCAATGTAGTGCCCTCTCTAAAGTGAGTGAATAATCCAAGCTTCATGTTGGTGCTTCGTGAAATTGAGCCTTTATGTCATGTTTTCTCCTGATTCTACATCATAGCACTCAAAACACAACATACTTCGAAATGGGGTTAAAGTTAGGTGCCAAGTGGCTCAAATGATCAATAAACGTACTAAAATGATAGTAAAAAGATAGGTAAAAGGTGGTCATATCAAGCACCAACAGTCCCTTCCCAAAGTCAGAAAACTATAAGTACATCAGTGGCAATGGACTATGTCTCAAAGTGGGTAGAAGCAATACCATGCCGCAATGCAGACTCCACCCACTCAAAGAGAATGCTCCAGGAACACATCTTCCCTATGTTCGGCACACCAAGGGTGATTATTAGCGATGGGGGTTCACACTTCATTGATAAATCCTTCAAGGAAATGCTACACAAATATGGAATTAAGCATAGAGTAGCAACCCCCTATCACCCACAAACCAGTGGTCAAGTGGAGACTTCGAATAAACAAATCAAGAATATCCTCCAAAAGACCGTTGATAACATGGGAAAGTCCTGGAAGAGCAAACTGCATGAAGCACTATGGGCTTACAGGACACTTATAAGACACCCATTGGTATGACCCCATACCAAATGGTATATGGGAAAACATGCCATCTTCCTGTCGAGCTAGAGTTCAAGGCATATTGGGCAATCCGGAAATGGAACATGGATTTAGATCAAGCCCAAATCAAGCGGCAAATTCAAATTGCCGAGCTTGAAGAATGGAGGGAGAAGGCGTACCATAGCTCCAAGCTGTACAAGGACAGAACTAAAAGATGGCACGACAAGCGCATCCGAGAGAAGCACTTCACGCCAGGAGATAAGGTACTACTTTTTAATTCCCGCGCTAAATTATTTGGCCTTGGTAAACTCCGGAGTAAATGGGACGGCCCTTATACCGTTGTGGAAGCTTCCACACATGGAGCCGTCACTCTCCAAAGTGATGATGGAAGCCTTTTTAAGATAAATGGCCAGCAGTTAAAAGTATTCCTTGAACCCTCCATGCCTGCTCTCGAGGAAGTGATGTCCTCGAATTTATCCAAAGTTGAAATGTTTTCATCTACGGTCTGGCCCCGACCTAAACTGAGCACTGTTTTTTTCTCTTTTCTTGTTCTCTAATAAAAATAAAATAAAATAATAAGATACCAACATGTTTGTGTGAGTGCTTTATTAAATTGTGTGTTGGTTTATGTGGGGCAACCACATAAACCAACCTTTATACTCTCACATTTTCCCGAGTGTGCAGGAACAAAATTGTGTACACACAATGGCGCGTTGTCCCGACGAAACAGAGAAGGAATAGGGGAGGGACCCCACCGGCCGGCCCACACCCCAGGCCGGCCGGCCTTGGCCAAACTCCAATCAGGTCCAATTTTTTCCTCAATCTTTATCTTAACCCCCTTCCTCTGTTTCACTTACCCAGTAAATAAAACCAAATAATTTCTGAAGATGAACCAAATAATTTCTTTCATATCATCAGGTTTATGGCATTATTATTTTGCTGTTTCTTCTTGCTCACAAAAATAAATTTAAGGATGCTCCTGTCTATTTTGTTGTGAGATTTGATATATGCATGAATCTTGATATCTTTCTTCTCTTGATTTTCTTGGGAATCAAAATTTTCCTTCGGACTTGTTGTCACAAAATCTTTCGAAAAAGCCTATTAGAGCCAAAAAGATAAATAGGTATGAACTCCTCAGAAGCCAATCTTTTTGTTGTGAGTTCGGTTAAGATTTAATTCTCTTGAGAAAAATGAACTCCTCAAAGTTCAGTCTTTATCCTTCGCGTGTGTTCTCGAATACTTCCACTAGAAAACTTGCTTGACTCAAAATTCAAGCGAATTCTTTCATCTTCAAAGAATTCTTGTCCCTATGATCAAGCCCACAAAATCATGAAAGGAAGTCAAATGAGCCACACAAGTTGCCTCATACATCGCGGGAACTCTAAAAAAAAGAAAGAGATAGAAAAAAAAAGAGAGAGTTCCCCGATGTCAAAAAAAAAATGGGCACTATGGCTGACTTCAAAATTCAAAATTGGGCATGACATAGATCAAAATTCTCCCACAGTGTGAGTTCATTTTCTCCCCCACCACATGCATCAATTCTTATCTTGACTGAACAATGAGGATGTGCAATATTCTCTTTAGAATTCTTTCTTAGCCTTACAAAATTCTGCAAAAAGATTGTGCTTTCCCTACCAAGCTCCAAATAATAGCCTATTAGAGATAGGGAAGATAACTTTTGAGAGAAGAAAGGCTCTTTCACCACATTGAGTGACTCATGTTATGAATTTTGTGACATACAAGGAAGGGGGAGTTTTTGAAACCCGGGGGATTTTGAGTTCGAAAGGATCTTTGATTATTGCTATTCAATCTCTCAACTCTTGAAGACAGTGAGCTTTAGCCACTTCCACATAGTGAGCCCGAAGTAACTGTCGAAATAACTTTGTCATAACTCCTTGATGATGCCTTTTCTTTGGTTCAATCTTTTTGCTCGGGACGAGCAAAGATCTAAGTCTGGGGGGATGTTGGCGGTCCTTAACGACTTTTTTTACCACCAACACCAGCTTATAAAAGCCATCAATCAAGAATAAAATGAACATTCTTTATGAACTAATGGCTTTCCACAAGTTTTGGTGATATTTTGATTGCAGGAACAATTATGAAGGAAAATCACCACAAACTATAAACAATGAGGGATTTTTCCATGAAGATAAATTATCCAAATAAAACATTTGATCTCTCCATGTGAAAGCCCTCAAAAAGATAGTCAAAATTGACTTTTGGTTCACCCAATTTGGAGTTCGGGAGCAGAAGTTATGCCTCAACGAAAATGGCAGGAAATGCTGAAATTTCCTGGCCGGCCGGCCACACCCCTAGGCCGGCCGGCCAACTTTTGTCTCCGTTGGACCCGATCTTTCTCCAGTGGCCTATACGCATCATAAAACATCAAGCCCAAGTGGTCTCCATGGTGGATGAACAACCGACATCCGGAAGGTGGCTTTTGGGCCTAAACTTGACGATTACTCCACTTCTGCCGCCCCCATTCGAAAACCGACTTCGGAACCGACCTTGGGAAGCGATCATGGACGTCCACGGCGAAGGCGGTGGCCATCCAAGACAATGGATGGCCGGCCGGCCAAGGTGGGAGGCCGGCCGGCCTGACTTTTCGGCCAAATCGCTCCACCGACCTCCTACTTGACGTGCCCGTCACTCTACCTCACTTAGGCCTATAAATAGATGGTAGCTCCCACGGTAGAACTCGCACCTTAGTAGAGAAACACTTTTGAGAAGTGAAGTGTTGTTGAGTTGTTAGTAGAGGTAGTGAGTGAGTGAGAGGCGGAGGAAGGGCGGAAGCTCCGGAGATGCCGGAGCTCTTCTTCTTCAGCGTCTCGGGTATGTACTCCGCCTAGGAGTAATCTCCCTAGTCTTCCAGGCCGGGTAACATGTAAGGTATTATTTATTGAGCAATAAAGTAAGGTTTTCTTCTTTATTATCTATGGGATTCGGGTGTGTAGTAAGTATTTCTTATTTACTGCATGTGCTAGCTCTAGGAAATTGCTAGTTGATTTATCCTGAGTTGCCCTCAACCCCACGGGATGTTGTGGTAGCCGCGAGTGTAGGTGACAGCTACACCGGTCTCTGTAGTCCACCACGTTCGGGTTGAATGTGTAGGGCCTAGACGCGGTCCGTTGACCGGATACGTTGCGTGTCTTGGCGGCCGGCCGTGCCCCGAAGTAGATGATATCGAAAGACCCTTACCGAATTGCTCAGTTATTTAATATCTTGCATTAGATTACCTGGCCAGAGGACTATCACCCTTACTGCATTAATTCTCTGTTTAGTGTGTCCCTTTTTACAGATATTCTGCTTAGATCTCGAGTTTAGTACAATGTTCGTTTCCTGTGGATTCGATACCTTAGGAATACTCCTGGGTGAAAGCTACATCGATATCCGTGCGCTTGCAGATTTATTTCTGTTAGGCCTTAGGACTGCCAACAGACACATGGGTGAAAAATCACACCCGCGCCCGCATCCCTCGGGTGCGAAACCAATTGAGTGCCCACACCCATGGGTGAAATTGCCATCCTTACCTGTCGCACACCATCGCCTCCGCTCGTCGGCACCGCTCGCGCTAGTATCGAGCCCCTTGCGCCTGTTGCTGTACTCCGCGCTCCACTGCCGTGCGCATGAAGCGGAGGGTTCCAGCGAGCTTAGGTCTGCAGTAGCTGGCAACTAAGGCGGCCTGCAAGAAAGGAGATGCGACCGAGTGTCTGTTGTCGTCGGTGGTCGTCATGGTGGCTCTCAAAGCGTTGCGGCACTGCGGCCGTGACATGGCCGTCAGGCGCGCGCGTGAATGTGGCGCCGGCTGGGCTCGACAGGCTGGTTGAGAGCTTGGTTGAGCTCAAGCTCGACAGGCTGGGCGAGTGCGAGCTTGGGGACAGTGCGATGCTGGCCTCGTACAGTCGTAGGGAGCCCGCATCGTCCGAGACGGCATTGACGTCCGCGTCATCGTCACCGCTTGAGGAAGTTTGCCATTGTGAGACGGTTAAGGCCAAGCAGCCGCGCGCGATGGCGGTGGCCCAAGATAGGCACAAACATGGGGCGTTGGAGTTAGAGTCTGACGAGAGGGGCGGAAATGGCGACCAGAAGGTGGTGAAGGCAACAATGGTGGACCTAGCATTGTCGCTGTCAATTTTGGAGGAGCGAGCGGTGAGGGGGAGAAAAGGAGCGAGGGTAATTTTGTTGGATGACCCTGCTCGTTTTCTCTAGGCTAAATTTAGACCTGTCACATCAAAGAGAATCTTACTATTTCCTATTTAAAGTATTAAATAAAGTCTAATTACAAAACTTTTATGACAGATGAGTGCTAATTTACTAGCTGTATCTAATGAGCCTAATCATCTATGTTTTACTACAGTATTGCTACAGTAACCATCGTCTAATCACGTCTTAATTATTTTTATTAGATTCGTCTCGCGAATTAGTCCAGAATTCTACAATTAATTTTGTAATTAAATTTTATTTAATACTTTTAAATTGTAATATTCTTTTTGATGTGACATGTTTAAATTTAATACTTTTAAATCGAAGAGGGCAGCAGCGACGACTCATTTAGAAGTCTACGATTTCACGATTATTTTAACGAAGACCACCTTATACGCGGTCAAAATAGTAAAACCCCTCCTCCCCCTGCTTTCATTTCCCCATCTGCGCCGCCGCCTGCCTCGCCGGTTACCAGCGCCGGGTCGACATGACGGGTCCCAGCCTCTTCTCCGACATCGGCAAGAGGGCCAAGGGTACCGCCCTTCCCTTGAGCCAGCCCGAACAGTTCTTGATTCCTTGGCTGCTCAACTTCCGACGAGCTAGCGTTCTCTGACCCCTTTGCGCTCTTGTTGGCTTCGGCGTCACATTGATCCGCAGATCTGCTAACCAAGGGCTACACCCGCTACCAGAAGGTCGCCATCTCCACCGTCGCCGCCTCTGGCGTTGTAAGCTTTCTTTTGGCTCCTCCTCTCTTCACCCATTGATCATGCCGGATTTTGGTTTTGTCCCTACCAAAGCTGAATTTTGGTTTGTTATGCGTGGTATCAAACATCTTATTTCCGTTATACTCATGAATTGTCTGTCAAATTTGTGCAACATGTAAAAGACCTGGTTTTGATTGTGTTACTGATAGATTTTAACCTTCATCGTTGCGCCGTTGAGAGAACATTGTTCCCAGACTGTTGATTGTTTTGGTGTAGAATAGCTCAGGTGGGTGGCTAAAAACGACGGTTTAATATATTTTAGTTAATAGTTGCGAGTTATGTAGTTGGCTGATTTTGTAAGCAAGTAGTATTAGCTTTAAAAAATTAACTAAAATTAGTGTGTTAATTCCACAAATTAAGCAACTAAGGTTAATTTTGGATGCACTTCTCTGCTTGCACTAAATGTTGACAGTCCCTAGTTGACTTTAGTGGGATTACAGAGGACATGCTTGGGGAAGAAAAAGGGTAAAGCTGTTCAGGTTACCATACACACTCAATAAACATTAATTACAGAATTCAGTGCAGAGGTAATCATCCTTTCTTTTTTTGCGGCATGCACTCTGGTTTAAGGATTCGCAGGGACCCAAGGGCCATCCTGAGTTGACTGACAATGACAAAAGGCTTGTGAAACAAAGTAGTGCCTTTTTGAAACGGAATTAGTATTTTTCACATTTTCCTTACACGCAGGAAGCCAAGTACATGCATCCATAGGGGGTGGCTCCTCGTGTAGGGGGCCTTCTTTCGTAGCCTTTCTCGGCCCGGTTTTCTGGTGCTTCTAATGATAATACTGCTGGTTAGATCTTTCCTCTGGGGCCGAGTTTTTCTAAGTTGTTTGACTTGGCTTCTGACACATGTATTGTGAACCCCATTTATAATGAGAAGCTTGATCCATATGTCCTTATTTGTAGAAGCTGTACTCTACTTATATGTTCTAAACTATTTCAGTGAAGAAACTTAAGTTCTTTTGGATTGACATTTCTTCTTTAATACCTTGAAGAATTGATGTTAAGGCTCATTGATGCCATTCTTGTGACTTCATGTGGTTTCATGAGGAAAGTCTATAAGTTCGCTAAGCGGAACAAACCGCTTTGTGTGATAGGATCATTCAGGGCACCACGACCTGTAACTTCAAATGTATTATATGTTAGTCATGAGGAATGGATGTTTAATGTAAAATGATGAATGAATATATTAATTACAAAATTTTCCTTAATGTTTCAGGTTCTCACCTCGGCTGCTGTAAAGAAAAAGGGACTTTATACTCATGATATAAGCTCAGTGTACAAGCACAAAAATTCTATCATCAACGTCAACGTGGGTGCAGAATCAAATGTTAGTTCTTTGGCTTTCAGTTCACCCGGCCCCTTCTATCCTGGCTAGTTGCTAAGTACGTTGCTTTCACATGCTGTGCAGATCTCTACTACTTTGACTGTGTTAGAAGCCCTGCCATCCACAAATCTTTTGATTTGTGTTGAGCTGCCTGATAACAAAGGTGGACAGGTGATTATTTTCTTCTCCCACTTTCTGATATTAGTGTTAGAGACATATCTTTTGTGCATTTAGAAATTTAAGGTTGAAATCTTTTTCTGATCTCCCTGTTGTACAAGTTCTGTTTCATGCCTCTATCACATTCCATTGCATGTCAGTTGATATGTACTAATTGCTCACATTTGTTGACAGTTGGAGCTGCATTACTGCCACTTCCATAAAAATGCAAGTTTTGCTACTGTGATTGGAATGAAGCCTTATCCGGTACTTAAAATTTCTGGTACGGTAGGGGCTCCGGGAGTTGCCTTAGGTGCTGAAGTTAAGTATGATACAGCCAGGGGGGGATTTACGAAGTACAATGCTGCGATAGGTGTGACAAAGCAAGATTATCACGCTGCATTCATTCTGTAAGTTGTTTATTTCTTGTTCTTTTTGTGTTAATTCAAATTGCTAAATGTTCTCAGTTTTAGTTTTAGCTAACTTTGCTTATTTGACTCTATTTTTGCAGGTCTAACAAAGGTGATAGGATCAAAGTGTCCGGTCTGTACCACTTTGATGAGAAGCATAAGGCCTCAGTTGCAGCTGAATTCACCAAGAAGCTGTCTTGCAAGAAAAACACTCTCACTGTTGGTGGCATGTACAGCATTGATGGTCGGACAACGGTTAAAGCAAGGCTCACCAGCGAAGGAAGGCTTGCTGCTCTTCTTGAGCATAAGATGAAGTCAAAGTCACTTCTGACAATCTCTGGTGAATTCAACACCAAGGCTTTGGATAAATACCCCAAGATTGGTTTGGCTCTCTGTTACAGCCCCAGACCCCATCGATCAAGCAGATCAAGCAAAGGCCGCCACAATGCCACCGAACCAGCCCCACTGGTACCGGAAGTTATCTATAAGACTTTACCCGTTTGGTAAGTTTAGGTAGGAGATCCTGAAAGTTTATATTTTAGTATTCCGGAAGTTAGATCATTCGCTAGGAAGGTCATCACCTATAAAGGCTTGGAAGGGGAGTCACAATTCATTAAGCAAGGAGTAGAATGTTTACCTCCCAATTTTCCCAAATCTCCAACTCCGACTCTTGTGCCGGTCTTCTAATTAACTTGGTGCCTGATGCCTTCATTAAGATAATGTGCAAGAACTGATGCTTGATGGCACTATTCATCGCCTGAGCACGCGGACAGTATAGGCTCAGTTGTAATGATCATGATGCTTATCAATAGTGTTTTATCTTTGCCAATGGAGATACAATAGATTTTCAACTACAGTAAGGTATGATTCGCAGCAGAGTATCTGCATTGAGGAGATTGCAGCAGTTTCAAGATGTACAGAATGGGTATAAAATATCTGCTTTTTTAAAACAAGACGTCAAATAAAGAGCGTGCCATGTCTTGTTTGGTCCGTGCGAATCTCAGTTATTACTGCCTGAAAAAAAGGACCTCTAATATTTGCTTCAAACATGTCATGAAAAACGTAGGAGCTTGGATGCTTGTGGTGCTCAATTACCTTGGCGATAGATTACTTGAATGCTTGCTATCCTCCTAACTAGGAGATTGTTTCTTATTTTGCATCACCATGCATTTGCCTCAGAATACATTCTCTTCAGGCACGTCATGCTATCAATCATCCAGTGTGGAACACCGGATGATTGATAGCGTTAAGTGGGACTGAAAGTATTGCGCCAGACGAGTACATGTCATCGATTAAAACCTGTAGCGACTAAGCTACGAATATATGTGTCTTTTTGTTCGATCTGAAAACATTTGTTCTTTGGTTAGCTGGCACCAAGATCTAAAGTCTTCTGCTTATGAACAGCAACATGCTCTTCATACCGATATATTATCCACCTCCACATCTATTCTTTCTTAGCTAAACGGATGGAAGATCCTTCCAATTTGATTATATCATGAACATCCCACCCAGAAACAAACACCCTAAAAACTAGGATGGTTCCGTCCTCTTCCATCCCGTCCCAGCTGATCCCTCAAACCAAACATTAGTGGATCCTAATTGGAGATAACCGACGGATTTTGAGATTGCTGAAGTCACCGTAGAAACCTTGCTCGGAACATCCATAGCATTAAAGAAATAATTATAAATAATTGCAATATCTACGCTGAGTTGGAGAATTAAATTTGGATAGGCAAGCTCCACCATAAAGAATCTAATAAACTATCCCACGCTTAATTTGCCAGCCACAGCAACAATGATGTAATCCATATAAATACTGTGGTCGATAACAATTCCAATCTGGAACGCCAATGGATAACAATCCATTCAGTTACGATACACACTTAACTCGGTCAGTCTAGAAAAAACCTATAGAGTTGGCGTACAATTTAGTTCAAGCAAATTCAGGACTTGTCATTTAAAAGAAAACAACATTAATGGACGCGGAGGATAAGAAGTCTTGTACTCCATATATATAGACTATAAACATTGTGGGTGGAATGAAATTTCACGAGCAACACTGAATGGTGCATGGAGAAACTCGTTTAAGAAGATAGAAAAAAAAAGGAGACATAAATAGTGGCGCTTCTTCCATGTGGCACGAGTTCCAAATATGAATATTGCAGCATAAGACCTCGGGATGCTTCTACCCAAATCCTAATCTGATGCTGCTCTTTAGATAGAATCATGATGGTAATCATTCCTGCTGGCAGAAATCACCAGCAAAACAGTGTTACAAATCAGTATATACTCCTAGCAGCAATCACATTGTCACAGGACCAGAGAAAATGGATCCACTTTAGGCTGAAATGGATCCACTTTAGGCTGCAATTGTATACAGTTTCTCGTCATCAGAAAAGAGTGGTATACAGTTGAAGAAAGAGTTGAATACAGTCAGATCAATGAAATCAAAACTTAGACAATAAACTCTGCAATGCTGCATCAATGATTTTTTTTTTAGGAAATGACCTAAAATTTATATGTAAGCCGCCCCCATTTTGTTAAACACATGCTTTATACTTCCCTTGTCAATGGGAAAATGGGGGGCATACTAGCGTTTGCGGTGCTAATTGTTGGACATTTATTAGATTGTAAGTAAATGTAAACTGATATAAGAATAAACTCAACATAACAAGATCTTGAGATTAAGTACACATGCCAACAAATCATTTAAGGAAGACTGTACCTGTGTCCTCATATTGTATCCAGTCAAGATATGATGCTGCGAAGAATGGATCTCTCATTATAAATACAAAACTTATCAATATTTACTCCTGAGATTTGAATCGTTTTCCCCATTTGATAAGAAGGTCTTCAATATTCGCATCCATTCTTGTACCTCTACCACCCCACACCAACATATGAGCAAGATCAGCTATCGATGATCCGTCGACCTCATGAACTGCTTTGAAACCCATCCTTGTATAGAATCTAACGAGCTGACAACAAAAAGGGCACGAGTCGTGTAAAATGTCCTGTGGAAAGACTAAAAGACACATAGAAATGTCGTGCATCATGTACATCCAATGACTGCACGCTCCTTGCTTCTTCTTTTCTTTTTTCATTTTAAACATTTGACAAAGCATACCAAGTCACTTTACAGGTCACAGTGCTACATTGCAATTGCTGATGGATTCAGTGAATGAATTCATTGTCAGAGCAAGTGAATTTTGCTCGCTAAACAGCAAACTCTGAAGCCAGTCGACCATATTAATCCGTGGTATGCTAACATTACCAAATCAGCAAATTACTCACGCAGGACCAAGTGCTCAAAAGTGTTGTTGAACAAGGAATAGCGGTCCCGTTCGAGTACCTTGTCATGGTAGAGCGGCGTGTCGTTGATGGCGAGCAGCTCGGCGCGCGCGCACCCGGCGTCGTAGCCGTGGCGCACGGCGACGGCGCCGAGGAAGATGCCAAGCCCGAACAGCGGCCGGTCGGAGACTCCCAGCGTGGCGCGCGTCATCCGCATGGAGTCCAGGTGCAGCACGGCGCCGCCGGGCCACGGCCGCACGACGCCCTCAGCGCGGCCCAGCTCCACGGCGTCTTGCCCTTCGCCGCGGGTCGCCGTGACGCGGAAGAAGGGGCCGACCGTGCGGAGGCGCACGCGCAGGCCCTGCGCACGCGACGCGGCCATGATGTCCGCCATGGTCGGGTAGGCCGCCGGGCGCGTGACGGGGTTCGCCGGGGAGGGCGGCGCGGCCATGGGAGAGCAGCGAGCGGGGAGTGGTGGGGAGAGTGGGCGCGTTGGCGGGGGAGAGAGCCTCACGATTTTTCTCCTCCAAAATCCGGTAAGGGCGTTTTTTTTTTTTATAATTAAAGCTTTATTACCGTCAACGACAGGTAACATTCACCGGGGAGAAGGAACCCCAGTTTACAAGAGCTAATGCCTCAATAACAGTCAGTGTTTGCTCTGAACTCATGTAGCAGCGGCGTAGACTCCAGTGGCTGGGCTCGATGACGAAGCTGTTCCGCTGCAGCGTGGATGCGGGGACTTCGATTGCCGGCGTGATTCAGACGAGAATGCCAATCCCCGCAACAAGGTTGAGGCGGGGTCGGGTGTGAGGGAATGCAGCATCAGTGAAGCATCGCAGGCGCCCGTGTTGCCGCGCCGTGCCAGGTTGTTCAGGTTGCAGTACATCTGTCGGTTGCCTGCTCGACGTCATGTGTTGCTGTGTGTTTTCCTGCTTCTTTGAGGTGTCCTGTTCGTCCTTGATTTTCCGCGGCCGTCGCCAAATGTACCTGCAAAACAGACCACCTCCTCCTGTCCAAGCGGTGATCGTTTCTTGCTTTTCACAGTTGCCACAGTTTGAGGATCACCCGGGTCAGACGTTCCACCGAAGTGGATGTTTGAAGCAGAGCAGTGAGATGGGATTGAACTCCCTGCTATCCCTGTTGTAGCGCATGAGCTCTGATGGGCAGTGCTCCTGAGTACCACACTGCTTGTGCGAATGGGCAAAGGAAGAACAGGTGCGCATCCGTTTCCAATTGTCCGCACCTTTTGCAGTTTTGGTCGATGTGTTGCAGTTTTGGTCGATGTGTTGTGTGAGAACATGCCCGCTCTTTCGCCCGTGGCTAGCGCCTGTCGCAGAAGTCGCCTCAAGAAGGTCTTGTATCTCGGCTGCAGGCTTTTATTCAGGTGGTTGAGCACATCAGCGGGCAGTGCTCTGCTTCCTTGTTGCGGGATAGGGCGCTGGCTTGTCGTTGCTAGCATTTTGTATGCCTCTTTGGATGTGCATATTCCTGTGGCCGCCGGCGTCCAGACAAGGAGATCATGTGCTTCTATGTTCCGTGATTGGTACCTGCAAGATCACATTCAAAGCCTGTTGTCCAAACACTTGTAGAATTTTGTTAGTGTCCCAACCCTTGGTGCCCTGCCTCCATAAGTCTGCCACCGTATTTGGAAGGGTGTGCTGTGGGTTTGGGTAGATAAGGAGATCATGCATCCGCTGCCAGATGGGACACCATGGCGCACTCCAAATATTAGTGTTGCCTGCTGAAATCTAGGAGTAGATGCAGTTACTTTGAAATTCCGGCTTGACAGCCAAGATAGAGGACCACAAATCAGATTTTGGGACATTCTTGTTAGCATTCCAGAAGGAGTTATAAAGATAGTATTTTGCTTTGATTACCGATGCGAGCATAGTGTCCAGTTGAGAGGCAATGCGCCAGGCAGAATTGAAGAGCAGACGTTTGTTGACGAGTGCTAAGAGTGCGTTCGGCGCACCCCCTCTAATTTTTAGCACCCATCACATCAAAGAGAATCTTGCTATTTAAAACTACTTTTATTAATTTAATGACAAAACCTATGTCACAACCCTCCCTCTAAATCGCGAGACGAATCTAATGAGCCTAATTAATCTATATTTTGCTACAGTGATGCTACAGTAACCATCGTCTAATTACGGCTTACTTACCCTCATTAGATTCGTCTCGCGAATTCGAGCGGAGTCCTGAAATTAGTTTTGTAATTAAACTTTATTTGTAATTAGAATATTTTATTACAAAAATCCTCTAAAATTTAGACCCCATGCGCCGAACGCACCCTAAATTCCTGATGCCAGTGGCAGATGACACGATGAGAGGTGATGTGCTAGGCCGAGACCTTCCAGATCTAAAACTCACCGAAATTTTTAAAGAAAAATTGACAATATTGACGCAAGTTGAGGGATCTATATAACTGGAACTTACCTGGGGGAGAGAACTGATAGCACATAGCGAGAGGCAAGTGGGAGGAGGATAGTTGGAAAGAAAATAAATACTCCATTCCTGAATAATTGATGGGAAACCAAGGAGGAAAGCAAATGATCCTTCTACCCTTGGTAAATGTGGAGCGTACAAGGGATGGGTGGCTACAGCTGGGACAAGATGCCGGTGCGAGACGGGAGGGCAGCGGTCCTTTTAGAAAGGAGACACCATGTTGGGTGCTAGATCTGTGAGGTGGGCCACCACGGCGAGTGTCACGGCGTAACCCAATTTCCTTCCCACCTTGTGTGGAGCTGTCAGCCATGTCAGCAAAGGGCATGGCAAAGAGCTACACCGTGGGTCCTCGAAGAAGGTGCATCAACTATGGAAAAGTGGCTAGGGGCAGTGGTGGGAGCCAGGCCTACAGCTGGGGATGGATCGAAATGCTATTGGGTCGGCGAGGCTGGGCCAGGAATTGAAAGGCAAAAATTCAAAAAAATAAAACGACATTGTAGCAGGCTAAAATGCAGCGCTGGGCTGAAACTAGGGTGGGCTGGCTGGGGCGGGGGGGGGGGGGGGGGGGGGGGGGGGGGTTGGGGTGGTAAGACTAGGATGAAGAATACAACCGAGGAAGGGACATGAGGGAGGTTGGGGGCCTCGGCTGCATATCGAGGGCGTGACAGAGGAGACTTTGTTTTGGGGAATCGTGATCCCATATTTTTTGAATGAATTGAGTTGCTACATGTAACATCGCCTAACTCACATGTAGACTTGGTAGTTTATTACTCAACCGGTGAACGTCTCCTCTGTTCTCGAAAAAAAAAGAAGTTTCCTTCAGCATTCTCGAAAAAAAATCTCCTTCGGTGGGTATCTACAATGGTCAGTGGGAGACCCAAGTCCCAGAGCTGTGACAGAACTAGACATAAAGAGCAAGAAAGCGCACATTTTTATCATGGGAGGATCTGTGACAGTTGCTTGGAGTGCTTAATAAGCCATGAAAAAGCTGCGGGGATAGGGGTGGGGGGTGTGGGGGAGGGGGGCTATTCATCCTCATCACAACAAAGATTTTAAATTTTTTTATATCCGAAAACATTTCAATACATACTATTATAACAAAAATTAGAATCACATTCAATGTTCATTGACTCATAAATTTGTTGCAAACAAGTCATATATTTTGTTCACTCGTGAGTGGACCATGGCAAGGAAATATCCAGAATTTGTTCTGCTATGCATGGAGTAAGAATTTAATACTGTATCATCAGCGCTTTAGGGTGCCAAAAGGATTTTCCTTTTAATTTGCAAAATCTCATAGATAGTATCCATTGAGACCACCATAATGATGTAGCCCCACTTCCTACTCATCAGTTTGTCACCCTTAACTTTTCTCCTAATATATATCTGTAGGAATTAATTGGACATCTCAAAGGGCATCTGATGATCCATTTTTAACTATTTCCTTGTGCCACTATTTTGGTAGGCATTTATTTACTGAATATTTAAGATCATATAAGATTGAAATTTCATTTTACACATGGAAACGAAATGTGAACGTTCTCTATAGCTTGTATACACTATGATTCCTACAAAAGTCAAGATTTAAGGGATTTGTATGAAGATTCAATTTAGGCATGTCTTACCCAAGTGCCTATATAATTACCTCTACCCATCGTAGTTTCGTATCACTTCAGTGCCAGAAGAGACGACGTACACACAATGAGGGCAAGCATAGGGAAATTGGCCATCATTTTGCTGTGCATGTTCTTATTTCAAGGTTAGTATCGCATTTGATTGTTTTCCCCATTATTTTGTTAACATTGTCAGAAAAGTTTCTTTTGTTTTTCCTCCTGAATTTTTTTCTGTTCTATTTTTGTTCTTCATGTTCTTCATACTTATGGTTTCAGAGAGCTAAAAGTACTAATTACGCATACATTGATCTATGTAGGGTGGACGGTTGAATCGGTTCCCTATGATAATACAGCGAGCCTCGAGGCAAGTAATTTATTTTTTTTTACTCTACCCTAGAACAAAGTGGCTTTCAACGGCAACAGGCATCTTTTTTGATACGGAGTCTGGGTCAACTTTGTGTCCTTTTTTCTTTTTTTTTATCTCAGTCCTATTTTTCTTAGAAAAGATGGGTCAACTTTGTGTCCTTTTTTTCTTTTTTTTATCTCAGTCCTTTTTTTCTTAGAAAAGAAGGGGTGCTTTTATAGCACTTCACTGAACGTAAATATTTTACAAATTTGAAAACGTAAATAAACTTCTATGGTCCTTGGTGTAGAAATTTATGTTTGATTTACCTTTCAGTTTGGTAAAAATTTGTCTCCTACTTACTATTCGATTTGCAACCTTTAATTTGTTTTGTTCCCCACTCCCCAGTGCATGGTCGACCCTCCCGGAGCTCTGTATAACGGCGGCATCATCAAGATTCAAGAACAGCGAGTTTGACGACGGCCTGACGGATTGGTTGGTGCCCTGGGGCGTGGAGGCCAACGTCAGCACCTCACCGTCTGGCAACAAGTTCGTGGTGTCACGCACCAACGGCGCATATTATCCATCACGCACCTCGTCATTATTGGCAAGAGGAATACAACTTTTGCACCTCTCGAGTGTTCAAATGGTTGCCACAATGCCACATGAGCAGAGGAGCATATTATCCTGATCAAGTCAGGGAGAACGACTCAAAGAGGGAAACGGGAACGAGGAGGCGAACTGGTTGTGGAGGAAGGTCGCATTCGCCGTAGCGTGATTGACGGGCGAGGTGGCGACGTTCCCGGCACCGTGTCGCCGCGCGCGACGATGGAAAGGTCGCATTCATCATACCTCTCTTCCTCTCTCCCCCCTGGCCTCTTGTATTTGGATCTCAGGGTCAGGGCTGAAGTATTAGCAGCGTTATGACGGTAGTACGGGACAAGAACAGAGGCGGAAACAGGGCAATTCGGCAGGCGTGTAACATGCCTACAAGTTGTTAGCTAGATTGCTGATGTTGGAAGGGGAAAGAAAAAGGACGTTGGAGCTTTAGATGGAAAAAAGGTGCGAATGTCGAGAAGACGTTGGTCATGCAAATTCGCTCGTTCGTCATGCAATGGAACTTGCTCATTCGGGGCCGACGAAACAAAAAGGGCTGAATCTAATGGAATTCTGTCCAGGTGGAAGCGCGTACCTGTAGCTCTGCGGCCATTGGTGGGTGTAGGAGGATGCGCTCGCCGTCACCGGGCCGCGGCGCGGGGTGGCGCACGACGAGGACGAGGACGACGAGTCGGAGTCGGAGCCCGCGTGGTCCTCCTCATCGCCGCCTCCGCGCCGGTGCCTCCTCCGCCGTCCGGCAACGGCCGGTTGTTCGTCGTCGTCGTCGTCATCGGTCTCGATGATGAGGCTGCGCTCCTCCACCGAGCTACTCATCTCCTCTCTTGTTTGGGACTGTTGACCCCTCTCTCTCTGCCTCGTCTCGTCTGCGTGCCTGGGATCCCACCCTCCCGCCCGGTCGCTCGCCTGTTAAAATAGTTGCAGGCTAGGCCAGGTCAGGTCCCGCGGCCCGGTTGAACGATCCACGGAATGATCTATCTGCTTGCTGACACTTTCAGTTTCAGGTCTCCTCTACCTATCAAGCAAAGAAGATTTACAATAATTATCATTATAAAAAAAAATTGCGATAAGGAAAGAAAGCAAAACAGCACAATTTCACTCGTTGATTACTCCAAGCAGGCGCCATCCCCAGCCTAATTCCGTAAGTTGAGAAATGGATGTCAGATCCAGATTTGCTAGCTTGTCTACATTAACTTTGTCCTGCCCGGCCTGCTTGCATGGTCACTAGGAACACAGGCCAGCCCCACGGCAGCGACGTCCCTCAGAAAATTTCGTTTTCACCATGTGAGGACGATCCGCGCCCTGATCTGGCTGAGGGTGGACTGCCGTTGGCTGCGCACGGAGAAGGTCCCACACCTCCCGATCTCACGGCACGAAGCATTGCTCCGTCCGTTTGGTGTGGACTTTGTTCACCTTCCTTCTTCCTTGCATAATTGATCCCACTCCAGTTAACAAGTTCTTTGTCCCTCTCCGTGCCCGATGGTAATCTCTTCTCCCCATCAAGTTACCATCGGCTCAGCTATTTTGGTGACTGAAAAGGAAAAACTCTATTATGCCTCCCACAACTCTTCGCGGAGTCGGAATTTGCTCTCTATTACAAAACCGGGTGAATTCACTCTCTTATTTTCTGGGGCCGGATCAACTGGTGAAACCAGATTTTTTTTACCTCCATGGCCGGTTTTAAGCCGGTGGTTTTGGCCTAGTCAGCATGTGAGACCCATGTGTCAGTGACAAAAAATGGCACCGATATGCGAGACCCACCGATGTCCGTGGCTATCGTCGTGCCGGAACCGGCCAAGAGGAGGCCGACTGCTACCGAATCTCTGCTCCCGTTCTTGCGAATCGGTGCCCCTGTAGAATCTCCACCCTCGTTCCTGTCGAATCACATTGCATCGTCGCTGAGCGAGCGAGCTTGGCCATGCATGAGCAATTGGAGCAGATCTTGACAGCTCGGTAGGTCAGAGTCATGGTCTGCGTGGTGGCTCTGGCTGCATCGGAGGAGGCAGGGAACAACACGACATGGCGGGAAAGGTGTTGCGCGGCGGCGAGTTTGGCATGCTCACTTCGCTGCCTTGTGACATCAAATCTCATCACAGTTTGGGGTGTTGGTGTAGATCCGGCAAGGAAACGCGGCCACGGTTCTAGCATGGCGCCACGGCTTTGTCACTTACAAGAGGGTCTCACATGTCGGTGCCATTTTTCGTCACTGACATATGGGTTCCACATGCTGAGGGAGTTAAGTTGCCCGTTTTTGTAACAGAAAAAGAAAATTCGGACTTCGCGAAGAGTTGAGGGAGGCATAATAAACTTTCAAACTGAAACGAGGATTACCGTTCTGTTTCATCAGAATTTGCTACCGGCCCAAATCCATCCAAGTAAATGCTGACGGCCCAAATACAATTCGTACATGGGCTGCAGACCAACCTCATCATGACCCGATCGCTAAGAGCATTATTCCAATTGAAACAGAACCCCAGCCTTCCTAGAAAATTTTTTATTTTTAATTGATTTTTTATTATATTTTTATTAATAACCGCTCGTTTTCGAAATTAGCAAAACTAGTCGCCTAATCGCCCACGTGAGGGGCGATAACCCCTTGTCGCCGATTGGCCGGGCGACAAGGCCGCAAATCACCCTTTCGAGGGGCGACAAGGCGCGGGGCGCGCGGTGGGGCCCAGTCGCCCTTGTGCCGGGCGACAAGGCCGCGGATCTCCCCTTCGGTGGGCGACAAGGCGCGGCGCGCGCGCGGTGGGGCCCAATCGCCCATGGGCCAGGCGACAAGGACGCGAATCTCCCGTTAGGAGGGCGACAAGGCGCGGCGCGCGCGCGTGGTGGGGCCCAGTCGCCCAACGGTCGGGCGACAAGGGCCCACTCGCCCAACGGTCGGGCGACAAGACGCCCCGCTATAAACCGCGCGCGTTTCGGCCTCGGCCTCGGCCGCGTTGAGCAGAAAGAGAGGGAGAGGAGAAGGGAAGAGAGGAGAAGAGAAGGAAAGAGAGAAGAGGGGAGGAGGAGGTGGTTGCGGCGTGCTGTCCGACGTGTCGTAACTTCGGTAAGTTTTCGATTCGTATAATAGTTAGAGTATGACTAGTTATAAATATAGTTTTAGATGTAGCTAGATCTAGATTTACTAGTATTTAAATAAATAGTGTAGTATAATATCGTCGTATTAATACAATAGATACAGATGTAGGTTTAGATGCTTATTAGCCAGATTTAGAGTTAGTAGTATTTAAATAAATAGTGTAGCATTATAGTATTTAAATAGTGTAGCATTATATTGTGTAGCATTATAGTATTTAAGCTAGATCTAGATTTAAATAATGTAGCATTAAATAGTGTAGCATTATAGTATTTGCTATTATTTAAATAACAGCATTATAATATTTGCTAGTATTTAAATAGTTTAGTATTATAGTATTTAAATAAATAGTGAACCATTATATAGTAGTATTAATATTTACTTACAAGTGTTGTAGATGTATGACGCTGTAAGATAGGTATAGATATATTAATATATAGATGTAGCATATTAATATAATTTTTATTAGTACGTGACAAATACGAAAATAAATGATAATCTCGATGTTTGACAGGTATGTCAGATAAAATAGTGTTTCAAATTTATTATGGAGAAGGGGATATTGTTCGTGGGGTACAGGGGGTTGATCTATCAGGGTTTCCGTCAGTTTGTAGAGGAATCACAAGGCCAAATGAAAGGACAATTAAGGGTGTGCACAATTGGTTGATGCGGCTGTTTCAGCTGGATACAGACCAACACGGATTGAACCTGATGGGCATGGTTAGCCGTGCACGTGAGGGGTTTTACTGGGAGTTAATACCGTTGAATGCAACATCAACATGGAGAAAATATGTGGATAAGGGTGTAGAACGTGGGTGGCCTCTCGTCCTCCTTGCTCAGGCTTACCTAAAGGAGGTGGTTGAGGTAGATGCTATGGACGTGGACGAGGTAGGTAGGCCAGACACAGAGGATGAAGAGGATCGCGAGACAGAAATTGAGGAGGGTGAACAAAATCTGGCATCTGTGGAACCGATGGGTGAAGCAGACGAAGGAGAGCGGATAGAACACATAGTTGAGGAGATGAGGAGGGACGACGAGGAGTATGAGAATCTTCCCGAAGTTGACTCTTCAGACGACGAGAATGAGATTCCAGTCCCAGCTGAGTGGAACAATCAAAATTTTGCAAATCTGATTATCAATGAAGGGTACTCCGTCCCATGGGAGTACCACGGGAATGATGTGATGAATGCTGTGAAGTACTGGTCTCTGTCGGTGAAGAGGTCCTTTGTAGTTGTTAAGTCCAGCAGGAAACTGTATGACGTTAAGTGCGTGTTCACTCATTGTCCGTTCAGGGTGCACGCTTACGAGCAAAAGTGGAGTCTGCTATGGAAATGCTCTATAGTGAAGGACCATACATGTGAGTTGGAAGAATTAGAGAAGTGCAATACAGCTCTTACCTCCAAATTTGTTGCTGACTACATGTATAGTAGAATTGTGGACAACATAAGGTATGAGCCAAAATCTATAATCAACATGATAGAGGAGGATTTCAAGTATACCATAAGCTACTCTAAAGCTTGGAAAGCAAAGCAGAAGGTGATAGAGAAGAGATTTGGTTCATATGAAGCCTCTTATGACAACCTGCCATCGTTGTTACAAAGCATCAGACAGAAAAACGTTGGTACGTATTACGATATCATGGATTTGCAAAATCCAAAAGAACCTGGAAAATTGATCCTTCATCCTGCCTTCTTTGCATTGGGTCAATGCATCATGGCATTTCTGCATTGCAGGCCAATTCTTTGCATGGATGGTACTTTCCTCACGGGAAAGCATAAAGGGCAGATTTTGACTGCCATTGGAGTCGATGGCAACAATCAAGTCGTACCAGTGGCATTTGCCTTTGTGGAGAGTGAGAACGCCGATAGCTGGTATTGGTTTTTGGAGCGTGTAAAGTTAGCAGTGGTGCAAGGACGACCTAATGTTTGTGTCATACACGACCGACGTGCAGGTTTGCTGAAGGCGATATTGGACATCAAGCATGGTTCTGTTGAGCGTGGTGTTCCACCTCGTTGGCCTGACATACAATCCAGGTGGTGCATGAGGCACTTGGGTGCGAACTTTGATAGTCATTTCAAGAATAAGCATCTGATGAACATGTTCAAAAGGCTGTGCAATCAGAATCAACAGAGGAAGTTTAATGCAATGTGGCAGCGGCTTGATGAGTTAACAACAAAACAAACTAAAGAGTTGTCGAACAGGGCGAACTCTAACCCTGATTGGTTTGTTCCTCTTTCTGGCCTCCCCACGGATGGCCCGAGGAACGTCGTCCGGAGAGCAGGGTCATCTATCAGGTGCTTCTCTGATTTGATTGAGCATGAGCCAAAGGAGAAGTGGTCATTGTTGTACGATACAGATGGTTCCAGATATGGAATAATGACAACAAACATGGCAGAGGTGTACAACTGGGTTATTCGTGGTTTCAGAGGATTGCCTCTTGTTGGAATAGTGGTGGGGATTTTGTATGGGACATGCAAGTACTTTCGTGAAAGACATGCAGCAGCTTGTCATGCTATGGCTGACAACAGATTGCTATTTTCAACATTCATGACAACTTACATGGAGAAAAAGATTAAGAAGGCAAGTTTGCACCGTGCTCGAGCAATGGGCACAACAGAGAATCGTTTTGAGATTCTTTGTAGAGACAGGGGCCGTCGTGGCGGCAACCGCGAGAGGACGGTACAAGAGTGTATTGTCCGCAATGAGTCATGCACATGTTCCTGTATGAAGCCGAAGCTCTTACACAGGCCATGCTCACATGTTATAGCAGCTTGTTCACTTACAAATTTGGCCCCGAAGCGTTACTGTGTCGCAATATTTTTCAAAAGAGTATGTCATGACGACATGGAATGCAGAGATCTATGGCTTTGCTATATTTGGCACATTTACAAACAACCCTGGTGGTAACTACCTACGTGCTCCTGATAAGGAAAAATTGAGGCAGAAGCGTGGCCGTCGCAAGACACGACGTATTAGAAATGATATGGATGAGTCTGAGACAGGAAGGCAGGAGGGCCGATGTACGACGTGTGATGGCACCGGACATACCTACAAGAAGTGCCCCGGTAAGAAGTCAACAGGGGGTGCAGCTGAAGCAGGCCCTTCTGGGAATCCCCAAGAAGGTCGTCGTCCTCGTGCACGTCGTGGAGTAGCAAGGATGGAAGGAAGTGCTCGCTGAAGAATTATTGTTCTTTACCCTAGGTTGATCCATGTTGTTATATGTGACCTTACGTCTTTAATGCATTCTGTATTGTGTAAACTATGTTATGAGAAGTAAGTTATTATGGACATTGTATTTCATGTTGTAATGTATTGTAAGACCTTCAGTTGTAATGTATTGTAAGACCTTCAGTTGTATTGAAACTACATTCTTATTGTCACATATTTGCTGTTATACGTATTTTATTTGCTGATTTTACAAGCAATGTGTATAGGTATGGCGACCGAGGGTGGAGATGAGCTCGAGTTACTGGACTCCCGTTTGGACCGACGACACCGGTCCTACTTGAGTGCTGTTACTGCAGCGGAGCTGCCCGTTCTACGCCCTAGGGTACCTCTTGAGTTGTTGCGGTTAGACGATCGTTGGATTCCGAGGTATGCATCAGTATGTTGTCATTTATTTGTTTACTTTTTTAAATATTTTATCCTAAACTAATCACATTTGCTTTTGTAGGTTACGAGCAGCTGGACTCCTACCACTTTGTAGGCTTGTTGAGGCCACCGGGCCTGAGGAGCAGGCGGATCCGGCCCGACGGTTCTGCTTCGACCGTTCTCTGCTAGCTGCACTAGTGGACCGCTGGAGACCTGAGACTCACACCTTCCACTTTCCTTGTGGGGAGATGGCACCGACACTTGAGGATGTGTCGTTCTTGCTTGGAGTACGCACTGCTGGTGAGGCGGTCTCCTCTCCCGACGTGCCAGACACTTGGCGGCACGACCTTCTTGCCCGCTTTGAGGGTATCGTCCGTCGGCCAGGTGCTCCACCGTACCGGACTATTCCTGGTGACCAGCACCACGGCCCGACGAAGAAGTGGCTACTCCATAGTTTTCGACACCTATGGCTAACGTTTGTTTCTATGTCGTGACGTACAGGCGGAGTACATTCACCCGGAGGCGGATGACGACACTGTGTCGAGGCACTTGGAGGCCTACCTTCTTTGGTTGTTTGGTTGGATCATGTTCACAAGTTCGCACGGGAACTCTGTGGGCAAGCAGCTGGTTTTCTTTGCTCGCCAGATTGCGGATGCACCGCTTGACGCTGTTCCACAGTACAGCTGGTCGTCTGCTATCTTGGCAGCGACGTACTGAGGACATTGTGACGCGTGCACAAAGGCGGACCCCTCAGCCATCCTGACTGGTTGCCCACTGCTCCTCCAGATGTGGGCATATGAGCGGTTCAGTATCGGACGTCCTCACATGGACCTGTCCACTTACGGAGGAGTGCTCTACGGTGACAGCGAGGAGGATGGCCCAACCATGGGCTCCTTGTGGTGCCGATGTCGGGTTAGTGCTGCTCACTTGCCGTAATATTCTACACTTGTATTCAATTTGTTACATCCAATTGATTCGTCCGATTTCTATGCAGCCTACTTGGGCAAACCTGCAGGTCCACAGCGCTTATCCTGAGTACGTCTGGGTGTTCGACAGGATCCGAGGAGACGAGGACGTGCGCTGGAGACCTTACACCCCCGACGAGGTTGCTGCCCGGGCACCGGCTGGGTTGTCGACGTTCTGCACGGTCGACAGCCAGTACTGGCTTACGCGGGTGGCTCTCGTCTTCGACATCTGCGTCGAGGAGTACTCACCTCACCGGGTGATGCGCCAGTTTGGTCGTCACCAGATGTTCCCGTTGGACGTTCCTCGTGTTGTTCCGCCGTCAGCTCACTCGTAAGTTATTGAACTATATCTACTAAATCTATGAAACATTTGGTTTGTTGTCTTATTCCACTCTTTCTGCAGTTACACGCAGAAAGGAATGGCAGCAGGCACCGTTTGGTCCATACGTATGGAGCCGTGGGTGCAGCAGTGGGGCCGGGCCTTGCAGGAGGTCACGCAGGAGGCGAGGCCGTTCACCTCCGAGGCTTACGAGGAGTACCTACGATGGTACACCCCTCGCACACGGACCAGGGTGACGCACACACCGACGGTGCCAACAAGGCACATCCCGACCCTGAGAGACACGTACCCGACCCACAGGGACCAGGCCTCGTCGTTGGCGGTACAATCCTTACAAACATATTCCTTTCACATCGTTTATGCTATACGACAATACTCATTTCAAATATGTTGTTCTCTTTACAGACTGACCTAGCACAGCGGATCGCCGTGGAGTCGGGATCAGTTCTTCAGCGGATGAGGCAGGGCATTCAGCTTACCGGACACGAGATCTCCCTTGCGATGAAGAGGATCTACGACACAGCCACGGACATCGCGAAGCTCACCTCTTGCAGTTCCTGCCATCGGCATACCGATGCCGTCCCGCACCCTTCGCAGTCCCAACCCAGGGCGGAGCGACCACAGTTTCAGCAGCCGTCCTACACACCTAGGACTGCAGCACCACCTCCTCCTCGTCTGATGTTCACAACAAGTAAAAACCTGTATCATTTCGTTCTAATGATTATTTGTAATTAATAGTCATATTTTTCTTACTGTCATGTCTTATTCGCCATGTTTTCAAATCGTCCGATTAATCGCGATTAATCGCGATTAGTCGTCCTAGTCGGTCAGGCACTCTCGATCTGGGTGACCGACTCGATTAGGGCGATTAATTTGCTGATCGTCCGGCTGATCGACGATTACCTGCGATTAATCGTGAAAACAACTCGAGGACGATCAGGACAGCTGCTATTTCGGCCCAGGTAACGCTTAGTTGGGCCATATTATTTCGGCCCAGTAGGGTTTGGAGGAGTATATGGCTCGTTTGCCCTCCTCTCTCCACGATTCTTGTTCAGCCGCCGCCACCCATCACCCAAGCACGTCGCCGCCGCTCCTCTCCTGCCTGCCGCCGTGCTCCTCCCCTCCCTGCCGCCGTGCTCCTCCCCTCCCTGCAGTCGCCGTGTTCCTCTCCTCCCTGCAGTCGCCGCGCTCCTCTCCAGCTTGCCGTCCCCATGCTGCGGTTGGCGAGTCAGGGAGCGGGGCGACGAGGGAGAGAGAAGAGGAGGGCCGCTGGCCGTGCTGGCCTGCCGTGCCGTGGAGTTGGAAGATTTCGGTGGGATTCCGGCGAGATCCGGCGTTGGAGCGGCGGCGGGCGGGGCGCGTACCTGGATCTGAAGCAGATGAGGATGAAGAAGTAAGTGAATCACCCTACCCTACTTCGGTCCGATTAGAAATCAACTCGTCCGATTAATAATCGAGTAATCGCCTGATCGACCTGATCGGTCCTGAGGCGATCAGGTTTGGAAGACCGATCTGAAATCATGGCTTATTCGTTATGCGCAGGTACAAACTACAGCGGTTGGCCACCAGCTGGTGATGTTGCAGGCTCCTCTTCACAGATGCCACGCATGACTCCAGGTAACGTCTACTACTAACGTTTCGTCATATTACATATTATTGTTACCTTCTGCATAACAACAACTTTGCTTTTATAGGTTCAGGGATGGACGACTACGACTACAACGACGAGGAGGTCTCCGAACACCCTGAGCGTTACGGCCGACGATCTCCGACGCCTTTCGACTTCGACGCGTACATGGCTGACGAGCAGCAGGATACACTGGTGACACAGTCTTCGCAGGACCAGTACGAGACGCCAGCTGCTGCTGCTGCAGGTCGTCCCGCACGTCAGGTGGTTCCTCATTCGCCGTTGACGTACTCAGCCGATCACGTGAGAGCGGGTCGCAAGGCGCCTAAGCCTGGCACAGTTAGGGGTGTTCCCCCTAAGCGTGGCAGGCATTAGCTACTTATCTCTTGTATCACTTGTATGTGACCATGACTTTTATTTTGTATGAGATGTATCCATGCACGATGTTATACATCTATTTGTGTCGTCCATCGTGGTAGGACATTTGTGCTCATTGGGTATGACCTTTTATGTTATGCGATGCTACTTTATTTCCTTTTACTGTCACCTTAGCCAGCGATGCGTAATACCAATTATTTCGAACCATGCGACAGAGGCATTGCGAGGCTTTTGCGCTCCCATCGTCCACGCCAAAGTGTGAGGCCTACATGCAAAGTGGAATCCAATGCTCGGGCACTGGCCATTGGATATTTTTTGACATGCCAGTCACATCTATTCAGACCGATATATCACTGTCCATGACTGTACCAACATGTCGATTTCGATGCCATGCAGTACATTCCCACAGTACTTTGATTGCACAGTACGTTGATTGCACAGTGCAAAGTGTTCTGTCCTATACGGCTAATCAGTCGAACAGATCGAGAGTGCCTAACCCCATCTTCAGTTGTCTATAAAACCTATACGGTTACAGAACATCTAAGACCATCCACTTAGACGGCCAGCAAAAAAATGGCAAACAACAGATCGAGAGTGCCTAACCCTGCTTGGGAGGACCGTCCGTTCTGCTATTGCGGAGACCGTGCCAAGCTTTCAACTTACGGTGGTAGTAGGTTCTTCCATTGCCCCGTGCCTGATGGCGAGGTATGTTGTTATTGAAACTACAAAATCTCACCTTTCGAACTATGTTTGATTTATAACCATCATTTGTGTAGGAACTATGTGAGTTCGAAGAATGGATTGACCCCCGCCACCACCAAGAATTGAATGTTATGTGACAGTCGAGGAAACTACTGAGGACTACAACATGCAGCGGGAAGACTACGAAAGGATGGAACAGGCAATTGTCTCCACCGGCCTACAACTACCCGAACGCGAGATAGGTATTAAATTGCGAGATGATGAACTAGCAAGGCGGAGGATTGCCCGTATGCTAGCCGCAGAAGCAACATCCTCAAAAGGAAAAACAAAAAATTCAGGGACCAAATAGATGATGCAGCCGTATGTTTCATATCATTCTCCACTACACGTATAATAGTAGTTTTATGCGGGACTTATGTGTATCGAACATGCCATTGCAATCGTGTTATTTGTATTATCCGAAAGCAATTGGGCATCCTCAGTCCTGGGTGCCCCATAATTGCAATTGTATTCGTCATTCCTGTAATATTATGCGTGAACTTTTCAAGCATTTATCATCGTTCGTAGTGAATGGTCACATCATCTTCCACCAGTTGACGTACCATGCTGCCACGCTTCCTTTTCAGCAAAGGCATGAAGGCCTGCCTACTTAGTTAACGCATGCTGCACCAGTAGCAGGCAACAGTTAACGCCTGCCCAATCCATAATGACACTTTCGCCAGGCCACATTATTGCTGCAGTCCCTCCTCTCTCTTTCTTCAGGCCACGTTATTGCTGCAGTGCTGAGAGGAGGAAGGAGAGGGAGGCTTCTCGTTCTTCTTCCATCTATTTCAAGGGTCCAACCAACAGACACACACAAAGAGGCAAACACTTTGCCATGGCCAACAGAGGAGGACGGCGAGGAGGAAGGAGAGGAGGGAGACCGGGGGCTGCATTCCAACCCACGCTTCAAGACTGGGTTTGGCATGGAGAGAGAGGTCCGTCAACATATGATCCACCTATTCCAGAGTTCCCTCTTGAGTCCAAAGATGAGTTCGACCCTGTTACTAATCCACTCAGAGAGTATGACAACCAAAAAGTTGTTTGGCCAAAGTGCGCCCATAGGGAAGATTGCCTCGTTCAAATGTTCGACGGCCAATGTGAGGGTGGACGCCGCTTCTTCAGGTGCCCATATGGAGAAGTAAGATTTCGTGCATACTTATTAAAGTCTTTCTAACCGTATGCATACAAAGTACCTCACTTCTTTTTTTTGCAGAGTCATGAGGATGAAGAGAACTGTGGCTTCACGAGGTGGGTGGATCCGAAGCCTATTGGTGTGACCGCGGAGTACATTAGCCACCTCCAAAATCGCATACAAGACCTAGAGCGTGAGCTTGAGACCGCAACTCAATCTAGGGCCGGCGAAAGCCAAGAGTTGGTCATTAGCATTGCTGGCCCGAAACCATGTGCCTTGATCCATTCTGCAGGTGCCCGCACCACAAGCCAGGGCCGGCGAACCCACCACCACAGCCGCCACCACCACCAGCACCGCCATCTTACTATGGTGCCTACAAAAACTACGGCTACTCGCAGTCAGGGGGACAGTCCAACTACAGTCCATGGGTCTAGATTTCGCATCAAAACCTGGCTAATGTTCCATTCTCATTGTTCAATGTTGCATTTTCAATTCCCTAAGGCATGTCAGGATTAGTACGGTGCACAAATAGGTTAGTACTTATGTGCACCGAACATGCCATTGTAATGTGTCTACCTATGTGCTTCCCTTTCACTTTATTTAAGAAAACAATGGCGGGTTCTATTAATGGAGGTAGGGGAGGTACGGCCTTGCTTTTCAGAGCATCGAAGGACCAACAATGCAAAAAGCAAAGGTGACTGCAAAAGACCACGCAGTGGGAGGTCCGTTTCCACAGTACATTGATTGCAAAAAGCAAAGGTGACTGCAAAAGACGACGCGCATTGATTTTTTTCGTATGACGACACATCCATTCACGGCCAAACATCCACTGCAGGGTCATTTTGATTGCACAGTGGGTTGATTACACAGAGGATCCGATAACATCTTCTCTTCTTTTGTTCATGGTCTTCGTCTATAGACCACGTCAAACATCCTCTCTGCTTGCAGAGTCATTTTGATTGCACAGTGGGTTGATTGCACAGTACATTCCCACAGTACTTTGATTGCACAGTGCGTTGATTGCACAGTGGGTTGATTGCACAGTATTTTAATTGAACAGTACATCCCCACAGTACTTTGATTGCACAGTACGTTGATTGCACAGTGCAAAGTGTTCTGTCCTTCAAACTGCTCCACCATCGCCCGTCTATTAAAGTTCACCCATGTTGGCGATTTCTAGCATACCATTTTATATGCCAACTGCGCTTTATTTAGAGCATAAAAGTCATCATTATAGGCCATTAACCCTTGACAATAGCACCATATTTCTATATATGTCGTTCTGGAGCTTTATTGCAGAAACAGATGAAAAGGACGACATTCTGGACATTGAGGCTGATCTGGACCTGAAGAGAAGAGAACCAGCAGAAAAGGCCCACTGTGCCGATCGGCACAGCCGTGTGCCGACCGGCACATGGGACTCCAAGGCCATCGAAGCTGGCCCACCATTCAGTTTATTCTAGAAGGAAGTTATCCGAACCAATCTTGGGAGATATTCATCACGAAGAGATAAAAGATACTCGAAGATTTGAAAGAGCAACACAAGACTTGATCTCGAAGAAAACTGATTGGAAGGCCCACATGGAAGCTACCTAGGACTTCGGAACCGACTTAGGGAGGAAACCGAGCTGGACACGAGGTGTGCCGATCGGCACAACCACTGTGCCGATCGGCACAAGGACTCTTTTCCGTGGAATCATTTCCTTTCTGATGTACAGCCCTATATAAACTTGTAAAAGCCCTAGGGTTTCGGGATCCGCCGCCAGAGGGACAACACAACTAGTAAGTTTAGAGCCACCGGGGCTTTGCCCCGTTCTTCATGTTCTCTAGTTGTTGATCAAGAACCATTGGTGCTTAAGAGGTGATCCATCGAGGTAGGCCTACTAGATGGTGATGTATCTTGCGCTATCAACAGTATTATCGAAGTATGGTTGAATATGTGGATGAATGGTTTTGATTATTGATTGCCTGGATTTTATGGTCCTTACATGCACTTGTTCCTACGCTTAGTGACGACTAAGTATTAGATGTTATCTTAATTGTGGTGGCAAAAAGAGGTGAGAGGTTCAATCTCTCACTATCTCCATTGTGGTTAAGGTAGCATTAGGATCTTGTAATGCGCCATAATTGCACGTTGTCTCTGTACCCCCACAGCCGCTAATGCATACGCGATGATCCTTGAGATGATGTGTAGAGTAGGAAGAGGTCAGCGACTAAGGCGATTGGTCGTGACAGGGCTCGTCGGAAAGGGGCCTTGACCTACCGATCTTCGGTTATCAATAATTGAGTAATCCCGTTTATGATGCTATTTGATTAAGCTTCTTGGTTACGATCTCAACTAGCAGACTTGGCTAACTTACCCCATGACCTAATCAGTTCCTAGGCTGTTCGGACAACCTTCGGTCAACTTAGCCATCGTGCCGACCGGCACATCCCCTGTGCCGATCGGCACGGCCCCCTGTTTTCCTGAAACTCATGCTCACGCTCACTAGAAAGCTTGGCTAACTCTTTTACTGATGATTTTGCTTAATTCCTATTGGTCCTTGTGGTTCGATTAAACCTTGAAATACTCTTCTAGGGGAAAAAGACTACAACTGTACACCGTGCTCTTGCGGTATATAAGTGGGTGCGTAGATACGACCAACAACCCACTTCGCAATCTAACCAACACCAGAATCTCTCCCACAGCTTTGGAGTTCCCCAACGACCCACCCTTCAACAGAGAGACGTTACCTCTCGGAGATGGCTTCTACGCTCCTATGTGCCTCTGTGGCACTCCATGCAGGCTAGTGAGGTCACTCGTTCTCGGTGTTGACTACGGAAAGAGGCTTTGGATGTGCAACAACTACCAATATGAGCCACCGTCGCAAGGTCTTTACTTCTCCGATGGGAGGCCAAGGGTAACTACTTGTACTTCATCGTTATTCGCTTGCACCGTTCATTTTTACTTACTAATACGTTCGTAACATTGCAGTCCCCACCGCCTCTCTGTGAGTTCATCGAGTATGTTGACACTGAGCAGACACTGGAGGATATAGCCCATGACTACCGTGTCGCTCAACGTGCAAGAAGGCGTTGGCTTGATATGGAAGCTGAGGAAAGGAGAGAGGAGGAACGCAGGAAGATGAGGCAGGAGGAGGAAGAGCGTCGACGCAAGTACGAAGCAGAACGCAAGCAAAGAGAGGAGGCGGAACGCAGGCGCAAACAAGAGGAAGATCGCCTCGCTCACGAGGCCCTTGAGGCCGAAAGGGAGAGGATGCGCGAGAGAGCTCGCCGCGCTAGGGCAGCAGGTCCTGATGCCTTCAGGAAGGGGAAATATCCCCGTTGCACTCAGTAGAGACTGAGGAGAAATAGTTCTGATGATGACAGAAGATGAACTTCCTAAGCGTCACCGAAGCCATGCATGTTTTTTGTTCCTATTATTTACTTTTCCCTAAGGCATGTTAGGTTTAGAGCGGAACACAACTATGATAATAGTCGTCACGTGTTCCGTACATGCCATTGCAACCAGTATTTGTAATCTTTGTTGTACTTCACTCTATGTATCGAGCCTAAGTTATCGTACTTTTTCCGATATGTCGACTGCACAGTACATTGCTTGCACAGTATTTTCATTGCACAGCTCGTTCATTGCACGGTATGTTTATTGCATAATACATTTTCACAGTATTTTGATTGCATATAAAATAACCTCACATAAATGGTAATCTATCAAACATAAATGAGAAACAAAAATTACATGAGGTAAATAAATTTTTTTACGTACAACTATAAAATTTCGGAAAACAAAAAAAAAGCATCTAGTCGCCCTTTGAGTGGGCGACTAGCACCTTGTCGCCCATTAAATGGACGACTATCCCTTGTCGCCCGTTGTCCGGGCGACTGGCTCCTTGTCGCCCGTTATCGGGGTGACTGGGCCCCACCAACCGCACACGCAATCCTGTCGCTCTTTGGACAGGTTTTTTGCTTCCTGTCGCCCATTGGCAGGGCGACAAGAGGTTATCGCCCAACTGTCGGGCGATTAGGCGACTAGTTTGCAAATTTCGAAAACGAGCGGTTATTAATAAAAATATAATAAAAAAATCGATTAAAAATAAAAAAAACTCGCCTTCCTATACTCTAGCTAAGCCCAGCCCACAGACACAACAACGGAGGGAAGAGAGACGAGCCACGCTGCCGCAGCCAGACGCCGCCTCCACCTCCGGCTCCGGCGGCCGGCGACGTACAACCCAAGCGGAAGGATCCAATGGCTCTCCCTCTCCGGCGCGGCGTCGGATCCCTCGCGCTCCGCTCCTTCGCAGCTTCCCTCCGCCGCCACGCCCCTCCACCTTCCCCGCTCCCTCTGGAGAAGCTCTTCCCGGCCGCTCCAGCTCACATCCGCCGCCCGCTCGCCCCGCCGTGCCGACACTTCGCCGCTCCGCCTCAGGTACGCTCCCACTCTTCCTGACCACTCCACTCATTCCTCACCTCCCAGCCAGCCTCACTCATCTGGGGACTCCCGTACCCTAGGGCGCTGCGGCAGAGGTGAGGAATGAATGGTGGATTTGAGCCACTTCAGTATCCTCATCATGACCCGATCGCTAAGTGCATTATTCCAATTGAATTGCGAAGGCTAACAAGAAAAGCAAAGAGGACGACGACGATGGTCCTCGCGCGAACAACGCCATCACGGCGCCCTTCGTCAGACTGGTCACCGACGACGGCCACAGGGTTGTCTCCAGGAAAGAAGCTCTCGACCTTGCTGCCAGGACGGACATGGACTTAGTTGAGGTACAACCAGAACCGTGCAGTTCATTTCTCTGCCACTGTTCAACTCAAAATCTTTTCGCTCATACACGAATGTTGTTCCCCGGATATTGGTATGGCACAGCTGCAGTGATTTGATTATCCATGCGCTGCTGTTAAAAAATTACGTGATGCAGTTATGCCAAGGAGTTGTGCCCAAGGAAATTAAAGAAAATCTAAAAAACACTTTTTTTGCGAGGGAAAAAAATACTGTTATAGTGTTTTATTTGGATCCTTACCGGTAGAGTGTGCCACACAAAGATCATTAAGCTCAATGCGGACAGTACTAAACTTTCTTCTCTGAATATCCGGGTCATGGCCTTCTAATTTGGTGTGGCATGTTCATTGAGAAACCAGCCTTATTAAATATTAACATTTTAGCTCCTCAGCTTTTATCTGGGGCTTTTATGCAGAATGCTCGCATGTGGGACGCGAACCTTAGTTTCCATGGATCTTTTCTTTCCTTGTTTATTTTCATTGTAATTTGATATATTGATGGATTCGTTGAAGCACATGCTTAAGGATACTAGGATTAAATAACTGTGCATTCTCCATGAATGGCCTGTTAGCCTTTAGGAGAAACGAACATGAGCATTTGTTCTACGGTTCTACCTACTTATGCTGTCTTCACTGCATGGTTATCTTCTTGTGCAGGTCCACAGAAAATCTGACCCTCCTGTATGCAAAATCATGGACTTTCACAAAGAAAAGTACAAGAAAGATGTGAAGGAGAAAGAACGATTGAAAACCAAGGTATTCTACCCAGATAATCTGCCATCTAGGTCTCTGTCATCATTTGATGGATTCAATGCATCTCAATGATATTTGAATCAGGAATATTTAAAACCATTGGAATTCCGTCATTAATTGAGGAACAAAAAATGAGAAAGATATTCGGCTCTAATGACAGATTGCACAATGTAGTTTTACTCAGATCTGTCATTGATGTAGAAAATTGACACTATTAGGTAGCAATCGAAATTATATGTAAATACAACTGCGCTGTCAAGCATTCAGTTGTGCAATGAATGCAATTGTATTACTATTATCAAGTCTAACCACAAAATTACACGTTCAAGTTGGCCAGGTATGAACCAACAGTCCACTGCATCATCTTTTACCATTACAAGTCTACAACAAAGCTGAACATGTTAGATTTCACCTTTTCTTTAAACTTAGATAAATGCTGAATCTTCCATGAGAGTAGTGGAATATTTTTAGGTGGATACTGTGCACATTTATGTTGTTGTCATGGATATGTGCAATGTTTGTTTGTTTGTTTTTTGCATGGTTTGTTAATCACTGAGGCCCCTTTCTGCTTGTTGAGTGACTCTGTCTCTTATTCTGTTAAAGGTCACACACTCACACCATGTTTGCGCAAGTGTGCTATTTCTTGCCTTATGCACACATCATGTTTGCAGTACTTTTGCATGGCTGGTTTATTAATGCAGATCTGTTCTGATTTTGAACTTTGGATATGTACCTGATTTGTGCAGTCTGCCATCGTACTGCGCGGCGGGGATAACAAAGAAGTGCGATTTAAGGGGAAAACAGTAAGTAATCTGTTGCTTCTTTTATTTTTATGATTGCACCCTAGTACCTTGCAATAACGAATGGCTCACTTTTTAGTACCTTATAACTGGACTACAAGCTTGTTTGTACTGCTGCAGGCTTATGCTCTGTTTATTTGCATATATATGGACAATTAGTTCCGTTGCCTTGTTAACTTATTCATTTTTTCTTCAAGTACAGAGCCTCACAGTTCAACAGTAGCATACACTCTAATCATTAGGGAGGCCTTGTGGCATGCATCACTATTGAAAAACATAAACTATTGCATGCAGGAAATAAAAGATTTGATGGTGAAAGCAGATGCAATCACAAGATTTGATGGAGCGTGGTTACAGGGTGAAGGTGAGCTTGCCTTCTTTTTCTAGTTCTTGACTTCTTGTTTGTTCAGTTCTGCAAATATTTAGTAACAGAATAATTATTCCTACTAGTCTTTCTTTCTATTTTAGTTGATTGTACAATCATATTGTTTACTCGTCATTATTCCTGTTTGGTTCATAAAATTAACTTTGGATATCAAAGCGATAGAGGTTATATCCATGGAAAACATTTATTTTTTGTTGAACTTTTAATTGCTCATACCATCTTTGTTGCCTGTCATTTGTAACTAACTTCTGATGCCAGAGTGATAGACTATATAACCTGGGAAAATCAAAGAAAAATCTTTAAAAGGGTTCTGTTGAACTTCTAGTTGATTGTAGCTCTTAATTCATATTCTTTGTCTTCCCCTTGATTCAAATATTTGGCTTTTGATACCATAGTATGTAACCTCATATCCAGGAACACCCAGGGAAAAGCTTTTAGGATTGGTGATTGATGTTGTTTTGTGATGTTTATTGGACAATTCCCAACAATTAAACCTGTTTGTACCTCAGGATGTTCATATTCAATTGTATTTAACCTGTATAAGTAATTTTTGTTCATAACCACATCATGTGTACCCTTAATTTCTCATTAGAACTCTAAAAAGCTCAATGATGTTCTTATTTGACAGTGCATGGCCATGCCCTCAGGTAATGAAGGAGAAGATTTAGGAGCACCATTATCACGGTTGTTAGGACTTGTGAGTACTCTGTCCCTTTCTGTTTCTCTGTTGCTCATGTACCAAATGCCATCAAATTCCAATCTTGGAAGAGTTGACATCCAGGACTCCTGGTAACATGTTCAAGTCTGTTTTCAGTAGAAGCTCACCTCCTATAAATTCTATCAATTGAACAGATACAAGATGTCTGCATTGTCGAAAGTGGTCCGCATTTGGACTCGAAGCATGCGTATGTTATTGTCAGACACGTGAAGTTTGCAACAAAGAAGGGTGGAAAGAAGGCCAGCAAGGCCATGAAAGATGCAGGAAAAGGAACCCATGGTACTGCCCCTGAATCACCTGTGGCTGGTGATAATAAAGATGAATCAATCGAGTGTGTTACAGAAGCTGGTGACAGGGCCATCTCTGCCCAGAAAGGTGGGCAGGATAGAGATTTTCAAAGGGATTTGAATCAGTCGGTAGCTAACCCAGGGGGCCATGAAAAACTGCGCAATACCAATTCTGGTGGAAGCAGAATTAATCCTGGTCAGTGGGGACCACAAACCCCTGAACACAGACATGGTTCCAAGGATGCAAAGCCTGACATGGAAAAGCGAGAGAATAACAATCAAGTTAAGGAACCTGGGGAAACCAATAGGTATGCTGCTCGGAGATCGCGAGTTAGAGGAGAAAACCAAGGTTTCAGCCAAGGAAGATCACCCCAAGATCATAGAAGAAATGAAAACGAAGGCCGCTATGCTGTGAATGACAATCAAAGACCTCTGGAACCACATAACCGACCAGTACCAAGGTTCAACCAAGGTAGGTTACCACAAGATCCAAGAAACGAAAGAAGAGGTCAATTTCCATTGAATAACAGCCAAAGGCAACCACCAGGTGGTGATTCAAGCAGTCCTAATCCAACGACCAAGGGTTTTGGAATCTTCAGTACTCCAAAACATGCCCAATCTGAGCCGAGGAAGACAGCTGATGCACCTGCTAGCAAGCCTGCTAATACTGACTTGCCTAAAAGCTATGGAGTTTTTAGTTCTTCTAAAAGGTAATCTGATAAATGATAATAGAAGTTCATGAAGGAATATAGAAGGCAAATAGCAGTTTTGTAGAAAATTTGGGATATTGGGCACAATAAATCCTAGTTCGATATATGATTTAAACCTTCCAAATTAGGTGGCACCGATTGGATGTTTTAGTGTTTAGTTATTGCAGATCATTTGCATTCATTGAGTCTCAGGACGGTGATGAAAGGATAGATGATAAGCGGACTGTAAGCTTAAGGAACATTTTTTGAGTGGCTGTTGAGAGCTTTGGTTCACGACTTTGAGTTGTTATTGTAACCTCGTCGAGGAATCATGTATGTATTTAAACTTTGCCGTCATAACAATCTTTATAGACGCAATCCAATGATATTCTTTTCTTCGGTTCTTTTGCTGCTTGGCTGAGTTCAGGGCCGGTTCGCTTTGCTTACTGCCAAAACACCCATGATAATTGGGCATGAGGGACTAAGAATAACAAGAGAAATGTTAGTACAACGGTTTTCCATCTGATGCGACTTCATCTGTGGAGAGATTGGTTCTGAACCTGTAACTCGCCACAGTTTTGTAGCAACAAGACTGCATTAGCACTCGGCTCTATTTGCAGCGAGTTTAACACATTTTTTCAGTCTCCCATATGCAATAATGCAAATGCAACTGTCTTCGAATTCCTTTGTTTCCGAGGTGCTAGGTGAAACGTCTACGATGTTTATAGATATCATACTGCGAATACAGCAAACATTGTGAAATATAACACAATCCTCTAACAAAGCCAGTAACCAGTATCTACAAGCAGAGCCCACGTTGTGCAACGTCTCTTCCTTACGAGTTGCCAGCTATTGTTCTGCAGTATATATTGGAAATTTTGCCAGAAAACTAGTAGGGCATTCATGGTAGACTATTTAACAAACTGGAAGCAGCATTTGCTCATTCAGCATAAAAGCTTATACAATGAGCAAAATAAGAATTCCAGTAAACGAACTCATTAGCAAAAAGTTCATGATAACACAAGATGGTCGTAATTTGGAACTGTAAGGCAACCTGGGAACCACATTCAGATATGAGGTTAATGAACCAGAACTTTCAGTTTTTGAATGCCATACATTGTCAGGTTTAAACAAAGCATTTCATGTAATGAAGAACACAATGAATTTTCAGTTTTCGAATGCTATACAGTGTCAGGTTTATACTAAGCATGTAATGTAATGTAATGAAGAACACCGCTTTTGAGTTAAGGAGGCAGAATTTTCAGTTTTGAATTTATCAATTCAATGTTTTGTTGGCAACCTATTCGGCAGCTATATTTGTATTGTATACAAGAATGACAAGAAGGCCAAAATAAAAAAATCGCAATCAGCACTCACCAATTATTGAGTCTAAGAAAAGATCCCAATATCTAAGGTAACGGAAATTCTGGAAATGCAGAAGGAAATGTAGCATTTGAAATATAAGGATCAATCACCTGAACGAAAAAAAGAACTGGGTATCTTAAGGACCACATCAGGCTCTTGTGTTCCTGGATGACATGTAAAACACAAGCTGATTGTAAATTACCATTTGGAATCTGATCATGTTGTGATTTGAGAATTCATCCCTACATGGCTACACTATCTTATCAGGTTGTTGAAAAATAGAAAGGATTTTAGGGTAATGCAAAATTTGAATGCCAAGATCCCAATATCTACACTACCTGGAAGCTACATTTTATCCACCCAGGAACATAATCACACTCACTAGTATCAATTAAGGCTAAGTAAAAGATCCCAATATATAAAGATGACCGTAGTAATAGAAACTAGAAAAGTAGAACTTGAAACATACGACTTGAAGCAAAGTGTCATAAGTTTTGCAACTTGGTATGCTGCATACATCATGATATTTTAGCTTATCTAAAGCTACCTTACATCAATGTCTTGACCGACAAAGTATTGATTGGACCAAGATCTTGAGAATGAATACATCCAAGAACCGGCAAAATGTCAAACTAACTCTAGCAGATATGCCCATGTTTCCACACCCAGTTCATCAACCAAGGTTGTGCTTCTCCATAGTCTGTACTGCTTGGAGATCAAAATCCAGTTGAATGTACGGATGAGTTTCCCAGAAGCAATATTTTCAGTGCTTATTTGTAAGCGCCGGCAACTCTGAGAAAAAGGGAACGTACGGAGTACTAGACTCATAGTTCAGTCCGAGATTGTACAAAGCATGCACTTCCTTACTGTCCATGTCATATGATATAAGCCTTCGGTTGCAGAAGTCGAAAAAGAAAATCAAATTGCGATCAGGATGGATGGCGACCACAGTGTAGTTGGAAACCTGGCAACTCATATTCCCAAATAGCTTCAAGAAGCTCACCCTGTGCTTCAGGGACCATTCTTCTGTATCATAGTCCTGAAGAACCCAAATTGACAATTCAGACATCTGGGTTGCAGTGACACAAAACAATCGGCCCTGGGACTGACCGACAAAAGTAGGATTCCCTCGCAAGGGATGACCCTACATGTTTTCCCTTCCCCATCAACGGCAACTATCATGTACTGAGAATTCGGAACAATACCAAAGCGACTGACTATGAAATGCAGCATATTATTAAAAACGGTACTGCCGGTCCAGCACATGATGTCTGCAGACTTACCCCACTGTGCCCATCCCCCTCCCTCTTCCCCTGTCCTCCATTCACTCGCTCTGTTCCATACCCCAGTTGCTGACGAGAAACTGTGCACTGCTTCCACACCCAGCTTAAATGAGCTCCAGAACTGGATCAAGTGGAAGTGCGAGGAGACAGCCGGGTCAAACATCAGAAAAATGTTGTTTCCGCCCCAACCGCAGTCCTTGCTCTCTTTCAATGGCGATGGAGGCACGACCACCCATTGCTCCGTGGCAGGGTTGCACACGACATGCCCGATTGTGTCAAGATTGCAGTCAAGCCCCAAGAAGAGGAGGAGCCCATTGCAGGAATGGAGGAGCCTGAGGGTCTCGATGCCGGGCAGCAGCTTGGTGCTGGTGAGGAACGAGAAAGTAGGGTCGGCGAGAGGCACAGACCTCTTCATGAGATCGATATAACGCCTGTTGCCGCCAGCGCCATGGAAGAAGCCCTCTAGGGTTTGGGGGAGCTTCTTGCTGTGGAAGGGGTCGGCGATGAGGTCGCGCCAGCCTCTGGACACGCACTTGGATCGGTGGAGGTCCTTGACGGAGACGCGAGAGAGGATCTCCACCAGAGGGTCGTCGGGGAGGCCAGCCAACACGCACTTCGCGGGGCCCATGGAAATGGGGAGAACTGAAGAACAGAAGGAGGCAACCAGACGGGTGAGAAGATGAGCAAGCGCGGGCTGTAGAGAGAAATACGCTGCGGTAATAAGGCGTGGAACGGAGCCTACCACTACCAGTCGCCGGCCGCCGGAGATGGTGGGTGTCGCTGTCGCCGGACGCCGCCCTTTTTTTTTTTTGGGACGCCGGAGTGAGAAGCGGGTGCGTCTGATTTGGAGGGGCCTCGCTTCTGGAAGCCCATTTGTTTCCGCGTGCGTTTCTTCCCGCGCCTAGTGGGCCAGTTTATTCCGGCGCGCAGCTTTTTGACTTTTTCCCCGCGCGCACGATTTCCTAAGCTGCAGCGCAAAGGTTTTTGCCCCCACGTTGTATCTTTTTTTTTTTTTTTTGCGACTGCCCCCACGTTGTATCGGTCTTTTGTTTTCACGCACGCAGCTGCAATTTGTTACTGTTCTGTCACGTAAAAAGCTACTTTGAAAGTTGAATAATGAAGCAAGCAACAATATACGGTTCTCTTGCACGTGATTGGTTGGATCATTTCCACCGTCGATACGTCGATCAATGACTGTTGTTTCTCCAGCCAACTTCCCCCAGAAGCTTCGATGTCTGCCTGGGGGCTCTCGCTCCTTTCGCTCCCTCCAGAATTCCGATCCACGTGATCTGGGCGGCGTTGGGTTGCACAGGACCCTAGGGCCTGTTTGTGTTTTTTTCTTTCTTCAGGGTCTTTTGTGCAAAGTTGGTGGGACAGCTGTGTCTCTGTATCCTTTATGTATCTGTATGCGTACGTGTCTTTGTACTGTATCCTTAACATGAAATACAGGTATGTTTGATAAAAAAAAAATTCCGATCCACGTCGCGTTACTCTCGCCTCCCCTCCATCTCTCTCGATCATTCTCGCCAGCGCCTTCCTCCTATCTCTCATCTGCCCATCTTCTCGGCCTTGTCTTCCCCCCTCGATTGCCTGGCTGCCATCTTGATCTCTGGACTGGCGTGTGCCATGCTCCGGCCTGTCGTGGGCACCAAATAAGCTGCCCCACCGGCCACCCGTCGCCCTGCCCTGCCCTGGACGCTCTGTTCTGTCGAGCGTCCCGATGTCCATGGAGCCCCCAACATAACAAACCGGCGCCATCGCCACTACAGCACGTAAGGTGTCGAGGGAATGTACAACATGGCCTTCTGCCTCACGGCCGTGAAGGCAAATGCACTTGCAGTAGTCAACTGTTCGTTCGCCGGAGGTGTATTGATTAACTAGATGGAACCCCCGCGTCAGATGCCGCGGGCACATAGTTCCACCCAAAAAAAAAAATGCATTATTACAGCCAAAATTGGTGAGATCACATCAATAGGACAGATGGGGAGATGAAAATAATACAACCCAAAATCTGTTGCACAGACATGACCTGCATTGCATAAATGCTAATCTGATTAATTATATATCTTGCTCAAAATATATATAATCAAGCTGTGGATCTATATTCTACGGCGGCATAATGCCTTGTGAAAACAGAGTATACATATTGGACTAATAAAAAAAGAAGCAAAAAGATTTACATATGCATCAGGATAATGTTTTGAATCCCATACATGTTACATTTAGGCATGAAAAAAAGTTCTTGTTTACCTCCATTTGCCATTGAGAGAAGCATGCAACTCTAGGGCTCTCAGCACATTGCTCTGATTTCAACAAAAACTCTATCTTGGATGGATTGATTTCAAATCAAGATGGAACGGTAATGGCTTCATTACTCAGTACATCACAGCGTTGAGTTGCACTTGGTGGACATTTAATCCAGCAAAAGGACCACTTCAAGCTCCATTCCCCAAAACACAATACAGTTCAAATCTGGAAACGTGCAAGAAGCCATGGTTTGGTTAATGTGTTTGATATAGGACACAATAGCAACCATGAGTGACGATAGGAACAAACAGAAATCACCGATATCCAACAGGAAAAGGTCAATGCGAAATTAGCTGAATCACAACCTCAAAAAACCCGAGCAAAAGAGACAAACCTTAATATATCCAGTGTGTGAACCTAGCATAAAATTGAGGGAAAATTGTCTGGATGCTTGAAAACTATTTGTCCCTAGGTAACTCAACACATCAAGTAAGAGGTTTGTATGGAAACGACCAGTGAATCTATAGCGGGTAGAGGACATGCTTATTCATTTAGGGATGCAACCTTCATCATATTTCCCCATGTGAAATAACAAAATTAATTTAGCAGGTGTTTGAACATGCTTATAACTAAATTAACAATACGTTACCCACGATTGTGCAAAATAAAAAAAAGGCCAAGCCTGTTTGAACATAAAAATGCTTAGCAGGTGTGGAAAAGTACACCTGTTTGAGCATAAAAATGCTTAGCATTCCAAAATTCTTCATTAATACGCTTAATGGATTTATTAATAACATTAGGTACGAATGCTAGAAATCTCAAGATATTTATTAAGGTGCATAATGGATTTACTAAGGAAATGTAAGGTAGACCATCCGGTCATATATATACACACAATGAATTGGTTGCATCAAGTATCAAATTAGCTTGGTATAAAGAAACTTAGATATTTGTGAGCAAACTTTAACTAATGCACAAAGGTAACGCATAACGGAGAATAACACCATGCCTTTCATACATTGTACCTTGTTTTTTCATTGATTTCACCCGTATTTTGAGGAGCTAAAGAGAAGAGGAGGATTCCTGTAAACAATCCCTATGTAGTCATGTTACAATATGCAAAGAAGAGAAGCATAGTTAATAATAGCCATGAAACCATCTGTATGGAATAAGAAGGTAACAAAATTTGCTAGTACACCTGAAATAGAGATTCTGCACTGATGAATATGCAAAGTATAGAACAAAAAGCATCGAGAAACTTACCTGAGAAAAGGAAAATCCTTGCTGCAGATACATCCTAGACCAAACAGGTGCAGAATCATGACCAATACTTATGCTGTCAGACTAAAATAAATAAATCCAGGTACATGAAAAGAATAATTGAAAAGGTTGTGTAATTATTTCATTACCTGAAAATGTTGCTCCATGTCGATATGAAATAAGAGAGAATACAATATGGTTTCCATTGTAATTAACCCATGTGCCTTTTGTAGCAAAATCTCAATCAGTGAGGGAAGAAATAATAAACCTGATGGTCAGCACCTTATCCGCGTCCTGAGTTTAGCCGTTGTGACTTGGAGCTTCCTTAATTACCAAACAATAACATTTAGTTAGGTCACTATCATTTATAAGTCAACTTCCGTTTCCCGATGCAGAACATTTAAAATCTTAGTTTTTTAGAAACTAAATATTTGGCCTGATTAGCAAGAGTACGTGAAAGAAGATATCTTTTAAATTTATCGTACCCAAAAAGGGTCCAAGAACTGAGCACTAAGCTCTGATCATAGCAGAAGGTGCCATTATGTTTTAAGGTTACTTACCAGTGCCAATCAAAGGCATACAATGATTAGTACAACTGACCTCTCAAGGAAAAAATAACTATAGTACTATTATTTTTATACCCATAAGTATGATTTTAAAAGGCAGAACATTTCAAGATAAAAATATTTACATTGCAGTGAGAGATTCGCTTGGGTACTTGCCAGACAGATGAAAAAAATCCTGTCAGCGGAACTTTTTAGATGGCTGAAATAGTTGGCTCTCCTTCCTCCGGCTATCACACATTTGAGAGGCTTATTCAACTCAGTATTGTTCGTTGTGTTTCTGCATACAGAAATAGAGAAGTGTCAAGTGTGTTCATTAATATAGCAAGTGTGTTCAGGGCATACAACATAATTTGTAGGCATATAAAAACGTAGTGTCCATATCACCGGCATCATGAAGAATGAACCCAGATCAGATCATCAGGAACAGTACTCAAGTTGCGCACCAAAAGTGATCAATAAGAAATGTTGCAACAATATAAAGAGGACTCAAGGTTTCATATCTGCACACGCGGAAAGGAGAAGTGACAGGGGAGAGGGGACGAACCATCTTGATGGCAGATGAATCATTGGCGATGATGACCTCCCGCAGGGAAATCAAGGATCCGTGCAGGAGCAGGCGAAGAAAGGGCCGCTGGCAGTCGAGTTGGAGGCGCTGGTGGCCGTGTAGCGCGGCTCGGCTTCTTCCATCTTGTCGATGCAGGAGGTAGAGGATGGGATGACGCGGAATCGAGCACAGCGAAGGAGAGGCCCATCGGAGGAGCAGCCAGGGTGCAGCACGGAAGGGACAGATCGGGGTCGGGGTCGCCGTCGGCCGTCGAGGGGCGGCCGCCGGTGGAACCGGAGTTTCCTTTTCTATTGGGGATCGATCGATTCAGGAGGAGGATGCCCGAGTGAGCGAGGAATGGGAGGATGTGGATGTTTCGAGAGGCATGCTACGTGGCTGCATCGAGTGGACGCACAGGAAGCCAGGCAGGGCCATCGGACGACGCTGAGTGTGAAACAGTGATTTTTGAACAGTAATTTTGAACAGTATAGCGTGGGGCCCGCCGGGAAGAACTATAATCTTATTATGATTCAATTTTGATGCACCCTCCCTCGCTGGCCTTTGCTAATGCAGGCGACAATATCATTGTGAAGCACAGATGGAGACAAGCGGCACACAAGGTGAGACAGAAAGTCAGCAACCGTGGATACGTGAAGGCATGCTTTGCTTGTGCGGCCAATCAGGGTCCTGCTGGTTAAGCTCTTGGCTAACCTCCAGCCTCCTTCACCATGACACTTTTGTTGCGCATTTTAAATCTTCACCATCTAGACTGTTTGAAGCTGTGAGCAAACTAGAGCTGAGCTCCCTCGGGAGAAAAGCTCAGGATTAAGGAAAGGGTTGTGCGGCCAATCAGGGTCCTGCTGGTTAAGCTCTTGGCTAACCTCCAGCCTCCTTCACCATGACACTGTTGTTGCGCATTTTAAATCTTCACCATCTAGACTGTTTGAAGCTGTGAGCAAACTAGAGCTGAGCTCCCTCGGGAGAAAAGCTCAGGATTAAGGAAAGGGTGCACATATAGCCATGTTCCAATGTCTGTGCATGGCCACAGTCCTCCATTGTTCCTTCAGAAAATGGTCATGTATAGATTGGTCACAATAGAACCAAGGAACAACGAATATTTCTGGTGACTGCAGCTGGATAGGTACAACTTAATAGGTATACACTTTTCTCGACGACTAATACAAATGAAAATCATAAAAAAATTATATATTATGCGACACTAATTTGCTAATATTTGGAATTTGACAGTTGTTATCAATGGTACCTTCAGCAGCTGCGAATTTCAGAGCACATTACTTTCATAGGACATTTTTAGTAGCAATGCTATTTATGTCAGCACCGGCCGATCACTTACCACATCGATGTGGTTAACCATGACCAGTGGCGAAAGAATTTTTCATTGTGTAATACACAATCTTGATAGGGGTATTCTATAAAAAAAGTTTATACATTTCATTGACTCTGTAGCTTGCTCTAAAATTCTCAACTAAAAAAAACAGTTGCTCTAAAAGGTTTTGTGACAGATTCTTCTTTTCTCCTACCAACATATATGATCACCTAAGGTATCCTATCTTGCACATGATAATATGTATCATGTTTTGCACAGAAGATACACAACAGTTCTTGTGATTTGCCCTAAACAAAAAGATACACAGCAGTTCTACAAATTTTAAGACAAACAAAATCTCGGGCAACATAACACATAAATGGATTCAATAGACATTGGAGGATCTGAGTATGTATTTCAAAAGATGTTCCTAATGTCTTTTATTCCCTTACATTTTTCTTAAACACAGACATATTGTACCTTCAAATTTAGAAAGGACGTGGAAAAATAAACATAAGAGTAAAAAACTAATGTGGAGCCAAAAATTATATGATGGATAAGAAAACACAAATATGCCGTGATATACTCCTTCACTATGTCTCCTCGATCAATAGACATAACTCTATCAAGGTTGTTCAGATACTTTTCTCGACCACTAATATGTTTCCTTCTTAAAAAGGACCACCACTTTGTATATTATAGCTTAGCTAATAGCAAGCATGCTCGACAAGAGTTGAAATTCCTTTTGCCAAATATCTAAAGAACTTCTCTTCCTAAAGCATAAGATTTGTTCATAGAATCTGATGTTAATGTCTTGTAGATATAGTATATGCGACATGCAAAGACCTATCTATGTATACGAATGTATCTTTTGGTTATTGTCTCTGTTTAATATCCTAACTTATGTCTGGTCACAAATGTAAAAATGTTGAATCCTAAAACTGTATAAACTACTGATAATATTCTTATAAATATGAATCACACAATAAATAGGAATATAAAAATATTTTTTAAGCTAATTATAAGTACAATAGACCGCTACATTCATATTTTTTTAGATAATGGGAAAACGGTTCCCGGCCTTGACCTCATGTGAGGCTACGGCCGATTACAACTCCAAGCAGCACTTCCGTCTGCTACAAAACACGAACAAAAGTAACGATGACACCAACATAGTTTGAACAGAGACGCTTATTAGGACCAATCCTATTACTAAACCTCCATCCATAGTTGGCGAAAATTTGCATGACTAAGACCTCCAAAGTTTGACATGCCGTCCTCAGCATGTCTTTGTCCTCTTCATGCTTCTGCAGCTGCGCCCAGAACCGAAGCCAATATGTTCCTCGATATGGGAGAATGAAAACAGTGGTGCAACCCCCATGGAACGGTGGCAAACGAAAATTCGTAAAGTGCGACAATACCTAAGGGGGTGGGCGAAACACACTAGTGGTGTTTACAAGAAGGAAAAGAAGAGGCTTCTCGACAAGCTTGATAGCTTGGATAAAAAAGCTGAGACAGTTGTTTTAACAACACAAGAGGTTGATCTAAAACAATGTATAAATAATAGGTTGGCTGAGCTATTACGGGAAGAGGAAATAAAATGGTACCAACGGGCAAAGGTTAAGGAGTTACTGGAGGGTGACTCAAACACCAAATACTTCCAGTTGGTCGCTGAAAGGATCAAGGGCACCGAGAGGGGGGGGGGGGGGGGTGAATCGGTGTGTCAACAATTTCTCCCAAACGTACTTTAGGCGTGAAGCTAGCAAGACTAGATATGGTGATAACAAAAGCAAGCGATGCGCGCACACAATCTAGTCTATGCAACAAGCAACACCCTAGCAAGCAATTCTACCAAGTAGTAAAGCCTAACAAGCAATTCTACCAAGTAGTAAAGAGACAACCTATCATGCAATTCTACTAGCACATAAAAGTAAATGCGGAAGCGTAAATGCTAGTATGTAAAGGAGATAAGGATAGGAATGCTCATGATTTTTCCCGTGGTCTCGGAAGGGTGGCGCCTTCCCCTACTCCACGTTGGGTCACTCCCGCCGGAGTCTCGACCCCGTCCCTCCGCTCGATGGCGATCCCTCCTAGAGCACACTTCACCCTCCGAGTGAAGTCGCGGGCACGTCCCGCCGGGCTCGATCCCGGGTACTCTTCCGGAGGTAAGGCTCCGCACTTGATGCGTGCCAAAGGGCGCTCCACTAGTGATGCTTCTTTCGCACGGGAAGCTCCAAGACCGTGTACAAACTTGTGTTAGCTTCCACAATCTCCTTGGACAGCTCAACACCAACGCCTAACCGGTCTAGGCCTCGCCATAGACCAAGAGTAACAAACCGAAGTGACTCTCTCAAGCTCACACTAGCCTAGAGATCAAGTGGATGCAATTGCTACTCTCTCAAGCACTAGGATCACTCCAAATCCTTCACAGTGCTTCTCTCCCTTGCTCTTGGCTTCCTCTGAGTTTCCTGCACTCCAACAATGGCCAAGAGACCCCTCAAGGGGCGGGCAACCAACTATTTATAGGCTACCAACCCAAAACTAGCCGTTGCCCAAAAGTGCCCTGCGAAACTAGAGACCGTACAAAGGACCGTACTGTCCGGTCTCTTCCAGACCGTATTGTCCGGTCTCTATTTCCAGGCGCATCTCCATCTTCTTCTTCATCTCCAATGAAGACCGTACTGTCCGGTCCCTAGGACCGTACCGTCCGGTCGATTGTCCGGTCTTCATTTCTTCCACTTCCAGAAACTCCAACTTCTCTGTCTGGAAATCCTCTGATGACCGTACCATACGGTCCCTAGACCGTACTGTCCGGTCCTATTGTCCGGTCTTCATTTTCTCAGCATCCCGAGACTTCACTTCTCTGTCTGGATCTTCAATGAAGACCGCATTGTACGGTCCCTAGGACCGTACTGTCCGGTCTCTTCCGGATAAGCTGAAAACTTGATCCACTCTTGATCCTTGCTTCCAACTTCTTCATCCTTGGTTCCTCTTCTTCTCTTCAGCCACCCTAGCCCTCAAGAGACTCACAATGCATCCATTTGATCTCTAACCTAGTGTGCTCTAAGAGAACCAATTCGATCCCTCTTGATAGTCCGGTTTTTCCTATGGACTCAAGCTAACATCTAACCAAGCAACACTCGCTTGGATCTAGCATGTCCTTAGCCTTGATCCACATCTTCTCCGCGACTCCATCAAGCTCTCGATCCGAATTGTCGAGGCAACCAATCACCAAGTCGTCGATAGATAGAATATGTGAGACGACGCTTCATTGACATGACCATTTGAATATCCTACAAGGAAATGTTAGTCACATCAATATGGTCACCCAATCACCAAAACATTCATACCTTTGGGGTTTCCAAACTCCAATGGTCATGAAGCTTACAGTCGCTAATGGTAAACATAGAAAGACGAGGATTTTTCAACTAAAAGACCGCTACATTCATATACCACAATATCTTTGATCTTTTACAAAAGTCAAGTATATGTTGGACAAAACTAATTTTATTTTGCTTACTAAATGTTGCAGTGTATCATGTTACAGCCAAACGCTTAGACTAACACTGCTCAAGTGTATCAAACCTTGTATTATCTATTGACCTCCATATCGAACCACACAAACATTTCAGTTTTCAAAAATGAAAAATGTGATATATGTTTCATGATGTTTTGATGAAAAAAAAGGATGGGTCCCATCGTAATAACAGCATACGCGCGGCAACGCCGCGCGAGTTTTCTAGTATACTATATAAAAGGGGGTATGCAACAAGTGGTATTATTTGTAAAATAAATTATTTAGAAACATAAACAAATCATCCGCATGTTTGAATCAAACAAGTTTTCGTTATTCAAGGCTGCAAAAGTTGCAGACCGTTGGTGCAACTGGCACTACAATCCAACCTGTCCTTTGTTTCCATGGCGGAAGCTCAATGAGTAGTGCAGCGCATATCGTTTTTTGAATGATGTGCCGGGAGAGAGTATCCAAACTGAAATTTCATTAAAACATGTCATTAACAGACTAGTCATTTTGTTTACAACATGTTCAGCAAGAAAAATGTTTTACATATGGGAGGAGATAAGATACCATGTGTCTACAACGCCCATGATCATTCTACAAAGAGCAACAATGAAGAGCATAACTTAGCCCAAGCCAAAAACAATTTGTCGCTTGCCAACTTGTGCCACCACCAAGCGAGCCCTTCGATGATCTTCATCCCACGGTGATTGTTATGCATAGACTCGATGTTCACGTACGACAATCATGATTTGCAACACCTTAAAACCCATCCGATATCCAAACGATGAACTCCAACGCCCGATGAGGAGAGGAAGCCTCAAAGGAGGGAGAATAATCGAAAGGAAAATGAGATCCAAGAGAGGGGATCATGGTCTCGCTATGCCAGCATATGATGAGATGATGCAATTAGGAGATGCAAACTCTATGAAGAAGAATACTGACAGCAAACACTTGTCAACTCACTCATGCATCAACTTTGCTTAGTGTCGTCTGCAGCCCATGAAGTCCCAGCAATACTCACTCTGCAGCAAACAGCCACAGACACTGAACCTGAAGGCTTGAAGGTGGCTTGTTTATTCTGAACTGAATCTCAAGCTTATGCAGAGGAGAACAACAAATCTGCAAGAAACGTTTGTACACGAAACAACGACCAGCATCGATTTCACTAAATGGCTGAACTGGAAGGACGAGTTCTACAATGATGCCCGGGCCTACGAGTGCAAATGCAGTGCTTCGTCAATATCCAGAAAGAATCCCATTGCTTAGTTAAAACAGTCAGGTTGAAGCTCGGAATGAAACTAAATAAGATTTCTTTTCCCCTCAACAAATAGTTAATGAGCACTTCATTAGGATTTAGGACTAGTACATGAGCACCTCTGTCCATACATATCATGTCTAAATCAAAAAAATTAACTTACCAAGTATATCTAAAATTGAATACTGTACTTTATTTCAGTGTTTTTGTATGAACTTTTATTCTATTTTTTTTAGCAAGAATGAAGCTCTTCTTTAGAGGGACAGGACGCATAAAATAAATGGGAGGAACAAAATAGATCCAACAAATGTACCTAAGTAGATGTGTATGAAAGCATATACTCCTCTCGTTTCAACTAATAGACTATCATGTCTTTTATTGCTAGATATCTCTTCCACCAATCATCTTTGTCCTTTTATTTTGGCGCGCCCAGTGCCTTATATGGATAATTTTTTCATAGAATCTCTAATGGCACTAAGATGCACCCTAGCTACGGAGCCCAACCTAGTTCTGTGCCTTCTATTATTTTCCCGTAGCTCCTTATACGTAGCTACGACTTGCATGACTTATGCTACGAGCTCACCCATCCAAACTCTAGAAATGCATACATGCCTCAATAGTTTAGGCTTGGGAGATGTCAGAAATGGACAAGTTACTAGCTCCTCTTGACTAGGTAAGTTGCTAATTGTTTACATGCCGTCAAGTGTGTGCCTGCATAATCCACGACCTAGACTAGCTCATTAATTGCTCCCATTCGAGTTGGAATTCATTCATTAAAAAAAATGCACAGATTCATGGCTTATGAGCGCATTTTAATTTCATTCTGTAGTGTCATGAAGATTCCCTGCTAGGAGCTATAACGGTTCCATCTGCAAGGTACCATGTGCTATTCTTGCCAGATCTTCGCACGCATGTTTCGACCTCTTGCCACAGCATGCCTTGCCTGACTAACTTGTGTCACGACTTGTGCAGAGGTATCTCCGGTGCTGGCGCCCGCACGACCAGACGATTGAGCAGCCTCCTACCTAAAGCTCATCCACTGGACACGCCATCTCCGGACGCTTCATGATCTGCGCATGGAGCAGGTCTAGCGGTCGCCGGAGGAGGCCGCAGGTTAATTCCCCTATCTGTTGTTGCGGTGGCCGGAGGCTGGGCGGCTTCGGCGTTTCCACAAACAAAACTGTGGTCTCCGGCGGGGACGGTAGCGTGACGTGACTAATCCGGGCCGCAGGATGACGAGTGGACGGTTTACAGGCAACCAGGGGTGGTCGCTATTTGAAATAGCGACCGCCCCGGGGTCGCCAGAAATGCCAGCTCCTCTTCTCGCCAGCGCCGCCGGTACTATGGCCGCCCCACGCATCCTCCCTCAACTCCGAGTGGTTGGAGTTTGAAACTACACCGACGAGGAACGCTGCCTCTGCTTGTTGCCATTGTTCGCCGGAACGCCGCCGCATTCTTCTTCTTCGAGTGTGTGCCTTCTTGTTGCTCAGTCGGGCATGTGCGTGGCGCAAGTAGAGCAGTTTAAACTGGCAGAGTGGCTGCAAGACGCCGGTGTCCCTGATGTAATCGCCGCCCGCCGGACAAGCGGTCAAGGAAGGCATTGCTGCTCTGTTCAGAAGCCCGTTCCACGATCTGTTCAGAGAATAGGATATCAACTTGCAATTTGATTGAAATCGGAGTGGGTGGAGCCCGTGATGGATTAAAATCTACGGTTTCGGCGATAGTTCAGGGACGAAGTTGACCATTACGCCATGAAGATGAACATACCCTATGACCTTTGGAATGATAAATGGGGAATTCGTGGAAAGAGAATGATGAAACGGGAAGTTGGGAACTGATGTAGCATTGATTGACTGATGTATTCTGTTTGCATTCGATGTGTTGCAACCACCATGACACAGCACTTGCTGTACAGTACAGGACTCGAACGAGATCATATGCAATTTTTTATCTGTTGCGTTGAGATCCAGCCCTCTAAACTTTAGACCTCTAAAATCAAAGAAAATCTTGTCGTTTAGGAATATTAAATAAAATCTAATTACAAAACCTTTTTGCAAATGTGCGCTAATTTGCGAGATGAATCTAATGAGCCTAATTAATCTATGTTTTACCACAGTGATGCTACAGTAATGGTCAGCTAATCAGGGCTTAATTACCCTCATTAGATTCGTCTTGCGAATTAGACCAGAGGTTCTGCAATTAGTTTTGTAATTAGACTTTATTTAACACTCTTAAATTATAAAATTCTTTTTGATGTGACAGCTCTAAAATTTAGATCCCGGGATCCAAACGCACCCTCTGTTTAGTGGCACATGTAAATCAACTAGTTAAGCCATGTGTTCACCGGACGGGACGTCATTTTTCTATCTGTTCAGTGAAACATGATCCAGAGCATAAGGATCGGAGCTTCATATATACGAGTATGCATGCCCTGTACACCGGCATGATTCATGAAGCCTGCATGGATTGATTCTTCGTGTAGGCATATACAAAAATAAAAAACAAAATAAAAGATGTGTATGCTAGGGTTGGGAAGTATCAAGAATATCTCCTGAAAATGTACCTCTATTTATGGCAAGACATATACTCTCATTTCAACTCCCAGAAAACCATGTGCTTGTATACAATCAAATCTTGTCCTTTATACCGTTGAAAGGATCAAGGGCACCGAGATGGGGGGGTGAATCGGTGTCTCAATAATTTCTCCCAAACGTACTAGAGGCGTGAAGCTAGCAGACTAGATATGGTGACAACAAGAAGCTAGCGATGCGCGCACACAATCTAATCTAGCAACAAGCAACACCCTAACAAGCAATTCTACCAAGTAGTAAAGAGACAACATATCATGCAATTCTACTAGCACATAAGTAAATGCGGAAGCGTAAATGCTAGTATGTAAGGAGATAGAGATAGGAATGCTCATGATTTTCCTGTGGTCTCGGAAGGATGGCGCCTTCCTCACTCCACGTTGGGTCACTCCCGCTAGAGTGTCGACCCCGTCTCTCCGCTCGAAGGCGATCCCTCCTAGAGCACACTTCACCCTCCGAGTGAAGTCGCGGGCACGTTCCGCCGGGCTCGATCCCGGGTACTCTTCCGGAGGTAAGGCTCCGCACTTGATGCGTGCCAAAGGGCGCTCCACTAGTGATGCTTCTTTCGCACGGGAAGCTCCAAGACCGTGAACAAACTTGTGTTAACTTCCACAATCTCCTTGGAAAGCTCAACACCGACGTCTAACCGGTCTAGGCCTTGCCATAGACCAAGAGTAACAAACTGAAGTGACTTTCTCAAGCTCACGCTAGCCTAGAGATCAAGTGGATGCATTTGCTACTCTCTCAAGCACTAGGATCACTCCAAATCCTTCACAAGTGCTTCTCTTTCTTGCTCTTGGCTTCCTCTGAGTTTTCTGCACTCCAACAATGGCCAAGAGGCCCCTCAAGGGGCGGGCAACTAACTATTTATAGGCTACCATTCCAAAACTAGCCGTTGCCCAAAAGTGCCCTACGAAACTAGAGACCGTACAAAGGACCGTACTGTCCGGTCTCCTCTAGACCGTAATGTCCGGTCTCTATTTCCAGGCGCACCTCCATTTCCTTCTTCTCTGTCTGATCATCTCCAATGAAGACCGTACTGTCCGGTCCCTAGGACCGTACCGTCCGGTCGATTGTCCGGTCTTCATTCTCTTCACTTCCAGAAACTTCAACTTCTCTGTCTGGAAATCCTCTGATGACCGTACCATACGGTCCCTTGACCGTACCATACGGTCCATTGTCTGGTCTTCATTTTCTCAGCATCCCGAGACTTCCCTTCTCTGTCTGGATCTTCAATGAAGACCGTACCATACGGTCCCTAGGACCGTACAGTCCGATCTCTTCTGCAAAAGCTGAAAATTTGATCCACTCTTGATCCTTGCTTCCAACTTCTCCATTCTTGGTTCCTCTTCTTCTCTTCAGCCACCCTAGCCCTCGAGAGACTCACTATGCATCCATATGATCTCTAACCTAGTGTGCTCTAAGAGAACCAATTCGATCCCTCTTGATAGTCCGGTTTTTCCTATGGACTCAAGCTAACATATACACTAAGCCAACGCTTGCTTGGATCTAACATGTCCTTGGCCTTGATCCATCTTCAACCTTGACTCTATCAAGTTCTCGATCCGAATTGTCGAGGCAACCAATCACCAAGTCGTCAATAAGATAGAGTTTGTGAGACGACACTTCCATTGACATGACCATTTGAATATCCTACATGGAAATGTTAGTCACATCAATATGGTCACCCAATCACCAAAACATTCATACCTTTGGGGTTTCCGAGCTCCAATGGTCATGAAGCTTACAATCTCCCCTTTTTGGTGATTGGTGACAACACATATCAAAAGATAAGAAATGGAATGTGTAAGAGTGATCGAGAAGAAAAAGAAACGGATATCAAGGTAGTCATAGCTCAAAAGGTATCACCTGCAAAATAGAGTTAGTGCACATGAGTGATATATATGGAATAAAAACAAGAGCTATGACCATAACGCTTGTGATGATAAGTTTATAAGATAATCCTGCAAAAGCAAGTGAGTGCACATATCATCACAAAAGAGGAAACCTGGCAAGATAAATATAATAAAGCGCATCCAGGTTAGCATACACTCACAGCAATATACAAGATATATAGATAACGAGCAAGTGTATGAAAAGAAACCAAGTGTATTCTTGATGAGCTAAACACCAGCTCACAAAACTCCCCCTGAACACAAGGATCACTCCACTACTCCCCCTGGACCTATACAAGATCACTCTATCTCTCTCCCCTTTGGCACCAATGACCAAAAAGAGAAGGAAGAAAGAGAAAAACTGCTATCCTACGCGTCGGAGGCTGGAGGAGGTGGTGCAGCAGTAGTGGCCACTGTAGACTCTGAAGCTGAGGTGGTGTCCTGCTGCTGAGAAGGTGGTACTGGAGGTGTCCACGTCCAAGTTCGAGGCATCCCCAAAGACTCCTGTGACTGAGAAAGTGGTGCGTACACCATAAGCTGCCTGTCAAGTGCTAGTCCAGGAGACTCTGTCTGGAGAAGAGTCTGCTCAAGCTGTGCTGCAGGCTCGACTACCTCTGTGTCGGAAGCTGAGTGTACCGACGGAGTAGGAGAGCGACCGAGAGGTGAAGGTGTCCTGGAAGGTGGATCCTGTCCTGTAGCGAGAGCCTCATCTATCTCCTCACGAGTATAGCCAAAGTCAGTGATATCTGCTGTGAGTATGGAGTCTGTCTGTACTGAGGCGGTCTGAGCTACTGTGTCGAAGTCAAGTGAACGAACTGGCAGTGGTGACACAAAGAACGGACTCGTCAGCTGAATCGGTGAGAAGCTCGGAGCTGTAGTAGTAAGAAGTGTTGACGGTGTCATGGAGAGGCCTGGTGAAGACAGGTACTGGTGTGAAGGTCCTGCCTCTCCTGTCAAACCAGCGAACATGGACGTCGACGGCCCCACCGTAGGTGCACCAGCAGGTGAGATGGGAGCCGTGAGTAAGGTGCTGAACTATGTCCCTGGCTGGATGACTGTCCCGCCTGTGTCTGAGCAAACTGCTGCTGTAGCTGCTGCTGCTGCTGCTGAAACTGTACCGTGTCTGGTGGCAGCACACCTGGGAAAGAGATAGGAGGGAACGGTGGGAGTCCTGGTACTGCCTGTCCAAAAAGTCGAAGTGTCTGAGCGATCGCCTCGAAACCAGTGAACATCGAGGACAAGCCAGTAGCCATCTGCCTCTGTGTGTGAACAACGCTGTCCATCAGCTGTCGATCACTCTCTCTGTCCTCTCTCTGACTCCGGAGCTCTCTACGGAGCTCTGCTAGCTCTGCTCGAAGAAGTGTATCTGACTGTGCTGGAGCTGTAGCAGAAGCTGAAGGTCCTGCTCTGTAGTCCGGTGTCTCGTCCTCAGGAATGGAATCCATGAGATTATCAGTATGTACGTGATGCTCTGTCTCAGTAGCTGTGTCACCTGGCCCCTGTGAAGAACTTCCCTGTGAAACTGACTCCCGGGCAGCAACCCGTCTGTCGGAGGCAGGAAGGGGTGTGTAAGCTGTAGTCATCAAGGGCAGGTCATCGTAGTCCTCCTGAGTCAACAGACCTAGCCTCCTCAGAATGTAGCAAATCAGAGGTCCGAAGGCTAAGTGTCTAGCAGCAATACTCTCAGCAATGACATCATCCATCTGGCACAGTATCAAGTCAACCAAATCAAAGCCCCTGTGCCTCAGCATCATCATGACAATCCACTGTGAGAGAATAGAGAACTGATCCCTATATCCACTCCTGGGAACAAGCGACCTGCTCAGTATGCTCCTGAGAACTCTGCCCTCGTGTGTAAGTCTGGTGTGAGCTCGGCTGTAGTTCTGCGGGTGAGGTGGAGGAAAAGCAATGCTCATGTCATCATCAGTCGGCAAGTGTCCCCCAAGAGGTCTGCGGGGAGGCTCCATCCCTGGGTGAGCAAGCGGAAACACTCTGGTCTCGTGCTGGATGGTATCAAGGGCCTCTACGAGGTTCTCCCTCGTCACTCTGTGGGGCTGTCCTCTGAGCATAAACCAAATGGCTGACCGATCTAGAGCAATCCACAGTGAAGCATAGAAATCCATCACGATATCATGGTCCCATCTCATCGGTGTGGTGATGATCTCCTTAAGGCACGGGATATAGGACAAGTGTCGTGTGAAGTCTATCCCGGCACCTCTGGTAGCAACCTCTATGCTGCAGTGCTGGTGAGTGACAAAGAGTCTCTCAGGTCCACCAGTACGAAATCTACTCCTCAGTCCAGCTGCTATCCTCTGCTGAAGTAGAGTCCAGAACCGACCCCCAGCTGCTGGGTCTCGCCTAGGTGGCACCCAAGTCTCCTCTATAACTCGTCTGAACATCTTGAGGACGGGGCCTGGCAGCCTGAGAGCGTCCTCAGCAAGAACATCCTTGAGAGTGGCCTTCCTGTCGAGTGCACAGAAGTTCACCCTCATCCTCTGCCTGTCCTCCTCAGTGACGAAGGGAGGACCGTCACCTGAGCTGGAAGAGCTGTCCTCCTCCTCTGCCTCTGGCTGCACCTGCTGCTCCTGCGCGGTCCTCGACGTACCAGCCCCACAGGTGGACGAAGTCCGCTGCACTGTAGCTCTAGCCCTGGAAGACCTCCTCGGTGTCTCCCCCTGTCCTCCTGCAGCTGTGTCCCTGATCCGGAAACCAGTGTCTCTGTCAGAAGGTATGTCAACTGAAGCTGCCCTGAGAGCCTGGTCCCACTCACGATCACCAGTCTTCTGCTTCTTCTTCTTGGGCTGCTCAATGACCTTGGCCTTTCCTCTGTCACGATCTCCTCTGCCCCTGCCTCTGCCTCTGCCAGAACCTCCTGCCATATCTGCTGACTGGACTGCAGACAAGATAGGTGTAAGGATCGTGTGACCGAGAGGGGGGGGGTGAATCGGTCACCTCTAGAATCTATTTCCAAACACTTACACCCAAGCAACTCCTAGCGAGTAGTTCTAGTAACAAGGTAAAACACACTAAGGAGTATCCTTAACCTATTTAGCTAGTGCATATAGATAACACACATCACACTAGCAACCTAGCACAAGATAGATAGATAGCGGAAGACTTAAGCTAGGCAAGGCAAGGTAACAAGATAACTAGAGACAAGGCAACCAAAATACTAGGCACACTAAGTAGAGTCCTTAGAGCTACTAGATAGGCTATAACAAATAAGCCACGAGCAAGGCAATCAAGCAAACCTAGTGAAGCTAGTAGGCACCAAGGTAAACACACAAGCAAGATAAGAGCACAACTCAAGTACTACAAGCAATCTTATGAAGTGCGATAAGTAAATGCGAGTAGTAAAGGAGAAGGGATAGAGAATGCTCATGATGTTCTCCCGTGGTCTCGGAAGGATGGCGCCTTCCCCTACTCCACGTTGGGTCACTCCCGCCGGAGTCTCGACCCCGTCCCTCCGCTCGATGGCGATCCCTCCTAGAGCACACTTCACCCTCCGAGTGAAGTCGCGGGCACGTCCCGCCGGGCTCGATCCCGGGTACTCTTCCAGAAGTAAGGCTCCGCACTTGATGCGTGCCAAAAGGCGCTCCACTAGTGATGCTTCTTTCGCACGGGAAGCTCCAAGACCGTGTACAAACTTGTGTCGACTTCCACAATCTCCTTGGACAGCTCAACACCGACGCCTAACCGGTCTAGGCCTTGCCATAGACCAAGAGTAACAGCCCTAGATGACTCTCTCAAGCCCACACTAGCCTAGAGATCAAAGGATGCAACTTGCTACTCTCTCAAGCACTAGGATCACTCCAAATCCCTCTCAAGTGCTTCACACTTCTTCCTCTTGGCTTCTTGGCAGCACCTCCCCTCTTTCCTGGGTCCAAGAGCACCTCAAAGAGGTAAACAACCGACTATATATAGGCCTCCAACCTCAAACTAGCCGTTGTCCAAAAGTGCCCAGTCTGCGTGATGACCGTACAATGGACCGTATTGTCCGGTCTCCATCTGACCGTATTGTCCGGTCTTCACCAGACCGGCATCCAGGGAGTGCTGCAACTCATCTCAGACCAGACCGTATTGTACGGTCCCTAGGACCGTATTGTCCGGTCTCCATTCTTCATCAGCCAACAGAAACTTCTCCTTCTCTGTTGCTCTTCTCCTGTAAGACCGTATTGTACGGTCTCACGACCGTATTGTCCGGTCAACTGTCCGGTCTCCACTTCTCCATTTCCAGAAACTTCAGCTTCTCTGTCTGGAAATCCTCTGTAGACCGTATTGTACGGTCTCAACGACCGTACTGTCCGGTCCCTTCTGCCTTCGCAGCTTCGATCTTCTTCTTGATCTTCTTCTTCAAGACTTGATCTTTTTGGTTCCTTCAACTCTCTTCTGCCACCCTAGCCCCTGAGAGACTCACCATGCATCCAATGATCTCTATAACTAGTGTGTACTAAGAGAACCACCTCGAACCCTCTTGATAGTCCGGTTTTTCCTATGGACTCAAGCTAACATCTAACCAAGCAACACCGCTTGGATCTAGCATGTCCTTAGCCTTGATCCATATCTTCTCCGCGACCTCATCAAGTCCGTTCTTGTGTAGATGAAGGCAACCAATCATCCTTTTCATTTAAGTTCATGGTGTGTTGGCGTTCACCACCAACGTACGGAGCTTTCTTCATATGTGACCTATAAGATCTCACAAAGAGTGTTAGTCACATTCATGGTTCTCATCCTATCACCAAAACATTCATACCTTGGGTTTCCCTAGCTCCAATGGTCATGAAGCTTACAATCTCCCCCTTTTTGGTGATGGATGACAACCATGATAAAAATGATCGAGAAGATAAAGAATGTAATGACAAAAGCCAAGATAAAAGCGCAACTCGATCAAGACACTAAACAACAAGTATATGATAGAGAGATAGTTACCTTGTTGATTAGGTCGAGGCAAGTCATAGCTCAAAAGAAGTCACAAGTTAGAGCAAAAACTCATATCACAAGTGAAAGAAAGCACATGGAGCTATGACAAGCAAAGGTTGCAAGGGGTTTACCTTCATACTTACTTTGTAGAATTCCGCTCCCCCTTGACAAGTGCACTAATTTCAAGATTGTGTGAAGATCGATCATCTTGATCACTTGATCTTCATTCGCGCACACTCACCTCAAGATTGTGCGAAGATCGATCGTCTTGATCACTTGATCTTCTCTTGTACAAACTCCCCCTTGAGGTGACATCTTCCAACTCATGATAAGTCCAAACTCTTCTTCCCCGTATTCTTCTCCGCTCGAACTCTTCTCCCCCGATATTCTTGCTCGATCATTAAGCCCAACTCTTCTCCCCCTTTGGCATCTATCACTCAAAAAGAAATCTTCCAAGGGAGAAAAGGTTAGTGTAAATATATGAGACGAGTGGGAAAATGAGTTACTTGATTTGGCGTGAAGCTCCCCCTTGATCCGTGATTCTCCATCTCCCAACAATTTCCCTACACACATTCTCAAAAGAATATTGTCTTGAAGTACATAGGGGTTAGTTGATGATGATGGAAATGTATGAACCCTTAGACTTTGAGCCGCGCAAGTGGATTTAACCTTGGAGCTCAAAAATCTTGGTTCAATGGGCATGAAGCTCATATAGCATTGCTATAAATTCATCATAGGAGGTCATATACTCATATTGTGAATAAGCAACTCCCCCTAGATGGGTGCTCGGCGCCGAGACACTTATGCAAGATGCATGATGCGAATGCAAGGAATGATAAGTGTACAATGCATGATGCTATAAGGGTAAAACAAGAGAAAGCTAAGAGCGAAGTTACCAACAACAAGTTTGAGCCCTCCATGAGCTTGATCACAACGAGCCATTCTTCAAAGCCTCGGGAGCCAAGTGCCACCAATCCCAAGCTTAACCATGCTCATTGCTATCTCAAGAAGGTTAGTCGTCGGTCCTACAAAACAAGAAGAACACACAAAAACAACAACACAAACAAAAACAAGCAAAGTATATATACATATATACAAATGTAAGCTCAAGGATATCAAGTGAAGTCGGAGAGGTCGAGAACATTAAGTTCTCCCCGGAGCTTACAAAAGGTCTTCTTGTCAAGTGGCTTGGTGAAGATGTCCGCCAATTGTTCATGAGTCCGAACACCAATCAATTCAATATCCTTCTTGGCCACATGATCTCGAATGAAGTGATGCTTGACTTCAATGTGCTTGGCATGGCCGTGATCACCCTTGTTGAGAGCCATATTGATAGCACTTTCGCTATCACAATAGAGAGGTACTTGCCCATAAGATAATCCATAGTCCAATAGGGTTTGCTTCATGTATAGGAGTTGAGCACAACAAGCACCGGCCGCCAAATATTCCGCCTCCGCCGTAGAGATAGCCACACAATTTTGTTTCTTGGAACTCCATGAGATGAGTGATTGTCCAAGAAATTGGCATCCACCGGAGGTACTCTTTCTACTCACTTTGCATCCGGCGAAGTCCGAGTCCGCATAGCCAACAAGTCCAAAGTCCGAGCCTTTTGGATACCATAGGCCCATTGTAGGAGTGCTCTTGACATACCTAAGAATTCTTTTCACGGCACTCATATGGGACTCCTTGGGGTTAGCTTGATAACGAGCACAAAGGCACACACTAAACATGATATCCGGTCTAGATGCGGTAAGGTAAAGAAGTGAACCAATCATAGAACGATAGAGTTTAGGATCCACCGGTATACCTTTTACATCCACATCAAGAGGGACACTTGTAGCCATAGGTGTGTCGTAGGACTTGGAGTCTTCCATGCCGAATCTCTTAAGAAGATCCCGAGTGTACTTCTCTTGGTAGATGAACGTGCCCTCCTTCATTTGCTTGACTTGAAAACCGAGGAAGACATGAAGTTCACCTATCATGGACATCTCAAACTCTTTCTTCATAAGAGCACGGAACTCATCATTATAGATTTCGTTAGTGGAGCCATAGATGATATCATCAACATAGATTTGACAAACAAAGAGATCATCACCAATATGCTTAGTAAAGAGAGTGTTGTCGATACTACCGATCTTGTAGCCCTTGGTGATGAGATGATCTCGAAGTCGTTCATACCATGCTCTTGGTGCTTGTTTGAGTCCGTAGAGAGCCTTCTTAAGCTTGTACACATGGTCCGGATGCTCGGGGTCCTCGAAGCCGGGAGGTTGCTCTACATAAACTTCTTCATTGATTAGTCCATTGAGAAATGCACTTTTCACATCCATTTGGTGAAGTTTAAAATCAAAATGAGAAGCATAAGCAAGAAGTGTTCTTATAGCCTCAAGACGAGCGACGGGGGCGAAAGTCTCGTCAAAATCGACGCCTTCAACTTGAGAGTAGCCCTTCGCCACAAGTCTTGCCTTGTTCCTCACGATTGCTCCCTTCTCATCTTGCTTGTTCTTGAAGACCCACTTAGCGCCAATGACATTGGATCGCTTGGGCCGCTTCACCAACTTCCAAACATCATTCCTCTTGAAGTTGTTGAGCTCCTCTTGCATGGATAGCACCCACTTGTGATCTTTCAAGGCTTCCTTGATCGTCTTCGGCTCTAGGGTAGAGACAAAAGAGAAATTCTCAACAATGTTAGCTTCATCAACATAATTTGGCTTATATTGACTTCTCCTAGTCTTTAACCCTTGAGAAGGACTCCCAATGATGAGATCACGTGAATGATCCCTAGCAATGGGTTTGTGCTTCCTTGAAGGTTCTTGTCGAGGAGGAGGAGGAGCCGGCGAAGTGTCTTGCGCGTCTCTTGCGGCTTGCTCCCTAGAGATGTGAGTGTCTTGTTGTCGAAGAGGTGAGCCCGAGCCATCATCTTGAGTTGAAGTAGATTGTGCTTGTTCTTGATTGCTCGGTGAAGCTTGGCTCGTAGATGCATGAGGTAGACTTGATGGCGCTTGTTGCGGTTCATTTGGAGTAGCTTGACTCGAAGATGCTTGTTGCGGTTCGCTTGGAGTAGCTTGACTCGAAGATGCTTGTTGCGGATCACTTGAAGGTGCTTGATGTTGTTCACTTGAGGGAGAGCTTGGATTCACTTGAGATGTGCTCGTAGAAGGTCCGCTTGATGAAGTTGTTGGAGGAGGTGTCGGAGGTTCGTCTTCACGAGGAATAACTTCACCAATGGGCATGTTCTCCAAGGCTTCCTCGACGGGTTCATCACCTACAATATGAGAAGGAGGGTCTTCTCGAGACCCGTGAGACTCATCAAATTGCACATCATAGGTTTCTTCAACAAAGCCGGTAGAGGTGTTGTAAACCCGATAAGCCTTGGCCGAGCCCGAGTAACCGACAAGAATGCCCACGTCGGTCCTCTTCTCGAACTTGCCAAGTCTTTCCCTCTTCTTGTAGATATAGCACTTGCAACCAAACACTCGGAAGTAGGCAACATTCGGTCTTCTCCCAACAATCACTTCATATGGAGTCTTGTTTAGCAACTTGTGAGGATAAATCCGGTTGGAGGTGTAGCATGCGTGTTGATAGCTTCCGCCCAAAACTTCTCCGGAGTGTTGTACTCATCAAGCATAGCACGAGAAAGAGTGATAAGTGTCTTGTTCTTCCTCTCAACAACACCATTTTGTTGAGGAGTGTATGTAGCCGAGAACTCATGCTTGATGCCAACCTCATCACAATAGTCTTCAATGATAGAGTTTTTGAACTCCGTCCCATTGTCACTCCGAATCTTCTTGATGTGATGCCCATACTCATTTTGCACTCTTCTAGCAAACTTCTTGAATATCCCAATTGCTTGTGCCTTGTTCTCAAGAAAGAATACCCAAGTATATCTTGAGTAGTCGTCCACTACCACCAAGCAATAGAGATTTCCACCAATGCTCACATAAGTTGTAGGCCCGAAGAGATCAATGTGTAGGAGCTCAAGAGGTCTTGAAGTTGACAAGAAATTCTTGGATGGATGAGGTGAAGCCACTTGCTTTCCGGCTTGGCATGCACTACATAGCTTGTCCTTCTCAAAGGTGACATCCTTGACTCCTCTCACTAGCTTGTTCTTCATCACATGCTTGAGTTGACCCATACCAATGTGAGCAAGCCTTCGATGCCATAGCCAACCTAGAGCGGACTTAGTGAAGAGACAAGTGCTAGGGGCAACAATGTTAGTCTCAAAATCAACAACATATAGATTATTATGACGAAAGCCCTTGATAGTGAGACCCATAGCATCATTATGAAGAACCACCCCATTAGCATCAAAGTTACAAGAAAAGCCAAGATCACATATTTGAGCAACGGATAGAAGATTGAAGTTTAGGGACTCAACAAGCAATACATTAGAGATAGAGAGGTCATTTGAGATAGCCACCTTACCAAGACCTCTCACCTTGTGCTTGGAGTTGTCCCCAAATGTGACCTTGTCATGATCTTCATTTTCTTCCAAGTTGGTGAAGATGGATGAAGTACCGGTCATGTGTTGAGTGCACCCACTATCCAACACCCAATGTTTGCCACCAATCTTGTAGTTCACCTTGGAAGTAGCCATCAAGCAAAGAGGAGTGTTAGTATCATGAGAATCAATTGACATATCATTTACCTCTTGCTTGCTCTTGATGTAGGCCATAGGAACTCCATTGAGAAAGTCCAAGTCCAATGCATCCAAGGCGTCAATCATTGCCTTGGTGACTCCATTGTGTCTCCACATGGTCCGATCAACACCCATGTGTGTGACATGAGTTCCAAGTTGAAGACCTTGAAACCTTCCCACATCTCCACTAGCATTGAAGTACTCAAGAATGTTGTAGATTTGATTCTCATAGGATAGTGCCATCAAGATCATGTCCTTGAGAGTCATACCACTAATATCATCATTGAGATCATTTAGAATGTGGACCTTCCTATTGTATGGTATCATAGAGATCACCGTGTGAATAGCATGCTCATCACTAATCTTGTCTTCTCCTTCAAAAGAGTTCACTCTAGCCACCAACACAAGAAGTCTCTTCCAACAATCAAGCCAAGACTCTCCATCTTCCCTATAGAACACATCATACATGTCGAAGAGGTGATAGTGAGGCCGATCGGCAAGATCCGGCTCATACAAGTTGTAGTAGTCTTCAAAGAGGGATGGCAAGACTTCTTTCTTCATGTGATATTCCTTGATAGGCTCCGGCTCATCATCACTAGCACTTGAATAGTCATCATCACAATAGAAGACGGGAACTCTATCATCTTCTTCTTCTTCCTCATCATCACTTGGGGTCTTGAATGTGTTAGAGAGCAAAGAGCAAGCCCTTCTTCTTGTATGATCTCAATGACTTGCTCAATTGAATATGACTCAAGCTCAAAGCTCTCAAACTCAATGTGATCACCATACTTGTCCTTCGGGAGAGCATCAAGAAACCTTCAAGAAACCTTCTAAGAGCTTGACCCTTAGTGACTATCCAAAGCTTGTTCTCATTTATCCTCTTGATGAGAGAATCCATCGAAGAGCAAACTCAACAAGATCTTCATTCGGCTCCATAGAGATGTGGTCCAACTCATCACATAGCTTGAGATATCCATCCTCTTGATCCCGAGAAGAAGAACCTTCACCAACACGAGATGATGATTGAGCTTGAGGTAGAGGTTGAGCTTCAATGTGTTGATCTTCACTTGCATGAGAGATATCCTTGCCCTTCTTGATATCCTCCTCAAGAGAGGAGAGAATAGCAACCACCTCATCATAGGGCATGTTCACAAACTCATCCACTCGAGCAAAAGCAAGAATACCAAACCGCGAGAGTGGTAGAGATCGAATAAGCTTCTTCACAACATGCTTGTGCATAATAGATGGATAGCCTCGTGACATGAGTTTCCTAGCAAGAACATACAAGCGAGATGCGAAGTTAGTGATATCCTCATTATCATTCAAAACAAGCTCATCATACTCATCACGCACATGATAGTAGGAAATATCATTAAGCACACAATCATAAGGCTCAATCAAGGTAGAGGCGATGGAAGTGTTAGAAACGTCATCATGAGTGGACTCCATTTTCCCACACGCAATCCCGGTCACGACTCAAGACGGTAAAGCCCCAATAATGAGCACTTGGCTCTGATACCACTTGTAAGGATCGTGTGACCGAGAGGGGGGGTGAATCGGTCACCTCTAGAATCTATTTCCAAACACTTACACCCAAGCAACTCCTAGCGAGTAGTTCTAGTAACAAGGTAAAGCACACTAAGGAGTATCCTTACCTATTTAGCTAGTGCATATAGATAACACAATCACATCACACTAGCAACCTAGCACAAGATAGATAGATAGCGGAAGACTTAAGCTAGGCAAGGCAAGGTAACAAGATAACTAGAGACAAGGCAACCAAGATACTAGGCACACTAAGTAGAGTCCTTAGAGCTACTAGATAGGCTATAACAAGTAAGCACACGAGCAAGGCAATCAAGCAAATAGTGAAGCTAGTAGGCACCAAGGTAAACACACAAGCAAGATAAGAGCACAACTCAAGTACTACAAGCAATCATATGAAGTGCGATAAGTAAATGCGAGTAGTAAAGGAGAAGGGATAGAGAATGCTCATGATGTTTTCCCGTGGTCTCGGAAGGATGGCGCCTTCCCCTACTCCACGTTGGGTCACTCCCGCCGGAGTCTCGACCCCGTCCCTCCGCTCGATGGCGATCCCTCCTAGAGCACACTTCACCCTCCGAGTGAAGTCGCGGGCACGTCCCGCCGGGCTCGATCCCGGGTACTCTTCCGGAGGTAAGGCTCCGCACTTGATGCGTGCCAAAGGGCGCTCCACTAGTGATGCTTCTTTCGCACGGGAAGCTTCAAGACCGTGTACAACTTGTGTCGACTTCCACAATCTCCTTGGACAGCTCAACACCGACGCCTAACCGGTCTAGGCCTTGCCATAGACCAAGAGTAACAGCCCTAGATGACTCTCTCAAGCCCACACTAGCCTAGAGATCAAAGGATGCAACTTGCTACTCTCTCAAGCACTAGGATCACTCCAAATCCTTCACAAGTGCTTCACACTCTTCTTCCTCTTGGCTTCTTGGCAGCACCTCCCCTCTTTCCTGGGTCCAAGAGCACCTCAAAGAGGTAAACAACCGACTATATATAGGCCTCCAACCTCAAACTAGCCGTTGTCCAAAAGTGCCCAGTCTGCGTGATGACCGTACAAGACCGTATTGTCCGGTCTCCATCTGACCGTATTGTCCGGTCTTCACCAGACCGGCATCCAGGGAGTGCTGCAACTCATCTCAGACCAGACCGTATTGTACGGTCCCTAGGACCGTATTGTCCAGTCTCCATCTTCATCAGCCAACAGAAACTTCTCCTTCTCTGTTGCTCTTCTCCTGTAAGACCGTATTGTACGGTCTCACGACCGTATTGTCTGGTCAACTATCCGGTCTCCATTTCTCCATTTCCAGAAACTTCAGCTTCTCTGTCTGGAAATCCTCTGTAGACCGTATTGTACGGTCTCAACGACCGTACTGTCCGGTCCCTTCTGCCTTCGCAGCTTCGATCTTCTTCTTGATCTTCTTCTTCAAGACTTGATCCTTTTGGTTTCTTCAACTCTCTTCTGCCACCCTAGCCCCTGAGAGACTCACCATGCATCCAATGATCTCTATAACTAGTGTGTACTAAGAGAACCACCTCGAACCCTCTTGATAGTCCGGTTTTTCCTATGGACTCAAGCTAACATCTAACCAAGCAACACCGCTTGGATCTAGCATGTCCTTAGCCTTGATCCATATCTTCTCTTCTCCGCGACCTCATCAAGTCCGTTCTTGTGTAGATGAAGGCAACCAATCATCTTTTCATTTAAGTTCATGGTGTGTTGGCGTTCACCACCAACGTACGGAGCTTTCTTCATATGTGACCTATAAGATCTCACAAAGAGTGTTAGTCACATTCATGGTTCTCATCCTATCACCAAAACATTCATACCTTGGGTTTTCCTAGCTCCAATGGTCATGAAGCTTACAATAGGGCGAGTGAGCTTGGCTCACCAACCCGTCCACTGACGGCTGACTGCCAAAGATAGGACTAAGGGCTTGGCCCTCAATCCGTCCACTGTCTCTGCTCTGTTGTCAACTGCCCACTGTCCGCTGACCACTGCCACTGCACGATCGGAATAAGACAGGGTATATGAGTATAGAATAACCTACTATAATCTACAAGCAAGAATCGTAGGTAAGCGCGTAAAACTAGATGAAGTCCTAGCGCAGAGGTGAAGGACACAATGCCGGCAAATATGCAAAGGGGAACTACGGCATTGTCGATTATCGGTGGAGATCGACTAGTGTACATAAATCATAATGCAATAGACTCAATGTACCACTAATCGAGGAAAGTACTAAGTGTCGAGCTAGTGTATGGTATGGAATCGGAAATCGACACAAAGCGACCAACATGTCATAGATAAATGAAGTACACAACTTGAACACTATGACACATGGCGACCAATTGACCTAAATTGCGAAACACTAGATAGCAAGCATACCAATTCGCAATAAAGGAGCAATTTTGGATTGAATTTTCTAGGGATTTTAAACGATGAAGGAATCGATCGGCTCAAACCCTAGATTGGAAATGGAATTGAGGCTACTGTGCAACCAATTTGATCCCAAGTGTCTCACCAGAGCAATGAATCGACGATGATCGTCGTGGTGGTGAGCTCGGGTCCGGTGAGGGCCGGGGAAGAAGAGCTTCGCGCGAGGAAGAAGAGCAATCGCTCGGGATGCGCGCTTGGTGAAGAAGCTCTCCTGCAAGGTGCTCGTCGACGAGGTCGACGTCTCCTGCAAGCCGACGCGCGGCGAGGTGGAGCGGCACAGTGATGCGGCGGTGGCTCTGCGCGGGGAAGCTAGGCTGCGCGGCGCGGGTGCTGGCGCGGTGGTGGAGCAGGTGGAGGCGCCGACTGCGGTGGAGGCGCACGTCGGCGAGGCGCGACGGCGGCGCTGGTCGGCGGCGAGGTGTGGTGGCGCGGCTCGGTGCTAGGGTTAGCAGTGGGGCGCGGGCGCGTGGAGGCGATGGAGCGACGGCGCGCTGCGGCTGGAGCTGCGGTGGAGCTCGACGGTGAGGAGCTCGTCGGCGTACGGCGGGCGCGGGAAGGCGATGTGGTGGCGGGAGCTCGGCACGGCGGTGGTGATTGAAGAACGGCGTCCAGTAACTAGGGGAAATCCGTTAGGATTAGGTCATTTTTGAATAGACGGTCGAGATCAATCAATTTTTGAATGAACGGATCGGATTTGGAATTGATCTCACGATGAAGCTGACCAGACCGTATGGTACGGTCCTTGAGATCGTATTGTACGGTCTCCTTTCCAACCCCTGACAGTCTCTATAGAGACCGTATGGTACGGTCTTAAGGACCGTATTGTCCGGTCTCCTTTTTGCCTCAGGGTTAGAAGGAACTCGTGCAAAAGCACACCGTATTGTACGGTCCCTATGACCGTATTGTACGGTCTAGTTCAGAAAAGCTGATTTTCAAGGAATTTCCTTCTAAGTCCAAGTTTCTCGCACAAAAAACCAAATAAACACCAAACATGGACTAGAAGAGGAACTCTGAAACACTTCTTGAAAATAAACCAATATAGGTTGCGCATAGGCTTATAGTAATTTTTCAATCGGCAAATAAGATGCATCCAATAAGAGCCAAAAGAGATAAAACCAAAGGAGGGGTATGTATGAGCCCTTTGCCTATGATCCGTGCAAGTAGATTTAACCTTGAGGATCATTTAGCAAGACTCAATGGGCATGAAGCGCAATTCTTTTCTTTAGTCACACTTCCATGAGATGTGAGATCATATTACGAATGAAGCACTTCATCATAGTGTGACAACTCCTTTGTGATTTCCTATATGCAATGCATGAGACAAGCATATCATACAAATGCAAGGGGAATTTAAACATGCCATGTGATATGCAAGCAAAGTTAAGACAACGCATAAAGGAAACCTACTCAAAGTCAAGTTTGAGCCTCTCTCAAGCTTACTCACTATGAGCCAAACCTTGCCTTGAGTCCTTCGGTCTACCAACTCAAGCATCCCCCTTTCTCATAGCTATCTTGAGAAAGTTAGACCTTGAACTAAATTTTTGTTCTTTTTTTTAGTTATTAACATATGCATGGATGCAACAAAATATACTAGTTCACAAAGGAGCATCTAGCTACCATGCAAGCAATGCAAGAAAGAAAAACTACTATGATACAAGTTACCTCCTTGAAGAGTAGATTTGTCGATGAAGCACTCAAAGCTTGTGGTGGACGTTTATGGATCATCATCATGGCACACGGTCCACCACCATCACCCTTCTAGGTCTTGTTCTTGGGAGCCCACTCGCACTTGGTTGGCCTCTCAAGGTCAACTATGCATTTGGGCACCCAAATCTTCCTCATCATCCTCCTCTTGTCGGGTGATCCAAGTGCCTTTGCCTTCACTCTTCCTTTCGTGTCCCTAAAGAGCTTGTAGTGTGTATTCTCATGGAACAAGTTAGCGTTAGGCAAAACTTTGGAACTTCTCACCTTGGGACAATTCTTGCTAGTGTGCCCGTCACGGCAACACTTCTCACAATAGTAGTCGTCCGCCATGAGAGGGACTACCTAAGGTGGAATGTCATCGTCCTTGCCGATGAGGTTGATGGCGGCGGGGTAGGAGCCAAGTCCCTTGTGCTTGGAGTTGTTCACAAGGTTGCGACCAAGTATCTCCTTATGAATGGTCCTTCCCCTTGTGAGCCTCTCAAAGCCGTCCATCACCGAAGCTCTCTCCTCCTTGAGTTGATGATATTCCTTCAATATGTTCTCATCAAGAGAGATGCTCTCAAGAGAGGGAGTTAGTCCATCACAAGTAATATATGAAGAATCGGAAATAGATGAACTAGAAGAAGAAGTGTTACTCTTTTCGAGGATGGATTGATGTTCTTCCTCAAGAACCTTGAACTTGTCGTTGAGCCTCATGTGATCAACCTTGAGTTTGTCATAGCTCTCATCCAAGGTTATGAGAGAAGTGGAAAGGTGCTTGATCTCATCCTCTAGTAACTTGGACTTCTCTTTGAGCTTCATGTGGTCCTCTTCAAGCTTGTCATAGTCCTCATCTAGAGCCTTGTGTGAGATGGATAAGCCTCTAAGTTCATCCTCAAGTTGACGGACTCGGAAAGCGGCCACTTCATGTTCCTTCTCCAACCTAGCAATAGTCTTGTCCTTTCTCTTGAGCATCTTGCCGGTTAGGAGAATGCTATCCAAGAGTTCCTCATAAGTGGGCTTATCCTCCTCATCAAACTCTTCCTCAGACTCGCTCTTCTCATCCTCATCACTACTATCATCTTTGGCCATCAAGCAAGTAGGTGGTGGAGGTAGAGTCTCGGACATGTTGGTGAGAGCTATGCCGGCCATTTTCTTGCCCTTGGAGGATGTGTCATCACTTTCTTCTTCTTCACTCTCATCATCCGTGACCACTTTCCAACATAGAAGCCCTTGCGAGATGATTTTCTCTTGTCTTTGCCTCTAGAGCTTTCCTTCTTGACAAACCTCTTTCTTGTCTTGTACTTGCTCTAGGGTCTTCTTCTTCATCATCGCTTAACTCTTGAGTCTTCTTCTTGCTCTTCTTGATCGGCTTTATGCATTCCTTGGCAAAGTGACCATTCTCCCCACATTTGTAGCACTCGGCATCTTTCTTGTTGATGAACCTTCTCTTGAAGAAGTTGCTTCTCTTCATGAGGAGTGCTAGGTCATTTGGATGGAGTTGCAACAAATCTTCAACATCTTCTTCAACTTATTCATCACTTGAATCTTGAGTCATCACCATCTTTCCCTTCTTCTTGCTTGACCCCTCGGATGCAAACGCAAGATTCTTGGAGGGCTTCTCATCATGTTTCTTGTCAAGGTTGTAGCTCTCGAAGGCGGTGATCTCCCAAGTAGCTTGTGGGTGGTGAGGCCTTGAATGTCGGTGTTGAAGAGACATGTGATGAGTGGCCCATATTTCACCCTTGGGAGAATCCTCATGATCTTCCGCACAAGGTCACCATCATCAATCTTGTCCTTCACGCCGAGAGAGTTGATATCCTCTACAAGCACATTCAAGCGAGAGTAAGTATCATTGATTAGCTCATTTGAAGACATGGCAAAGTCATCATATTTGTTCTTTAGCATATAGTATCTTTCCTCTTTCACATCCGTGGAACCCTCATGAATTTGTTGAATTGTGTCCATACTTAATGAGCGGTACCCGCGGACTTGACTCGAGCAAAGACCTCTTTAGTGATAGCTTCAAACAAGGCATTTTTAGCTTTAGCATTTGCCTTTGCAAGATTCACATCAAGAGTACCAATGGGAGTTCTTAGAGAGATACCGGAACTCGTCACCTCCCATGCGATAGGATCGAGAGCCTCGAGGTAAGCTTGCATGCGAGCTTTCCAATAGGCATAGTCGGTCTCATCGAACGGGGGTGGTCCACTTCCTCCCGGCATCCTTACTCAAGGCGGTTAAACCCTATTTGAGCAACGAGGCTCTGATACCACTTGAAAGGATCAAGGGCACCGAGAGAGAGGGGTGAATCGGTGTCTCAATAATTTCTCCCAAACGTACTAGAGGCGTGAAGCTAGCAAGACTAGATATGGTGACAACAAGAAGCTAGCGATGTGCGCGCACAATCTAATCTAGCAACAAGCAACACCCTAACAAGCAATTCTACCAAGTAGTAAAGAGACAACCTATCATGCAATTCTACTAGCACATAACTAAATGCGGAAGCGTAAATGCTAGTATGTAAAGGAGATAGAGATAGGAATGCTCATGATTTTTCCCGTGGTCTCGGAAGGATGGCGCCTTCCCCTACTCCACGTTGGATCACTCCCGCCGGAGTGTCGACCCCGTCCCTCCGCTCGAAGGCGATCCCTCCTAGAGCACACTTCACCCTCCGAGTGAAGTCGCGGGCACGTCCCGCCGGGCTCGATCCCGGGTATTCTTCCGGAGGTAAGACTCCGCACTTGATGCGTGCCAAAGGGCGCTCCACTAGTGATGCTTCTTTCGCACGGGAAGCTCCAAGACCGTGAACAAACTTGTGTTAGCTTCCACAATCTCCTTGGACAGCTCAACACCGACGCTTAACCGGTCTAGGCCTTGCCATAGACCAAGAGTAACAAACCGAAGTGACTCTCTCAAGCTCACGCTAGCCTAGAGATCAAGTGGATGTAATTGCTACTCTCTCAAGCACTAGGATCACTCCAAATCCTTCACAAGTACTTCTCTTCCTTGCTCTTAGCTTCCTCTGAGTTTCCTGCACTCCAACAATGGCCAAGAGGCCCCTCAAGGGGCGGGCAACCAACTATTTATAGGCTACATCCCAAAACTAGCCGTTGCCCAAAAGTGCCCTGCGAAACTAAAGACCGTACAAAGGACCGTACTGTCCGGTCTCCTCTAGACCGTACTGTCGGTCTCTATTTCCAGGCGCTCCTCCATTTCCTTCTTCTCTGTCTGATCACCGTCCTGTCCTTAGGACCGTACCGTCCGGTCGATTGTCCGGTCTTCATTCTCTTCACTTCCAGAAACTTCAACTTCTCTGTCTGGAAATCCTCTGATGACCGTACCATACGGTCCCTTGACCGTACCATACGGTCCATTGTCCGGTCTTCATTTTCTCAGCATCCCGAGACTTCCCTTCTCTGTCTGGATCTTCAATGAAGACCGTACCATACGGTCCCTAGGACCGTACTGTCCGATCTCTTCTGCATAAGCTGAAAACTTGATCCACTCTTGATCCTTGCTTCCAACTTCTCCATTCTTGGTTCCTCTTCTTCTCTTCAGCCACCCTAGCCCTTGAGAGACTCACTATGCATCCATATGATCTCTAACCTAGTGTGCTCTAAGAGAACCAATTCGATCCTTCTTGATAGTCCGGTTTTTCCTATGGACTCAAGCTAACATCTACACCAAGCCAACACTTGCTTGGATCTAACATGTCCTTAGCCTTGATCCATCTTCAACCTTGACTCCATCAAGTTCTCGATCCGAAATGTCGAGGCAACCAATCACCAAGTCGTCAATAAGATAGAGTTTGTGAGACGACGCTTCCATTGACATGACCATTTGAATATCCTACATGGAAATGTTAGTCACATCAATATGGTCACCCAATCACCAAAACATTCATACTTTGGGGTTTCCAAACTCCAATGATCATGAAGCTTACAACCGTGCACCTAGATAGTGTCTTGTATATGTAAACTTTCCAAACAATATCTCGTAGCACTAGATGTGTTTCCATTGTGATGCAACGAAATTTTCTGTTCCCCTGAAGTGTACACTACAGTCATATTCCTCAGTTCACAAGAAAGGAAACGAACCAGGAAAAAAATGTAGAAAAACACTATTTTCTCCCTTGTTTCAACCGATTTGTAAGTTGTAACACAATGACCCGGGCCGTTCGGGGCCATATTTCTTGAAATGAAATTCAGATGGGGAGTCCCCCCCCCCCCCCCCCCCCCCCCCGGGCGACTTTCAAAAAAAAAAGTTAGCTAAAATGCAGTTCCAACCAAGTTTTTTTTTTTTTTTTTGCATAGCAAAGATTGCAACAAGCAAGATATGAGACATTTTTTTTATGTCATTTTTTCCAATAAAAGAATATCGGAGCATGTTGCTTTGTAAAGTTCACGGTGGCCCTACCATTTCATCCAGCTCGGCTTCTATCGCTGTGAGGCACAATATTCCGAGTTGGAACAGGCAATTAAGCTAGTAATGTCCTCTTCAGTCTTCACTGCACATAATTCGAAATTTCGAACATTTCAGTGTTTGGAGCTTGAGTAAACCACGTAGGTGTGAAGCATGGAGTCCAACCAAACGTGAGGAGACAGGACGCAGTTCATCGCCGCCGATGCACAGAACAGCTGGAATTCAGAGCACCCAGAATCCCGGTTGAACCGAACCACAACAGGCACCACTTGCCATGGCCGTCGCAACAGGTTCGCCGCAATCGGGACTGAACAACAATCCCCAGACGCGTCTCTGATTCTGGACGCGCCACCGCCGCCCTTCATCTCCGGCGCACCCTGCTTGAGTTGAGGACCTCCAAGGTTCGTGGCCTCACGCATCCGAGTTCAAAAATCAGCGAGGAAAGAAGAGCCTAATATGGACCGCACAGGCCACCTTGGATAGCGGAAGTGGACCGTCGGCGGCGGCAGGCAACGCGGCCTCGCCGGATGCGGCGGACAAACCGCCCACCAGACATTTTAGGAGAGCGCCCCTTATTTTTAGGGGGTGTTCGTTTCCTTTAGGACTAAACTTTAGGGCAGAGAATCTTGCTATTTAAGAGTATTAAATAAAGTCTAGTTACAAAACTAAGTGCACACCTTTGTGCCAATTCGCGAGACGAATCTAATGAGGGAATTAAGCCGCAATTAGATGATGGTTACTGTAGCATCACTGTAGCAAAACATAGATTAATTAGGCTCATTATATTCGTCTCGTAAATTAGCGCCCATCTGCAAAAAGGTTTTGTAATTAAACTTGATTTAATGCTCCTAAATAGCAAGATTCTCTGGACTAAACTTTAGTTTAGGAGGAAATGAACACCCCCTTAGTTTATCACACTATTTACAAAAAGCCCCTTCGTTTGGATCGCGATTAATAGTCGCGATCCAAATTAAGGGTATATGTGAAAAAATCTGGATCGCGGTTAATATTCGCGATCCAGATTTATGCAGAATGCCCGCTGGTTTTGGCCGCCGGCTCTCTCTCTCCCTTCCGACGGTCCGCCGCCGCCGTCCGCCCCGCCGGATTCGCTGAGTCCCGTCCCACACATCTCGATCGCTGGCACTATCGGTGTTCTCCAATCCATCTGCTCTCTCACATCAAACAGAAGAGCAGAAGCAGAGAAGAGTAGGGGAAATGTAGCGAACAGGGGAGGAAGAATATTCAGTTTCCTTTCAACTATGCGCGAGCCTGCAACTTCCAACGGGGCAGGACTTCGTTTACTACTGAAACATTTCAGAGTGCTATCTCTTCTATTAGGGTAACTGAACCGGTTGCATTGGATGATTTCCGCCAATACTCGCTCTGCAGCTAACAGCCACAGTTAGTTAATGAACCTGAAGGCTGGTTCATTCCGAACTGAATCTCTCCCAAGTTTATGCAGGCTACAGAGGAGAACAACCAAGCTGCCTAATCTGCAAGAAACGTTTGTACACGAAACAAGGACCAGCATCAATTTCACTAAATGGTTGACTGGGAACCAGTGGCGGAGCCAGCAACAAGTAAAAGGGGGGGCCGATCAAACAAGATTACCACAGGACTCGGTGACCAGAGTTCGGAAACCGCCATGGACAAGGGGCATGTAGTCCTGCGAGGCAACCATGAAACCCGCGATGCGTTGGTTGAGCGTATAACGGCACACCCATATTAGAATTTGCGGCAACGGGCGAGAGTCGATAATTGAACAAGCAGCGTACAGCAATGGACCATTACCGATACTTGTAGAATTTGCTGCTATGAACCGCACTATCAAGTGTATAGGTGAGAAGTTGAGCGAGCAGCTCCTGGCAACAATGAAGTGAAAGGCTGAGGAGCAAGTGATGAGATCTCGCAGTTTTCTCTAATTTTTTAAGGCTCATACACTAATCCGTTTGCTCTCTCTCCCTCATTCTATCTACCAACTAGAGTCCCGCATTGCACAACGTCACAGCCAGCCTCGTTTAACAGATCAGCAGTACACCTGCTCTTCAAGAATTTTCATGCACCAAGGGGGGGCCAGGGCCCGGCTGGCCCTGGTGTGGCTCCGCCAGTGCTGGGAACGGTGAGGTCTAAGTATGATGCCCGGCCTACGCTTTGTGCGAATGCCAGTGCTTCATTAAAACATTCATATTGAAGCTCAAGATGACACTAAATAAGTTTTTTTGCTCGAAAAGCACAAGTAATAGGTAATGATATTTCATGATTTATGGATTAGTTGTAAGCAAATATTTCATGATTTATGGATTTGTTCTAAGTCAAACATTTCTAACTTTGATCAAGAATATCTATAATTATATAATATATGATAGTTCATTTCACAATAAACCTAGCAATAAAGTTCATAGTTAGGATTCAGAGGTAAATCAAAAGTACGATTCTAACTTCCAATGCAACCGGTCAGAACTTCAATGGCAATAAAGTTCATAGTTAGGATTTTATCCAAAATTTTTCAGATATTGGTTTCGATATGTAACAGCTCAAGCATATTAAAGCCTGTGTCTCTGGCCACACTTAAAATCAATCAAAGTTCCCAAATAGATATAACAAAATGTACCTAAGTAGATGAAAATATTTACTCTCATTTAAGCTACCAGATAATAATGCCCTTATTACATATCTTTTATACAAATGAATTATTGTCCTTTATTTTGGCACATCAAGCCAATGTCTTTTATAGGGAGACACTTCAAACAACAACTCATGTCCACCGTGGCTCAGCAACCCAGGGGAAGAAACTAGTTCCACACACATTATATCATTTTGCCTCCGCCATAGTTACAACGTGCATTATTAAACGATACTACCTGGAAACATTAGAAGTGCATGCATGCCCCAATACTTTAGGCTTGAGAAACGTCTGGAATAGACATTTTATTATTTATCCACTTGTAAGTTCTTAATTTGCTCCTCTGCATCGATGAAGCAATGCAGAAGTATCTCCGGCTCTCTGGTCGTGCGCACGACCAGACAAGCAGGTACATACATGCGTCACCGGAGGCTGGGTGGCTTCAGCATTTCGACAAACAGATCTAGAGCATCTGGCAGGGACTAATGTTGGCCACATGATGCTGATTGGATGGTTCACAGGCAGCCAGAAATGCCGGCTCGGCTCCTCTTCTCGCCGCCCCAAGCGTCCCTTCCCCAACTCCGAGCAGTCTTGAAGGCAAGGGAGGCCAGAGTTTCTAACCACGTTGACGACGAACGCAGCCTGCCCACCTCTGATTGCTGCCACTGTTTGCTGGAGCAAGTGAACGACTGCTAGGCATGGCGATTGATGCAACTGGTGGAGAAGTTGGGTGTGCGCTGGGTAGACATGCGCGCCCATTACTCGGTCGTTCGCCATCGCATCACGTCCGTCTCCGTGCATGGTCTTCCTCTTGGAGGCCATGTCGCTGCCCTCTCGGTGTATCGGACAGAGACCACACACGCGTTTGCTCCCTTAAAAATCCAAAAAAAATAAATTAATTAAAATCGATAAGCCTTGTACACCGGCATGATGCCCGTCCAAAAATTCTTTACAAGTCAAGGGTGGGTGAATCAGAAGGACAATTCTAGCTTTTAATACAACCGATCAGAAATTTGGAGACAGTCAAGTTCAGATTAAAAGATTTTAGTCAACAAAAATTCAGGCTGGCTAGATATTTCATATCTCAAGAAGAAGAAACGAACAAAAGCATGTGTTTTTGCATACACCTAAAATGAATGGAAAGTTATATCAACTACTAGACAACCAGGAGATCATCCAGTCCCTTCTCCTCCTTTCTCGTCGCTACAGTAAAGAGGCGGCGAAAAAGGCGATCTCGGCGCCGTCTCGAGTCCGCCGCTTCCCCCTCCCCCCTGGTGCCCTCGTCGGCGCCGGGGGGGGGTGGGGAAGCCGGTCCCGGCCGGCTGCTGTACATACTAGCCCTAGGTGTAGGTTTCCTGTTAGGGTTAGGGTTCTCCCTTGGCGGATCTGGAGTCGGCGACGTCGATGGCGGCGACGGCCCCGGTGAAGCTTTGTGGAGCTTCGGTGTCCTCGCTGACTTCTCCACCTGGCGACGGTGCGGTGGTGTCGAGGGTGTCTGCTCCCTCTACATCCCCGCCGGCTTCCCTGCCGGCTTGGAGATGGTCGGGCTGAGGTTCGTCTTCCACCTTCCATGCGGAAGGTTGAACCTTCTCTCCCTCGGCAGATCTGGCGACGGCGTCGTCGGTGGCGACGACAAGGTCGATGGTGAGTCCGTGTGGAGTTCTTGTGCCTCCCGTTCTTTTGCGGAAGGAGGGGTGATCTTCCTCTGCTGCTTCGACTCCGGCGAGCGACGGCGTGGAGGTCGTGAGGAGAAGGCCAGGTCGTGCTGCGGCGTGGACTCCTTTCGATTTCCCGACGGCTTCCCTGCTTGCGGAATCGACGTCGGTATGAGGTTCTTTTGTCCTCTTTGCGAAAAGGTGGACTTCTTTCGCATCCCTGGGGATGTGCTTCTTGTCTGCGTTGCGGGTTTCGCCGGCGACGCTGGACTGTCTTTCTGCTCGCCGACGGCTTCGTCGACGATGTCAGATTGTTTTTCCCCTTTTCTTCTTCGTGTGATGGTGGCCGATTTTCGTTCATCGCTTATGATGCGTGCTGGAGGAGAGTCCGGGCGCTGGCTCTTGCGGCAGATCCAAAGAGTGGAGCCGTCGACGGAGGAGGAAGGTGGAATCGATCCGGCCGTGGTGCTCGTCGCCGACGGCCACAAGCTTCTGGATGGAGCTCGATGTTGGGGGTTCCTGTTTGTAATTTCCAGTAGGTCCAGGGTGTTTCTTGTAAAACTCCAGGGATGTACTGTGATTTGTGCTTAATATAATCCCTTTTCGCAAAAAAAAAAAAAAAACTACTAGACAACCATATCCATAACTACATCTTTTCTACCAATCAATCCTTTTATATCCTGTACCAATGAATCCTAGTCCTCGTGCACTTAGGGGGTGTTCGTTTAGTTTAGGACTAAATTTAGGCTAGAGAATCTTGCTATTTAATAATATTAAATAAAGTCTAATTACAAAACTAATTACAGACCCTTATGCTAATTCAAGAGACGAATCTAATGAGGATAATTAAGACATCATTGGACGGTTGTTACTGTAGCATCACTGTAGCAAAACATAGATTAATTAGGCTCATTAGATTCGTCTCACAAATTAGCGCCATGGATGCAAATAGCCCGCTATAGCTCCGCTATAGCTTCGCTATAGCTTTTTGAGATAGATGCCGCAACGATATTGCACATATTACCGCTAATGCCGCTAACTACGCTTTATAGTTGAATAGCTTCGCTAATTTTATCCGCTAACTCCGCTATAATTAGGTTATGAACTTGTGTACTTAAGATTTATGATTAATAAATCGTAAGTCAAGCAAGGTGATGAATTTGTTCGTTTATAGTTCAAATGATGCTTGCTTCTTGATTATGAGGATTGTTTCACTACTTGAAAAAATGATAAATACATGCTAGGACAATAGTATGCTTGGAAAAATGGCATGCACTTTTGAAACGCGGGTTGAAATTGACGAATTTACTAATGTTTTGGTCAAAAGTTTGCTTTATTTTGCAAACCGCTATTGACAATAGCCGCCGCTATAGCTGCGCTATAGCTACTATAGCTTTTTTGAGAGCACTCCGCTAAACTCTATAGCCCGCTATTTGCAACCTTGATTAGCGCCCATCTGTAAAAAGGTTTTGTCATTATACTTTATTTAATACTATAAATAAGAAGATTATTTTTGATGTGACAGGTTTAGGCCGAAATTTAGGCCGAAACGAACACCCCCTTAGATAGTGACTTATGTAGGTCAACTTTCCAAACAACATCTCATATATAGCAGTATCACCCTAGCTCAGCAGCGCATACGGGACTAGTTTTATTATACATTCTATCATTCTGCATGGTTCATCGTAGCTATGACTTTTAATTACATGATGAACCCGTGCTACTCATCACACATGAAAACATTAGAAATGCAAGCACAACTCAACAATTTAGACTTGGGAGACGTCCGGAATGGACAACTTACAACACAACGCCAGCCACTGCGCTGCTGTTCAAGATGAAATTCGGTCATCCAAAAACAAGTTGATTCATTGGTTCTCACCTGCATGGCGTACCTAGATTTATGACTTGTGAGTATTTTAAATTTCTTTCTAGAGGTTTTAGAAGGTTCCCCATCAGTAGGCAGCACTGCCACTGTGTATCCATTTGCGAGACGGCATAAGGTGTTCCTTCATCTGAACATTACTACTGTAAAATGAGTGTGGGGGGGAGAAACACAGTAGCATATTGAACGGAGCGTCGATCCGTCTTGGCTGTCGCGGGAAGGACGCCGTTTGGGTAACACGCAGCAGTTCACCTAGCTAGGCGCTAGCTTTGATGCCCTGCTTGCACGCTTCCAGCAGCCGATCAGATGGAGTGCTTCTCTGACTCGACGGTTAGCAAGGACCGAGGGCGGTCGACCCATTTGAAGTAGCGACCCTCCTAGTCCTCTCAAGGACGCGTCCGCTGCGCGCCGCTCGCCATGTTCTGGGCGTTGCTCAAACTCGTGTTCTTCGTCTTTGCCCCATGGCGCCGATGTTAAGTAGTCTTGTACGGGCGATCGACACGCCGAGGCGTAAGTGCAGCTGCCGGAGCTTGACTGCCCTCTGCTTCTGATTCAGGTCACGCGGCTACTCTGCCGCGGCACGATCCAGGTCACGCGTGCGTCCTGCAGTTCATGTCCGCCGTCGGCGAGCTGGCTCGCGGCCTCCCGGCCCCGAGCGTCGCGAGCTCCTGGATGCGCGGACCCAGCCGACGCCGTCGTTCCCGCACCCCGATCGAGTACGACGCCGACGATCCGCCGGCACCGGCGCCGCCGCCGCCCGGCGACATGGTCACGCGGACCTTCACCTTCCTGCCCGCTGAAGTCGCGGTGATCAAGAACACGGCCACGAGGTTCGAGACCGTCGCGGCGTCGCTCTGGAGCGCCCGCACGGCGGCGAGTCACCGGCGTCCGTGGCGTGCGCGAGCTGGGATCCAGGGTCTGCCGGGGGGGGGGTGGGGCCGGTCGGTATTTCGAATAGCGACCGCCCCTGGTTGCCTCTCAACCGTCGGATCAGCTTCTTGGGGCCCAAATTAGCCACGCGCCTTCCTCTGCAGAGAGGCCCCCACCTGTTTGCGGAAATGCCGCGGGCGAACTAACCTGCCCAGGATGCGCAGGCAGCCATGTCTGCCCAATGCCGATCGAGCACCCTCCGCCGCATCCATGGCCATCCCCGGAGGACTGAGCTTGGGTCAAGAAGTACGTGCTGCGTGGGCGCCCGCAGCCGGCGCTGGGTTCCTCGCCGTCGACTTCGGGTGGGGCCAGACGGTGTACGGCGGCCCTGCGGGCGCGCTGTTTGACGTGAGCTTCGTCGTCGACCGGAATAGGGAGGACGCCGTTGCCGTGCCGGTCGTGCTGCCGCCGCGCGCCGTGGACAGGTTAGCCGGGAGCTACTCGCCATCAGGCTCGGTGGATCGGCGCAGGTGTCAGGGCCAGTCATCTGGACAGGGAGATGCACGTGCAGGTTGTGCAGAAACAGAGTAAGGCACAGCAACGACACCAAAAAAAAACAGAGTTCAGTCCGACCCTTTGCAAATTGTGCAAGGAGAGAATGTGTGTATTATTTCTTCCTGCCCAACTCCTGAACCTAGTTACTAGGAAACAACTTAGACACATGATTTGATTCTGGAACGGCGCGTTAGTTCAATTTTCTGCAGAGTGCACATCGGTCACAGATTTGCTCGCTAGCTTGATCCCCAGTTTAATCCAATATCTCTCTTCGACAAAATCAGCAGATTGAGCACTACAATTTCGGTCACTCCAGGGAGTGAAAGGTTGCTCGGAACAGTTGTCTGAAAATTAAATACTATACTTTATTCAAGTGTCTTTATATGAACATTATATCATAGTTCTTCTTTTACTTTTTGTTCTTTTTTTAGCAAGAATGAAGCTCTTCTTTAGAGGGACATTATGCATAAACTAAACGGGAGGAACAAAATAGATCCAGGAAATGTACCTAATTATGTAGATGTGTATGAAAGCATATACTCCTCTCGTTTCAACTAATAGACTATCATGTCTTTTATTGCTAGATATCTCTTCCACCAATCATCCTTGTCTTTCATTTTGGCGCACCCAGTGCCTTATATGGATAAATTTTTCAAACAATCTCTCATGGCACTAATATGCACCCTAGCTACAGAGCCCAGCCAGTTTTGTGCCTTCTATCATTTCCCCCATAGCTCCTTATATGTAGCTACAATTGGCATGAATTATGCTACGTGCTCACCCATCCAAACTATAGAAATGCACGCATGCCTCAATAGTTTAGGCTTGGGAGACGTCAGGAATGGACAAGTTACAGCCCTTCTTCGGTTGGTAAGTTGCTCATTTTTCACATGCTGTCAAGTGCGTGCCTGCATAATCCGCGACCTAGACTAGCTCATTGCTCCCATTCGAGTTGGAATGCATTCATCCAAAAAAACACATACACAGATTCATGACTCATGAGGGCATTTTAATTTCTTTCTGTAGCTTCATAAAGATTCCCTGCTAGGAGCTATAAGAGTTCCATCCTGCAAGGCACCATGTGCTATTGTTGCCAGATCTTCTTCGCAGGCATGTTTCGACCTCTTGCCACAGCATGCCTTGCTTGTCTGGGCAAGAACCAAGAATTTTGGTCGCTCTTCTTGGTGCATCCGAGCCTGTGCCATCGGACAACTCAGTTTTTCTTCTGAGGCAGATTGGAACAACTCAATTTTACAAAACCTACGGGCACTTGGTGCCTAAGGAAAAAGGATCAGACATGGGAATCCAGTTTTCATAAGCGAGAACCATCATTTTACAAGGTTTTTACAATACCGTTCCCGCTCCAGCGGTGAGGCCATGTAGCCGTACTAGTACTTTAAGTGTGGAGTTCACCTTAGCTGTTTGGTCATGAGAGAAAAAAAAGGAAAACTTTCAGAGTCATCAGCAACTAGGCCTCAGTTCAGTTGGCGTTCAGAGTCTGCTGCTTATCACTTTATTTTGGTTCAAACTAACAATAACAAGCAGGCATTGAAACTTTGTTTTTCGTTGCACAAATTGACCAGTAAGCCATCAAGGATCCCAACTAAATAAAGATTTATGAACACGGGGCGTGGTAGGAGGAACCAATCGTCGTGGACGTTCCTGTGCTTCCACCAGCATATGCTTGAACGTAGGAGGACGCCGTTTCGGTAAGACGCGTGCAGCAGCTCACCTAGCTAGGCGCGTCGTGCGCGGCGCCGGCACCACCATGCGGCCGGTGCTCGGCGCCGTCCACGACCGAAGGCTAGTTTTGTACGTGCGACACGGTGAGGTGCAGGTGCAGCTGTGACCTACTCGCCATCATGCTTGGGGGATCGGTGGCGCAGGTTGTTGTGCTTGTGCAGAAACAGAGCAAGGCACAGCACCGACACCAGAAAAACAGAGTCTAGTCCTCATGTTAGGAAAGGCATCAGTCGATGCTTTGCAAATTGTGCAAGTAGAGAATACGCCAACGGCAACTCCTGAAACTAGTTACTAAGTAAGACATATGATTTGATCCTGGAACCGACAGCATTAGTACAATTTTCTGCAGAGTGCACACTGGTGACATATCTACTAGCTTAATCCCCAGTTTAATCCCATATATCCCGTCGAGAAATCGCCATATTTTGTGCAGATTGAGCACTACGATTTCGGTCATTCCAGGTGTGGAGGGTTGCTCCGAATAATTGTCTGCACATTGAATTTTGTGCTTTATTTCAGTGTCTTTACCTTAACATTATATGCTAGCTCTTCTTTTATTTTATTATTAACTTTTGTAGCAAGAAGAAAGACCTTCTTAGAGGGGCAGGACATAGAAATTTGTGCCTGCTTACAAATAAGAAAAAAATCTTATATTTACTAATTAGAGGCTCCTTCGAAGCCTCCACATTAATCGGAGTAAAATTCCTAGAAATTCTCACAAAAAAGCAAAACATCTAGCCGTCTATTTAGATAGCTACAAATTGTAACCAATGGATCTTCAAAGAAATCCTACAAATTACCCACCTCTGCCATTCTAAAAAAAAAGACCCAAAATATCCCTAACATAAATCTCTAATCGTGATCTCAAGATCATCCAGCGTACCCTACCCGTGATCATACGTATCCTGCAACGCCAGTAGCGGCTGCCGGACGAACGCCTCCAGCATAGGCAACGGAGATGTGGCGTATGCTATGTTGGTGACGGCGTAGTTGTCGGCCGCAAAAACGACCGTGCTGCCCCGTTCGTATCAGTTGTGCCTCTGCCTGCCCTCGTGTGCATGGAGGGCTGCTCCCCGATTAACGCAGCCGCCGATGGTGCTCGCTTGCCGTTGGCGATGGACGCGCATTGACGGATCCTGCTCCCCGATTAACGCAGCCTTTCAATTGCACGCAGGGCAAGGCAAATTGATCCCCTGATCAAGACCAGCATGGACACTATGCAATGATTAAAAGCAGCCACGAGAAGATACATCCATGGCATCAACGGGTCAAGGTTCGTGATGACAGTTTCCTGGCTGCTACGAGTAAGTTGTGCAATGGATGCAGAAGTCTTTGTTCCCTGCCGTAAAAAATTCACTGATCATGGAAGAATAAGGGATTAATACATATGCCGCTACGAATCACATCAGGACATTCTGGACTTCCATTGACAGGTAAATACATCTTTTGACCACTATATGATGTCAAAATAACAGTAGCACATTAGAAATTCTATCGGCTCGATCGACCCAAGTACCAGTATTTGAATGAGGCGCACGAATCACTTTGTCTTTCATAGGTTTAATTCATTTAATAAAATCAATTTTGTTTACTCGCGAGCAAGATGTTTCTAGCTTTTGATTCTTGGAATTATGTAAGAAATTCTAAGCCACTGGATCAAAGGTGATGTGAAACATCGACTCAAGTTTCCACAAGAAAAATCTGTGATTAAATTTAATAAAGACTATTTAGTGCATCGGTAATAGATAAAAAGGACAAAGTCCTAAGAATCTATTACTGAAGCCTGAGTAGAGTCTGAACTGAAGAATCTATTACTGAAGCCTGAGTAGAGTCTGAACTGAGCAGTTCCTGGGCACCAAAATATGGGGTTTTAGGTGAACATTAACAATAGTGCAATGTAATAAAAATATGAATTTTAAAAAGCAGTAAATCTAAACCACGCTGTCTTATTATTGTTCAAAAGGTTGTTGCTGGTGTTATAGATAATTTACTAGGAGTTAATTTTTTTCCATGCTTTCAAACAAATTCTTAGATGGTTTGCTCACAACAATGTTAAGAGCACACTATATGAATTTTCATTATCCATGATATCTTTGCGTGGAGAAGCCAAATATGCACTTTGACAGGAAATAAGAGAAGTAAACAAAAAACAAAATCTTCTGATAAGGCATGAGTTGAATCAGCCTCATTTATATCGCTATGTCTGTTTTGTCCCGTATACTTTCTTTGTTTGTATATAATGAAAACTTGACAAGCAGTCAAGCATACGGATCAAAGTCATGTAGAAGGTGGCAAGATACTAGATACAGGTTGTTTAAATTGTTGTAAAGCAATAAAACCAAATATATTTGGTTGACTGTATAGTGTATGAAAACACCATGCATAATCAATCTCCGACATATTCCAAGAAAAACTTAGGTGGCGTTAACTACAATGAGATATCAGACATATAGAGGTTCTAACGAATTTTCAAATTTTGGTAGTATGAAAGCTTGATACATAGACATATAAAGGCATTATATATACAATTATTAGTGTCTCATTATGTATTTAGAAATTAAAAAGGTGAAGATATAACTTCCGTGTACATTTATTTTAGTATTCCCATAATACTCTACAAAATCAGTTAATTGTGAAGATATATGAATTGTATTCAAATAATATTTTATATAAAAAACGAAATTAATAGTAAATTCCGATAGGCATCTATGTGTAATGTTCTGAAAAGACAGTAAGTCCAAGCAATTCTATTTAGTTGTAGTGAAGGATTCATAAACTCTGAAGCTTAATATTTTCTTTTTATGCTTATGAAGTTCATGTAGCCCCTTCAAGGCCTTCAGTTGCGCACCATCTTTACATTATTAAAAACCAGTTATCTATGTAGTTGTTGGAGAACGCATGTTTCCATATTTTGAAGAATAATATAAGTCATTAATTTCATTTTCACACCAAAAAAACTTTTCTGCAAATAAATAGGCAAAATTTGACTCACAAATTCCAATTATGTGTATCATCTAACATTGCTAGCCCGTGCAGGTGCACGGGTTGATAGGGCTAGTAAGTTCAAAATTTAGTCTAGATTGGATGGGTTGCAGTTGCAGCCATTAAAGAACTTCTAGGAGTAATCAAAACTTAATCTAAATAGGCTGATGTTTCATCAGTCACCTCCTGTTTGTTTCTCTTATTTTTTGTAGCCTATAAGCTAGTGTTCAAAGGTTCTCTGTTCAGACTCATGTTTATATTGTGGTTCCGGTCATTTCTTTTAAAAATACAACAAATTCAGCCGACTTGTGTTGCTTACTTCAACACTTTTGTTCTCTTTCTTTCAATATCCAGACACATTCTAGAACTACTACTTGATGCATATAACTGATGAAATTCACATAAAGAAATTTGGTTATTCAGCCCATGGTTCACATACACTGGTGCCTAGCTGTGGTGCACATATATCCATGCATATGGTATAACTTCTGCTACTGAGATTAGCCATCTGATAAAAGGCGAGATCTATCATCAAGGCAGGTGAGGGGTTCCAATCTTTCTGCGAAAAACATAGAAGTTGGCAATCGATCAAATCTTCAGAGACAATGAAGTTCAGAGTTAGGATTCTAATAAAAAATGCTGACTGTAGCTACACATACTCCCTCCATACTCAAAATAGAGGGAGTTTTGGACAGCATTTAGCATACCAAGACGTCATTAAGTAGGGTCTAAGTTTCTATGGTCACCCTATTAAATACGCCTTGATGCTCTTCCAGAGTAACTCTCTTTTTCCTCTCAACTGGTTAGCGTGATGGGTTTCAATGCTAGAGGTGCAGGGTTCGATTCTCAAACCCCCGTTTTGGCTCTTTTTTTGTGTGGCGGTGGATTTTTCATGGCGCGGTGCGTCATTTTTTTTCGTTCGCGCTGCAGGTGCTGTTACGCGGCCAAAAGAACTGCATGGATCTGTTACATGGCCGAAAAAACTGCATGGAGCTGTTACATGGCCGAAAAAATGTGCCTTTTTTTCGTTTCCGCGCTGCGGGGTGCTGTTACGCGTCCAAAAAAATTGTGTTGCGTGTGTTTTGCTTCCGAATTTTGCATGGGAAACGGGAGAAAATAAATGAAGGATCCGATGGGAGGCGCGCGTTTAGCGATGCCGTGCGATAGGCAAGCGATTAATTTGCGTCCGCGGGAACCAAAGCAACAGCCTCCTCGGGACTGGACGCGCGAGGGCAAAAACGTCCGAAATCCACCCAAAACTGCAGGACTCCTTCTATTGTGAAAACAGCAAAAAAACGTAGGACTCCCTCTAATTTGAGTATGGAGGGAGTATTTAGTTTTATACACCTAAAATAAGCAGGAGGCTCGAAATAAATCCATGAATGTACAATAGACGGAAACATACACACTCGTTTTAATTAGTACTACTAACAAATTATGTCCTTGGTATACATCCCTTCCACCAACCATCCTTGTCCTTCGTTTGGTGCACCTAGTGTCCTATATAGATGTAAACTTTTCATATCTCTAGTATGCATCCTATCTTAGCAGCCCAGGCTCAAAACTAGTTAATCACACATTGAATCATTTTGCCTAGCTCCTATGTAGCTAAGTTGCATGATTAACTACCGCTACTCACCCATCGAAAAATTAGAAATGCATGCATGCCTCAACAGTTTAGGCTTGGGAGACTTCAGGAATTGGCAAGGCACTGCAAAGACACCATACCTGGCAATGCAACATGCGCCGTTACTGCACTGATCCGGGTAACAGGCGAGTTTGGGTATTCGTCTGGATGGGCATTTGGATGCTTTTCTTTCCCCAGGCCTGTTGCCTGCCAGATCGAGCGAACCTAAACTTTTTGTTTCTTTGGCCTGGTAATGATTAAGCTAGTTCTCCATCTGGGGTCTTTGTGATGAGCAGCACATGCTTCAAACGCTGCCATCAGTTAGCAAAGTAAACACTGATTCTGCGTTGCGTTCAGTTCGCCTAATTAAGCACTGTCGTCCGTTTTCTCAGGGAGGGAGGAAGGGAGGGTGGATTTCATTAGGTTTATGAGGCTACTGGCAACATTTAGCATGCGAAGACACACATTCTATCGCATAGCCACATTTATGAAAGCACTAGCAATTTGTAGGATGCAAAACACATTTTATTGTACATCCACTTTTATTGAATAGCCAAATTTGTGTCGTTCAACATAGTCTCAATAGTTGATCTGCGTTCCAGTACACAATTTTGTTTTCTAGTTTTTTTTTGGGAGTGGTGGTGGTGGGGGGGGGGGGGGGGGGGGGGGGGGTGTTGGTTGGCAAGGATCTCTACTCTATTCCATATTCCGGGGTCGGTGAATTAAAAGCATGATTCTATCTTTTAATGTAACAAATCATACATAAATTTAGTGACAGTGAAATTCAGATTTTATTAAAACATATTTGGCTAGATATGTGAAAGTGTGTACTGTTATTCAACCAGGAGAAAATTATGTCTTTGATATTTATCTTTTCTACTAATTGTCCTATCCTTTTTTTTTTGGTTCATCTAGTGCCTTATATAGGCGATCGTTTCAAAGAATCTCATAGGATTGGTAAGCACCCAATCTTAGCAGTGCAGGCGTAGAGCCCCTCACATTCTATCATTTTGCCTAGATGGTCTGTGTAGCTACGGTTTGCATGCTTAATGGATGATATTCACCTGTCTGTGGAAACATTAGAATTATATTCATGCGCCGCCAATAGTTTAGGCTTGGGAGATGCCGGGAATGGACAAGTCACATGAAGAGGCCCTTCTGGTAAGTTCAAGTTGAAGCTGATGTTCAATATGCTTACTACATGGTGGACTTCTATATTTACGACTTATGGGCGCTTTATAATTTCCTTTTGTAGCTTCTAGATGGCTACATACCAGTGCGCCAGATTGCAATCCAGCAACAGCGTGAAGCTCCCATGGCTCACTCTTCAAGGAAAATGGACGCATATGGGTCCGTTTCTGCAGATGCCTCGATGGGCAAGATACTCCGAAGTAGTACTACATTTGGTTGCTTTGCCTACAGCCTTGGCGCCTGTGCCAAAGGATTTTGCTTTCCCGATCGCCAACGCTAGCAAGGGTAGGCGATGAGCTGGGCGATGAGCAAGGGTAGGCGATGAGCTGGGCGAGCAAACCGACCAAAGTCGCCCAATGTGCCGGACTTGACAAAAACATGGCGATTGGCAATGCCGTAATCTGCAAAATACTCGATCTGAAAGTGTGCTCTCTTAATCTCTTTTTTTGTCGGTTCACCCAAAATAAAAGCCCTGTTTTTTTTTTTCATTCCGAGGCGAAGACAGCAGCACAAGTGCTCAACGACTCAATTTTCCAAAGTCGACCAGCAGTCGGTTGCCTAGAAAAAAGGATCACACATGGAATCCGATTTTCTTCTATGAGAACCCACTTTTTTTTTTGCAGGATCACACGTAGAAAAATGGATCACACATGGCAAGATTCCCAGCTATGTGACGCCATGTCCACGAAAAACAAGCGCTGGCAATACGCAGCAGCGCAGCTCATCGAGGTGCTGGCGTGTTCATGCTCTGCAAGGTGCAAGCAAGAGAGGCTGCCTCGATCAGTCCGGCTCCAGGAGATGAAACCGTAAGTGTCGCATGCTGATGGAGTAAAATCACACGGCTGTGGTGGGTCGATCCTGCGGACTGACCCACAGAGCCGTGGTGCGACACCAGAGGAGAGGAGACAGGCTCGGTCATGGCGAGGCGTGGGGGGGGGGGGGGGGGGGGGGGGGGGGGGGGGGGGGGGGGGGGGGGGGGGAGGGAGTAGGAGGAGGACCGATCGAGGAGCTCGCAGCGGGGTTCACCCCCGATCAAAAATTTGCCGGCCATCTTCCCAATCCGCAGGACTGCAGGGCTCTCCCGATGGCTAGTCTTGCAGGCGCACCATGCCGCGGGACCTTCGTCACCACTCGCCATCTGGGCCATCCGGCTCGGGTGGCATTGGCGGCGCCGGTGCATGTACGGGCAGGACTGCTATCGCCAATGCTCCTTCGTTCATCTGGCAACCCTCTCCTGTCCTGTCATCCATCCTCTGTGCAAATTGTACAGAGAAACAGAGCAAGGCACAGAAACAGAGTTCAGTCCTCTTGTTGCCAAGGGAAGGGCCCAACCAACAGGCGCCAGCCGATTGATGCTTTGCAAATTCTAGCCATCGGTAGAGCTAAGAAACCAAGACATTTACAGCTTCATTCGTTCTGAAACGACGCATGAGTGCTCTTGTTTTTCTATCGCAATCAACTAGTCGAGCTCTGGCTCCGGATACTACTAATACTTTGTAGGAAGCAAAAAAATATTTTATATTGTACCAATTGTTATGTTATTCTTTTTTTTAAGGCGAACGGCAGGGGAGTCCCCTACCCTTTTTTTCTTTTAATTTTTAAAAAGTTTATGTACATTGTTATGTTATTCAATCCAGAGTCTATATACTCCCTCCGTCCAACAATATAGTGTACATCTAGTTTTGTCCTAAGTCAAACTTTGTGAACTTTGACCAACAATATCTAAAAAAATATTATTTCAAAATAAAATAGTTATATATTATTAAAGTTAATTTCACGTTGAATCTAATAAAAGCATTTTTATGTTGTCAACTTTTACGGTTTTATTGGTCAAAGTTTAAAAATTTGACTTAGGACAAAACTAGATGTACACTATATTGTTGGCTATATTGTTGGACGGAGGGAGTAGTTGTTGTGCATTCCAATGCCCAACTCATCTTTATCATCTTTTGTTTTTTGCTAGGATATGACTGTCTTCCATATTATGGGTGAGTAAATCAAAAGGTATGATTCTAGCTTTTGATGCACCCCATCAGAAAATTCAAAGGAAATATCAGAATTAGCGTTGATTTAGAATTTTGATTAGTTCAATGGATACGAGCAAAATAATGTGTTTTCATTGACCTAAATAAATAAATGAAAGGTACTACCAATTAGATCGAGGAAAACGTACCTAAGTAGATGAAACATATTATGTCAACTACTAGAGAGTTATACCCTGGTGATATATCTTTTATACTAGTATCAATTATCATTGTCCTTCGTTTTGGTGTTCCTAATCTCTTATATATATGTAAACCAAACAATCTCCCATAGCACTTGTACACACCCCCAAGCGCAAAAAAAAATTAGTTCCCCTAATTCTATCATTTTTCCTAGCCCCTCCATAGCTAGTCCTGCATGATTAATTAATTGATGCTACTCATCCATCGATACATTAAAAAAGTATGCATACCACAACAATTTAGATTTGGGAGACACCAGGAATGCACAACTTAGAGCAACTCCAAAAGCCTTTCTAAAACGCTCCCCAATTCTCTATTGGCTAATATTCACCAAAGTCACCTTCCAACAGCATCGCTACCAGGCTCAGAAAAATAGCACCGCCTCCATCCCGCACTTCTCGGTAGCCATGAATGGCAAGCGCGTCCTACTCACCAAGTCTCCTACCGCGCCTTCATCCCGCGTCCAGGTGGCATTCCCACGGCTTCTTCCCGCGCAGGAGGTTCCGGCTCCTCTTTTGTTCCCGCGCGCTCCTGTGAATTCACGGCTCTTGTGAAGCAATACAAAGAGAGGAGAACTGATCCTCACGTTAACAAGCAAGCTCCTGCGAATTCACGTCTCTTTCCAGTGTCGTTCTCTCGTCAAGCAGGAGGAAGAGAGAAGAACGACAGATTGGATCCAGGAGATCGGCAAGGGCGACGGAAAAAGAATAAAACAGACCATGAATCGGCAAGGGTGACGTCACGCGTGGAGGACATCAAGTAGGACCCACTGATGACGTGGTGAATTCGAAAATGGAGTTGGAGTTGGTTTGGAGAGACTGTTGGTTTCCTTATTTTTTTGGATGGTTTCTATTTTAGAGACTAGCTAATTCATGAGAATTTAGAATTAGTTTTAGTGAGGCTTTGGAAATGCTCTTACGAGCGGATTCCTCGGTAAGTCCTTGATTTATAAAAGGTGTATATTCTCTAGAAAAATACTTACTATTGATCATGCTCATGCATCTATAGTATAAACATACATACAGTCAAAGGCATAATTGCATACTTGCACAAACTACCTAGACTCATGCTACCGTGCAAGTTGATGGTTATTCATGCGAACTGGGTATCCTCGATGCCAGGGCTCACCGGCGACCACCTTCCCGCACCATTCTTTGCTCTCGATCGCGAGCCTTGTCATAGCGACGACCACTCGATCCGCCGATCCACACTGATGACACCAATCAGACGGCGCTCAAGCTCCAAGAGTAGTCGCTATTTGAAATAGCGGCCACCCGTGGTCCTATACTCCTATATATTAAGGGACTGTATGCCGTAATTGATGGAGCGCCGCTGGGTCTCTCGAACTCATATTCCTCGGCAAGCAAGTCTCCTCGGGTAGTCGGGTATGTCTCTGGCCATGCTTTCTCCGTCCTGTGGGCTTGTCGTGCTCGCTGCCGGCATCATGCCGCCGGTGCTCGGTGCGGTTCGAGGCAAGACAGGCCAGAAGGCTAGATGCGGTCGGTGTTTTCTTGCATTGACCTAAATGAAATAAATGGAACGCACCGACTAGATCCAGGAAACATATCTTGGGAATATACCTTTGTATCCATTACCATTTCCTTTATTTTGGTGCACCTAGTCCCTCTTTATAAGTAAATGAAAACAATCTCCCGTTATATTCATACGCACCCTACCTCGAGAGGACAGGCACAGAAATAAAACTAGTTTCCTGTATTGTATCATATGCGTAGCTCCTCTATAGCTACACTCTGCATGGTTAACTGATGCTACTTATCCACTGAAACATTAAAAACTATGCATACATCAACATTTTAGGCTTGGGAGACACCAGGAACGCACAAATTACACAGAAAGATTACTCAGGTAATTCAATTTATAATAAATGTATGTTTCTAGAAAAAAAATACTTCCTACTGACCATGCATCTATAAGTACAAATATAGAATCAAAACACATACCTGCTTACCATTCGTTAGAAAACAAAAGGTTAATATAGTCATTTGTGCTTATCAGTGTGGCGTACCCAGATTCATGTCTGATGAGCATGTTTTAACTTCACTTTGTAGCTTCCAGCAGATTCCATTCGAGCTCTCTCTGTGGTAATGCAACAACTATCTCGAGGCAAGCTGGTTCCGTCTGCAGGGAAGGACATGGTGTTGTTGTGCGATTGCTTTTGGACCTCTTGCAGCAGCTTGCCTTCTCTGGCTGGGCAAGAAACCTGACGTTTGGTTGCTTTGCTTATTTGAGCTGCTGTCCAGTATTTTGCAGGCCAGATCAAGCAAGCCTGAATCACAGCACAACGTAGGCTCAAACTGAGTCTGCGACGCTTCAGTACTTTGGCACTTCCCTTCTGCCCTCCATCACTTTAATCCTGCTGCAATTTATCGTTCTGTGTGATGCCAAACTCCCAATGGGCAGTGTTGTATGCATGATTGTTATCCTGAATGTTGGGTCAACGGCATTCAGATTAATTCTGCTCCTTGTTTCGACTGAAATTTTCTTCGTTTCATCACTCGTGAAACTTTTCACTTTCAGTTAGATTAACTGGAGTAGGGTAACATTGGATTGGAGATCGAGCTGGAAAACAACGTACTGTGAACCTGATGGTGGTTAATTTATTTATTCTGAAATGAATTTCCTGCTCTTTCCTCCGAAAGGTTGCCCCTCTAGATTGTTTCCGTTTGGCTGGACCACGCATATGATCCTTTGCCTCATGTACGTAGTACTTGTGGACGTGGAGGCGAAGGAGCTGTAACGGACGCTGATCATGGCTCACGCCGCACGCCCAAGCTCAGTCGTCCGGGGATGGCCATGGATGCGACACAGCGCCGCTTTGCGAAGGATCTGTCATCGACTCGTGAAGCTGGGGCGGAGAGTGCTCGATCGGCATTGAGCAGACATGGCGGCTGCGCATCGAAGAGGTGAAGACGCCGCATCCTGGTGGGTGCGTCCATGGGTGGCGCCGGAGGTTGGGCGGCTGTGCCATTTCCGCAAACAGGTGGGGGATCTCCACAGAGGAAGGCAGCGTGGTTAATTTGGGCCGCAGGATGACGATTTGACGGCTCACAGGCAGCCAAGGGCGGTCGCTATTCGAAATAGCGACCACCCGGTCGTCATTCGAAATAGCGACCACCCCCCCTGGCAGACTCCGGTTCGCGCCGCGGATCGCCTGACCGCCTCCGGCCGCTCCACGCCTCCCTTCCCCCTGGAACGCCGCCTCTAGTCGTTGCAGTTGTTCGCCGGAACGCTGCCGCATCCATGGCCGCCGGGAAGACGCAGGCGTTGCCGTAGAGGCCGGCGGGCAGGCCCAGCTCGCGCACGCCATGGACGCCGGCGACCACCACCAGCCGCGCGTCCGTGAAGACGCAGAGCTCCGGCGGGGTTGCCGCGGATCGCCTGATCGCCGTGGGTACTCTGGCCGCTCCCGCCTCCCTCCCCCAGCCCCGCCTCTGCTTGTTGCCGTTGTTCGCCGGAACGCCGCCGCCTCCTGCAGCCGGCCGGTCCCCTGCCTACGTTCGTTCCTCTCCTTCGTCTATCGGCTCGGCCATCACTTGTTGATGATTCTTGCCGGAGGCGAAGGAGATGATGGGCTGCTGGGCAGACATGGCGGCGTTCCCCCGATACAAGACGGCCGTCTCCGCTCATCAACGCGTCGCGTCGCGTGCGCTCACATGCATATCGAGCAAACACCATGCATGTGTGTGTATCCGTTGATAGGGAGTACGTAGGACGCAAGAAGAACGCTCAACGCGGATGCGCCGCCGCAGGGTACTCTGGCCGCTTCCTCGTGGCATGGACGCCGTGTTTGTCATTGTCGCACTCGCCGGAGGAGGAGCGTCGTGTCCTGGGCGTTGCACGGAGGCCACGCACGATCTCGCCGGCGGTGCTGCTCTCACACGGCGCCACGACAAAACGTACTTATATGAACACTACATAGAACATGATCATCGACGGACGGCAGAACTGGCAACATTGGTACATGATATGAACACTACATATAACACGATCGACGGCAGAAAATGTGCTTGAACTACGAGTCAATTCTGCATTCGCGGTCGATTACTTATATGCTAGGATTCAAGCCTGCCTCTTGCTTGACATCTTGGAAATTTTGAATATAACATTGTGAGTGCGACATCTCTTGATTTAACATGAGGTTGCCTGTGGCATGCTTTTGCTCTGCTAGCATGCGACGCGGTACAAGGAGGAGCGGCCACTATTGTACAACCGATCAAGTAGAACCCGCATGCCAGCCATTGTATGTCAGCAGGCAGTACTCTAGGGGAACTGGTTCCATTCCTAATACCTCTCACGCCAACTAATAGGGATCCATCTTGTAGCAAAGAATGCACAACATACTCCATACACCTAAGAAATTAAGTAGGCAGTGTCGTCCACTCTCAACTCTGGAGTGCTGATCGGATGGTACTAGTGATATCCATATTTATAAACTCTCTCTTTCCCCATGGTTGATATAGAGGTGCATGGCTAAGCAGGCCATGTACATGTAATACTAATTAAATTCTCTTTCGCAAAAAAAATTGTACATGTGCTACTAAATAAAGCGAAAGTGTATGTGATCTCTAATATTTTGCAGGTGTTGTGGTGGGTGGGAAACGTCAAACACCAACCCAAAGCATCGATCAATTTGTTGGACATCAGTTCATGTTTTCTTTGTTTCCCTCAATACTAACTAGAGTAGCACATGTACATTTTTGACGGGTTATAATTATAAAGAAGAGTGCAACTCAGCACCATTGAGAAACATTCGGCACTCTGCCACACATATCCATGTTCTTATTACAATTTCTCAGACCTGGCTGAGTTATATTCTGGGTGGGTGAATCAAAAGAACGATTCCATCTTTTGATACATATTCAAGAGTGTTCAATGGGAACGAGATAAAGCGTGTGTTTGCATATATACATCTAAAACAAATGGTAGGCAACTCTATTCTCATTTGAACTACTACACAATTATGTCGGTGATACAAATTTTCTACTAATCATGGACATAAAGAAATCATTTGTACTAGACATTCATTTGAACAAGCATAGTTATATCTTTCTACTAATTATCCTTGTCACTTATTTTGGTTGGTCTAGTGCGCCTTATATAGGTGAGCGTTTCAAACAAACTCTCATAGCACTAGTATGCATCCTATCCCAGTAGCCCAGGTGTAGATACTAGCTAGTTTCGCACAATAAATCATTTTGCCTAGCTAGCTCCTCTTGTAGCTACGATTTGCATGATTAACTGCTGCAACTCACCTATGGGAACAATAGAAAAAAACATGTATGTGCCAATAGTTTAGGCTTGGGAGATGGCAGGAATAGACAAGTCGTTATGAGGGACCCCAGTGGTAAGTTCAAGTTGAAGTTGACATTCTTTGTGTTACTACGTGGTGTACCTCTTAGCTTCAAGAGTTATGAGCACCTTTTTTTTTTGGTAGTTTCCAGAAATTGCACTCCAACAACAGCGTTGAGCTCCACTGGCTCTATTTCCTTCCGTCATTGGCAGGGAGAGATTCGTCTAGATTGGATGGATTGCAGCCAGTAAAGAACTTGTATGAGTAATGAAACTTAGTAAAAATAGGCTTGTTTTTCATCGCTCACCTCCTCCAGTCCAACCTTATTGTTAAGAAGTTCAGGCTAGCTAATGTCTTCTTGTGGTCTTTTCTGTTAAAAATCCAGCAAATTAAGACAAACAGTTTTGCTTGCTTCAACATTTCTGTAGTTTTACAAATTTCCATTTCTTTTAGTATGCAGGCGCAGCAGACAAAACTAGTGGTTGTTGTACTGAGTTTCTCTGCTCATATTGTTTCATCAGTTGGTCAGAGTTAAAACGAAGCTACTCCTCAAACATACATGCATGCGTCTGGCTCATGAACTACCTGCGCTCCTGATTACACAAGGAATGCTCAAACTGAGCCAGCGACATTCTTTGGAAATCCGTCGCTGCAATCACGCTCTCCAACTCGTCGCTTCAAATTGGTCTGCAGTCCACCGATTTGAGCATGTCACTGGTACTGGCCGCCGGCGACGAACGTGCTGCGCCTGGTCGGAACGCGGCCAGGCCTGGGTCGCCACGATTCGTGAAGCTGGTAGCGGAGGGGGCAGACACGCATGGCACGAGCCCAAAGCTCAATCCTGCATGGCCATGGCCATAAGTCGTGTCGTCGACGACCGCACGTATTCAGCGGACGCCGCCGCCTTCTTCACCCGCCGTACCAGCGCCACCGTACGTGTCCTGCCGCAGCGCGCCGGCGGTAGCCACGGCCACGCAGCTTTCGCACGGCACGGACGCCAGTGACCACCACCAGCTGCGCGTCCTCGCCGTTCGGGACATCCAGCGCCGCCGCGACGGCCTTGAAGGTGAGCATGGCGCACGCCAAGCTCAGTCGTCCGTCTGGGGATGCGACTCGTCAAGCTGGGGCCGCGGGTGCTCGATCGGCGTTGCCCACACATGCTGCGCATCCTGGTCAGGTTGTTCGGCCGCGGCATTTCCACAAACAGTTGGGGAGAGGAATGGACGCGGCTAATTTGGGCCGCAAGAAGCTGATCGGACGGCTTACAGGCAACCAGGGGCGGTCGCTATTTCGAATAGCGACCGCCCCCGGGTCGTCAGAAATGCAGCGCCGCGGATCGCCTGTCTCAGGTACTCTCACGCCTCCCTCCCCAAACTCCGACGGGGAACACCACCTATGCTTCTTGCCGTTATTCGCGGAACACTACCATCGACCGGCGGCGACCATGGCCGTCGGGAAGACGCAGGCGTTGCCGTAGAAGCAGGAGTGCAGGCCCAGACCGCGCACGGCACGGACGCCAGCAACGACCGCCAGCCGCGCATCCTCGCCGTGCGGGCGCGCCAGAGCGACGCCGCGACGGAGGTCAGCGTGACCATGTCGGCGGCGGCTCGGCCGTCGTACTCGGGATGCGGCTCACGTACGGCGGCGCACTTGGGCGGGACGGTCGGGCCAGCTTGCCGACGGCGGACATATGGGATTAATTTCAGGGGCAGGTCAACCTCGTTGTGATTGCCGGCCTTGGAGAAGACGACGACGCTGGGCTCGTAGCTGCCTTTATCGAGTCAACCCTATCGACTCTTACAGCCGTGGAGTTTGTAGGTATTTGTACCTGCAGCACCGTATAAGCTGGCACGCAGCTAGCAATATGCAAAGTGCTTGGGGATTTTCGCTGAAGGCGGCAGCTCGTGGGACTTGACAAAGTGCTTTGAGCAGGGACGAGGAGCATGTAGCATCAGCTTGGTGAACTCATACGACAATCATATCACCTTTCTCTACACAAAAGAAACTGCTGGACACAAGCTCGGATTGTAGCTTGGTGGTGATGTAGTGGTACTGTCTAGGATGGCAATCGCAGTAGCCAAAGTAGGCGCAATTGAAGAGCAACTATTTTGCAGCACACGTCAGCTTGAATTCCAATACATCTCATCCAAACTGCCCTGTTTCTTCAAATGCATCAGTTGGTCCATACGACATTTCTTGTTTCCAGTGGCTCCTACAGTAGCTAGAATTTCTCTGACTTTGTAGCAACTAGAAGAGTACATTAGTAGTAATATTGTCTGAGGAAGTGAATGTACAGTAGTAGTTATATTTATATCTATATTTGTTTTAATATTTATGGCACGGGATTAGGCTTTTTGCAATGTCGGATCCTGTATTAGGTGCATTTATAGTGTTATAAAAACAATTTATCCATAACCATGCAAGCTGAAAAGAATGGCACATATTTCTGCGTTAGTGTACCTGCTGCTGCTAGCTGAAGCATCAATACGGTACACTCTGTTTCTTCTGTTATTACTAGCTGAAGTCATGACTGGTAGCAAAGCTGCGTCAAATTTTTGTTTATCCCAACATGAAGTAAAGGAGGCTTATAGGAGTGAATTTTGCACTGAATTCATGGATCATCTAAACCATCACTCAAGATCGAGACTTCACCCTTTAGTACCGTCAAGGGTTGGAATGGTTGCACATCTCAGTCCACAGTCACTGAGAACAAAGAGAACGTCTGTGGCAAGGACTCGTACAACTGATGATAAGGTTGACGCGAGCCTGCAGCTCTTCTTATTCCACTGGTAGGAAAGCTAAAGGATTATGTGCGAGAATCCCCTTTCCAAAGTCATCGCAGTTTTTTTTTCTCGAACGCGCAGGAGAGCTGCGTGTCATTTCATTAAGGAAAAGAAAAAGAGAACATAGTGCCCTTTCGGCCAGGGATTAGCCTTATACATACATACGCGCCGGCGACATGCTTAGCAACCTACAAACGCCACAAGACTCTAGGACATTATTTCCCGAGCCTCCTAGCACCTGCCATCCTCCAATGGGAGGCCTCCTCTGCAATTTCATGAATTATAGCATGCGGCAGCGGTCTCTCTCCGTCGAAGACGCAACGATTCCTCTTATTCCAAATCATCCAAGAGACGAGCATTACCAAAGTGTTGAAGCCTCTCTTTTTCTCTTTCGGAACTCTCTTCAATGCTCGGCGCCACCAATTCTTGAAGGAGTGCTCATCAGCCGAGGGGGTAAGCGCTTGCGTTCCCACTTTGGCGAGAAAATGGAACCATACCTCTCTTGCCACCACACAACTGACCAACACGTGTTGAATATTTTCATCCTCTTGGTCACACAAAGGGCATTGCTCAGGATGTTGTAGACCTCTTCGTGCGAGGCGATCCGCGGTCCAACACCGGTTTAGTATAGCGAGCCAAAGGAAAAGCTTCACCTTGAGGGGAGCCCATGATTTCCAAAGCCTTCTGTATGGTTCGAATTTAATTCCTCCCATGAAGAACCTGCCATATGCTGATCTGGTTGTAAACTTGCCCGACGCTTCTGGGGTCCAGATGTAAGTGTCTTGGACGCCCGGGGTTAAGTTAATCTGTTGCAGGACGTCCCAAAGCTGGAGGCATTGCCAAATTGCAATGACCGGTAATCCATCTCCAAAATCATCTTTCCACTTGTTCCCATCTAGTGCGTCCTGTACCGTTCGCTTGCGCCACCCCTTTTCTTGACATAAGGCATAAGTGCCGGTGCCAACTCTGAGATCGATTTTCCATGGATCCATTTGTCCACCCAGAACAAAGCTGATTGCCCATCTCCAACAACTGTTGTGACTGAGGCTGCAAACAATGCCTTGGCGTTGGCCAGAGCCTGCACTCCTAGAGACGCCCACGGTTTGGTTGGCTCTGTTTTCTCGAACCACAACCATCTCATGCGGAGCGCCCATCCAAGAGTCTCAAGGTTACGTATGCCGAGGCCACCGTATTCGATGGGGGCGCAGCACTCTTTCCCAAGCAACCGGGCAGTGACCTCCTCGCAACTCCTTCTGCCCCCTCCATAAAAACTAACTCCTTCTGCCCCTCCATAAAAACTTTCTCCTGATTTTATCAATTTCTTTGATCATCCATTTTGGAACGTCCAATGCAATTAGAAGATGTATGGGCACCGCCGTAAGCACCGCGCGTACAAGCACCAGCCTGCCCGCTCTTCCCATGAGTGCTGATTTCCAACCCGGAAGTAAATCCGCTATTTTGTCGATGATGGGTTGGAGGTCCGCTTTCGTTAATTTCTTAATAGAAAGCGGCAAGCCGAGGTACTTGCAAGGGAAGGTGGCGATCTCACAAGGCATGGACTCTTCGACCTGTTGAACATGTGCTTCTTGGCATTGAATGGGCAAGATGCTTGATTTTGCCATGTTAGTGTGCAGTCCAGTGGCACTTCCAAAGGCAAATAAGATGGCCTTGATGAGTGAGATATCACCCTCAACAGGCGTTAGGAAAATAACCACGTCATCAGCATAGATGGACATCCTATGTCCAAGCCGCCTACGCGCCAGGGGCTGCCATAATCCGAGCTCCTCTGCTTTGGTGACCAATGCGTTGAGAACATCCATGACAATAATAAACAGCATGGGGGAGAGTGGATCCCCCTGTCGCAGTCCTCGACGATGATGAATAACTTCCCCCGGCTGGCCATTCAGAAGGATTCTTGTTGAAGATGTCTGGAGTAGGCTGCACAACATACGAAGCCAACGATTTCCGAACCCAAGGTGAGTCAAAACCTCCAGCAGGAATGCCCACGAAACTGAATCAAAAGCTTTTGTGATGTCCAGTTTTAGTAGGAGACGCGACTGCTTTAAACGGTACAGGAGCTTAGCCATCTGTTGTACCATCATGAAATTATCGTGTATGCATCTGCCCCGAATGAATGCACTCTGGTTTGCTGCCACAATTTGTCCTAAGCTTGGCGCTAATCGCTCCGCCATCACTTTCGTGACCAGCTTGGCAAAGCTATGCACAAGGCTAATGGCCTGTAGTCTCCCACCATTACGGCATCTTCCTTCTTTGGGATAAGTACCATAAAAGCTGAATTGAGCATGTGTAGCTTACGGTTGTCTCCTCCATGGAGTGCTCCAACCGCCGCCATGACATCGTTCTTGATAGTCTGCCAGCACTCCTTGTAAAACCTGCCCGTAAATCCATCCGGCCCCGGAGCCTTGTCCAATGGCATTCGTTTAATCACATTCCAAACCTCCTCTTCCGAGATTGGTGCATCCAAGCAAGCTAGATCATGTGGCTGTTGATAGAAGGCATGCAGGTTGAGCGATTCAGTTCGTCAGCCTGTTTACCCAACAGATTATTGTAGAACTCCCAAACAGCCTCCTCTTTCTCTTCTTGATCCAGCAGCACCCGATCCCCATGTATCAGCTTGGGGATAAAATTTTTCCTCTTCCTGTACCTCGCATGAGCGTGAAAAAAGCTCGTGTTTGCGTCGCCCTCACTTAGCCAATCCAAACGGGCCCAAAGACGCGCAATTGTGCGCTGAAGAGAAGCAAGAGCTAGGCAGTGTTGTTTTAAATTCCTTCGTAGCCATTCCTCGGGTGCGGTCAGCGCTCTCATGTCCCGGGCGACTCGAGGCGGTGGAGAGCCTCCCGGGCCTGTTCAAGTTGTGAGGATACGTTTCCCACCGTCTTCCGGCTCCATGACTGCAAGTGACGGCTTGTGGAGAGCAACTTCTGAGCGAGTGCTTCTAATGGGCAGTTTGTTTGTACGGTGGTGTTCCATGCTTGTTCAACCACTTCTATGAAACCATGAAGTTGTGGCCAGAAACTTTCAAAATGAAAGCGTCTCTTTCCCATCGTATTGCTACGCAAACCAAGAATTAGTGGGCAATGATCTGATATCCCCGCTGCCGTGCTCTGAAGAATGTAATCAGGAAAGATTGCCTCCCAGGGCGAGTTGCAAAAAACTCGATCCAGGTGGACAAGCGTCGGTGCCGCCCGCTCGTTGGACCACGTGAAACGTCGTCCTAGTAGCTCAATCTCGCGCAGCTCTAGGTCGTTCAGTAATCGCCGGAAACGCCCCATCATGGCACGGTCGACGTTCGGGTTATTTTTGTCTTGCGAACGGTAGATGAGGTTGAAGTCGCCTGAAATTATCCAAGTCCCGGGGCAAGCTGCACGCACATCACGTATTTCTTGCAGGAAGAGCAGTTTGTGCTCATCGAGCTGCGGTCCATAGACTCCCGTGAACCACCATTGGCTGCCATCATTGTTGCGAAAGAGCACCGAGGCAGAGTATGTATCCACTCGCGAAGTTAGATGTTGACAGACGGCACCCTTCCAAGCAACCAGGACTCCACGCGTGCCGTTTGCCGGGAGCGCGACATGATTGTCGAAGTCGGCACCAAGAGTGGAAAGCAACACACGAGAAGAGAGGTTTTGAATCTTAGTTTCCTGCAAGCAGACCACATCCGGTCACGAGGAGGCCACAATACTTCTCACAGAGTCACGATGAGCTTTCTTGTTAAGACCTCTTACGTTCCATACCAATATATTTGAGGCATCCATTACATTAGACATGGACTACCGGACTACCAGAGCAGGGCTACAACATCAAGGCCCGGCTATCAAGAGCTCGGCCGAGCGAGCCTCACACTCATCTGGCACCGTCCAACCAAAAAGAGATGCTAACGCCGCTATGTGGGAGCGCGAGAGGGGATGGTCGAACAGACGTGTGTACGCCTCCCTTGCCTCTGGTGTGATCTGCTCCCGGTCCGAGACGACGCTCAGCTTCCTCATGAGGCCCTCTTGGGCACGCTGCATGGTGGTTCCGGTGTAGCCCGCCGCTGCAATATGGCGGCTTCGTCGGAGCACGGTCGAGGTTTGCTGTCGCTTTCTGCGCCGGCGAGGTGGCGGGGTAGCGACGAGGCTGGTGTCGTCAGTTGTGGGACGCCGGACCGAATCGATGAATTGTTGAGCCGCGTCAATATCCTCTGCTTGGTTCGCGTCTGGCTGGGCGAGCAGGTTTGAACTTGTGCCGTGCATGCTTTCATGATTTTGCTCACATTGGGCCGCCTCCAGGCAAACCGCGGGCTGTTGTGAAACTGTGCTGGCATGCACACCACCCACAGAAGGCATCGTGGGCTGCAACTCAACTGGCCTAATTGCATGGTCAGTGAGCTGGGCCTGAGGCTGGTCCGTTGTGTGACTTGGGCCATTTCCACCCAAACATTCAGCTACCCCTGTTGGCGGCAAGAAGCTGGGGAAAGTGGGGTGGCTGTTCGAAAATTCCTCTAGCATGGGATCCTTCTCCATCGATCCTTCCCGAGGCTGTTCAGCGCATGGCTCGAGAAGAGGAGCAGGCACGTCCAGACCACAGCCATGAATGCAAACCGGCTCCTCACCAGCCTCCGCTCCAACGGCTACGGACAAGCCATTCACTTCGGGTGGTTGGGCAGCTCTGGGTGGGCCCTCCGTAATTAATGCAGAGGAAGGGTCGCCGGAGGGTGGCCGGAGCTCACTCGGCACGGCGGCCAAGGACTCAACAGCACGCCCCTCTACAGCGTCTTCCGGAGCAGGAGGCGTGGCAGCCCCCGTCGTGGATGTCCGCCCCCGTCTAGAGCGGCCGCGCCCCCCGTCGGCGATGTTTTGGGTGCCGCGCCGGCGACTCGTCGTCGGAGGAGTGGTCGGAGGCCGAAGACGGCGGAGGGGATGTCGGCGGTGTCGGTGGCGCCTCCGGCGGGAAGCGAATCAGCAAGCGTCGCACTTGGATTTGAATGGGTATTTGAGAGTGCGTCGACTTGGCTCGAAAGGACCATCGAAATGATTTGGCTCCGGGACGACCAAAGTTCTTGAGTTCGGGATGAACTCCGGCGGGTCGTCCAAGCGATAACTCCAAATTTTGAGCGATCTCGCCTCGCAGCAGTCTCCGGCTCGATACTCTCAATGGTGCAGTACGGGCGTAGCAAGTCAGCGGCAGTTGTGTAGTTCCACACATGCATGGGGATTCCAGTTAGCTCGAATTGCACCTTGTGGTAGAGTGCTCCATGCTCAGCATGCGCCACCCTGTGCCACTGCCGGAGTCCTAGCGTGAACGCCGGCGTGGACACTGTGCGATTTCCTTGCAGGACAAGCTGGAACGCGTCGTGGTCAGGAAGCATCAGAACGAAATCCTCCGGGGCATAAGGGAAGATCTCCAGACCATGCGCATCCAAATTGAACCGAGCCGCAATGGCATTGACGGCCTCTTCCTGCGTCACCGGCGGGCGAGTCCCAAGGACCGTCACAAAGACAGCCCTGTGCTCAAGCTCCGCTTCCCACTGGACAATGTCCTCCGTTCGCTCGATATAGCATGCATCCAGCGTGTCCTGCCAGCCAGCCGGCGCTAGGTCGCGCAGCGGCGGCGGCGATGAACGCTCTGATGGTGGCGCCGATTCATCTTCGGCGGCGTCGCCGACCTTGGCACTTCGGCGGCCGCGGCCTCTTCCACGGCGGCGTCTACGGCGCCTGTGCTAGGACTGGGCAGGGGCGGGTGTTGACGGTGTTTAAGTCATTAAATTACCGTCAACATATCGGTAAATAAAAGGGTAAATCACCAAAATTCGGCAATGTTTTATTTATTAATAAAGTTCCACGAGTTTTGGATGATTTATGAGTGCAGGAGTAAATACAGAAGAAATGGGCGCCTGTGGAGGGAAACACAGGCCGGCCGGCCACACTTGGCCTCTGCTTCTGTCGATCTTCGACCAGTGGGCTCCAAAGACGTCCAACACCGAGAATAATTAAAGCCCAAGTGAAGAAATAGCAAACATTCTAGAAGATGGGCTATAATGGGCCTAAACTTGGCCCTTACTCCATTTCTGCCGACCCCAGCAGGAAACCGACTTCGGGACCGACTCCACCAAGCGATCTGGAGCGTCCACAGAAGAGGCGGTCGCAAACCGACACTGTGGACGGCCGGCCGGCCACCCTACCAGGCCGGCCGGCCGACCTTAGCGGCGCCGCCTCTCCAGCTTCGGCCAACGGGTTTCCACCGCCATGTACAAGCTATAAATAGGACCCTCCGGCCTCAGAAGCAACTCGCACCTCATTGAAGAATCCATTTACTCTTCTTGTTTAGTGTTAGCATTAGTTGGGAGTTAGAGTTAGAGAGTGAGCTTTGCTCGGGGTTCCGGAGCTGTCTTCGGAAGTGTGGTAAAGCTCTAGTTGTATCTTTACTATCTTTTGAATAAATATTATTATGGATATCTTTTCTTATTTATTTAATTCAGTAATCCTTTTAATTTATATTATTGCTCTGAGTAATTACTTCGGAAATATTTCTGTGTTGGATCCACGTCTGTGCAAGGTAGACTTACGTGAGTTGTCAACTGGTCTATGCGTAAACAATTCATTTAAGTTTATTAAGCATGGGTGGTCTGCCCTGTTAGCTAAGGGTAGATTATTTAGAGTGATTGCTTGTATGGTTCAAGGAATTATTCTAGACGCGAGTTTGCACCCAACCCCACGGAAGATGGTAGCCGCGAGTGTATGTGACAGCTGCACCGGTCTCTGTAATCCACCACGTCTGGGTTGGACCTAGCAGGGTCTTAATTATAGCGGGTGGTTCCCCAGAGTATTTAATCTTTTTCTGTTGGTTGGGTGGGCCACTTCTGTGCCTCTGTTCTGTTGAGATTATGCCCGGTGGTAGTTCGACCATCAGAACAAGTTTATTACTTTGGCACATCCGTGCCCCGAAACACAGTGATATGACTGTTGTATGATCTTAAGTGTATAATTGTAAATTATTAGATTGCTGAATATAAAATACTTAGGATGGATATATTTTAGGAAACCCTTTTCTCTACTCGTTGCTCTCCCAATCTTTGCTAATTATTCTTTTATGGTTTACTTCATGAGTGCCACCTTTATCAAACTTTCAACGTTTGATGTGATTTACTTACGATCGATTTAGACAGTACCCTTAAGGAATTTTCTACTAGCTTCCCTGTGGAAATTATAAATACGATAACCCTGGAATACTCCATGGTGAAGTGCTACAATGGTGATCCGTACGCTTGCGGAATAGAAATATTTAGTATAGCATAAGAACCACCAACAGCGGGGCCCTCCTCCGTCTCCGCTGCTGACATCCGATGGGGTGGCGGCTGGGCGGCAGCGGGCCGCACACGGCCAGGCACCGGGTCGCGCACAAGCATCTGCCAGCACGCACGCGGCCTGGGCACCCATGGGCGGTGGCACTCGAAGGATCTGTGTCCAGCACGACCACATCTGAGGCATCTCGTTGGTTCTCTGCATTCTATCTTGCGGTGGCCCCTTCCTAGGCAGTTGAAGCACCGGCCATCCATGTCCGCAGGCACGGCACGCAGACCACGGCGGTGCGATTCCTGCTTGCGGTGACCCCGTCGCCTCACCACCTGCCAGCCGTCCGCGTCAGGCGCAGCGTCGAGGACCCGATGGATCTCGGAGCGCAACTTGATGCGTACCGGCGGCGGCGGAGGAGGAGAGGGGTGCCGCGAGCTCGAGGCGCGTGGGGGAGACCGGCAGAGCACCTCAAGGTAGGAGGCGCGGCCAGGTTGTGGATCCTGCGGCATCACCGAGGTAGGAGAGAGGGAGGGCTGTCCATCCACCGCATGTGCTTCGGCCGGCCTGCAGAGGAGGGGTAGTAGGGTGGAGCTTCTGGGGAGAGGGTGGAGGAGGTGGCTCGGCGGGTTGAGGGGCTGGTCGCCGGCGCCGGAGTGGCCACCGGCGAGGGGCTGGCGGGGGGAGGTGAGAGCGGAGGAGGGAGAGGCATTTTCCGAATGCAAATGTTAAGTCATCGCAGTTGAAGAATACGAATCTTCCAAGACAGGCTTTAGTGCAAATTCCCGATACATCTCATTCCGATGAGAGGCTAGTTCGATGCATCATTGGGGTCTGCGCTATATATATTCCTCTTTAGGATTTCATACAACTATGTACTCCAGGAGTAGAGGCAACTTTGCTAGCTCGCGTTAGATTTGTTTGTAGTTTAATTCTATGACCATGGGGGAGATCAGAAGACTGCTATATATATACACACACATGGATCATGAGTGGCTCGTAAATCAAGCACGAATTTCACTAACTTATCACAACTACTAGAGTACAATAATAGTTATTGTCGTTTGACAGTGAATTGCACATGTGGTGAAGATTTCAGGTGAACAAATAAAACACTAGTACTTGCTAGGAAGCCGGGGCGCCAGGGTGTCGGAAACGAGCAGCAGGTTCACCCGCGCAGCACCAGTAGGTCGGCCGACGACCGCACGCATTCGGCGGACGCCGCCGCCTTCTCCACCCGCCGCACCAGCGCCACCGTGTCCTGCCGCAGCGCGCCGGCGGTAGCCACGGCCACCGGGAAGACGCAGCTTTCGCACGGCACGGACGCCGGTGACCACCACCAGCCGCGCGTCCTCGCCATGCGGGACATCCAGCGCCGCCGCGACGGCCTCGAAGGTGAGCATGGCGCACGCCCAAGCTCAGTCCTCCGGGATGCGACTCGTGAAGCTGGAGTCGGAAGGGTGCTCGATCGGCATTTGTCAGACATGGCTGCGCATCCTGGGCAGGTTGTTCCATCGGTAGTGGCATTTCTACAAACAGCTGGGGAGAGGAAAGCGACGTGGCTAATTTGGGCCGTAAGAAGCTGATCGGACGGCTTACAGGCAACCAGGGGCGGTCGCTATTGGTTGTCAGAAATGCTGACTCCGCGGATCGCCTGACCGCTCCGAGGAACGCCGCCTATGCTTCTTACCGTTGTTCGCCGGAACGTTGATCGGCGGTGATCATGGCCGCTGGGAAGACGCAGGCGGGCAGGCCCAGACCGCACACGCCACGGACGCTGGCGACGACCACCAGCCGCGCGTCCTCACCGTGCGGACGCGCCAGAGCGACGCCGTGACGGAGGTCTGCGTGACCATGTCACCGGGTCGAGGCGCGGCGGTGGCGATGCGGCGGCTCGGCCGTTGTACTCGGGGTGCGGGAACGACGGTCTCAGCGGGGTCCGCGCGTCCAGGAGCTCACGGCGGCGCCACATGGGCGGCAGCACGTTCAGTGCCGCGAGGCCATGGGCAAGCATGCCGACGGCGGAAAAAATGAACTGCACGACAGTACGACACCGCTGGCATCGCAGGTCTCGGGCGGCCTCGCCGGGTATTCTGGATCACTCCGACGAGGAACGCCGCCTCTGCTTGTTGCCGTTGTTCGCCGGAACGCCCGCCGCCGGCCCCCTGCGTACGTTCCTCTCCTTCGCGCGTCCCCTCCTGTCTGCTCTTGCCATCGTGCACAGCTAGAGGCAGGCGAAGGTGGTGAACGGCTGCTGGGCATGGCGATCGATGCAGGTGGTTTGCAAAGGGGGCGGACATGTGCATGGAGCAAGCCTAACGCGTCCTTTCTTGTCTTCCCTCGGAGGCACGTCGCTGCCATCTTGCTGGTGAAGTCGTGATCGAGCAGGGACCAAACGACCAGCCACTAGAGCTTGTGATCAACTGCTCCGTTCAAAAGGCCGCACCGTCTCGCGACGCGCCGTGTGGAGCTCGCCGGACTGCTTCTGTTTGTCCCAAGGAAACGGAATGAATTGTCAAGTCGATTGCGACAGCCTTGGCGCTCCGTTGCCGCCAGTTGTCAGCCACTGCGAATGCTTTTGCATAACATATTGGCACTTTGTCCAATTATTTTGAGCCAATAACATTTCAGAGTTGGCTGGATATTTAAGAGCTCAATGGGAGCCTCTCAACCGTCCGATCAGCTGCGTGCGGCCCAAATTAGCCACGCGCCTTCCTCTGCAGAGAGCCCCCCACCTGTTTGCGGAAATGCCGCGGGCGAACAACCTGCCCAGGATGCGCAGGCTGCCATGCCTGCCCAATGCCGATCGAGCACCCTCCGCCGCATCCATGGCCATCCCCGGAGGACTGATCGTCGGCCGGCCTGCTGGTGCTGCGCGGGCGAACCTGCTCCTCCTCTCCGACACCCGGCGCGCCGGATTCCTCGCCGTCGACTTCTGGTGGGGCCAGCCGGTCTACGGAGGCCCTGCGGGCGGGCTGTTCAGCGTGAGCTTCCTCGCCGCCGTCGTCGACCGGAACGGGGAGGTCGCCGTGCCGGTCGTGCTGCCGCCGCGCGCCATTGACAGGTTAGCCGGGAGCTAGGCTCGGTGGATCGGCGCAGGTGGCAGAGCAGTCATCTGGAGAGGGAGACGCACGTGTAGGTTGTGCAGAAACAGAGCAAGACACAACACCGCCACCAGAAAAACAGAGTTCAGTCCGACGCTCTGCAAATTGTGCAATGAGAGAATGTGTGTTTCAAACGTTTACATATCCCAGTTACACAAGTAGCTCAATCCAATCAAAATACTCCCTCCGTCCCAAATGTAAGCATTTGTTGACTTTTGAAGATCACGTTTGACCATTCGTCTTATTCAAAATAGTTATAAAAATATTATTTATTTTGTTACAGTTAGTTTTATTATTAGACATACTTTAAGCATGACCTTTTTGTTTTATATTTTCGTAAAAAATTTGAATAAGACGAACGGTCAAACGTGATGTTGAAAAGTCAACAAATGCTTATATTTGGGACGGAGGGAGTAGTTTACAGGTTTACATGTTCCATTTGAGGAATCAAACATCAATCAGATGCATTTTGATTAATCTTATTGTTCACACAATGAAACAGAAAATAAACTGACAAAAGATCACAAGAATTCCACTAGGACAAGGAAATTATACCTTCATGCCTGCTAACTTGAATTTGAACATGAGAACATAAGAACTCGGTTACTTGCATGCTGCAACATAAAAATTCCACTCGGACAAAATCTGAGTTACTTGCGTGCTGCAACATAAGAACATGAATTAGTAAGCAAGGCCATAGTCCGGCAGCTTCAACTATTACAAAGGTCAAAGAGTTCAGTATTCTTTTCCAAGCCATAGTAAGCTAAATGTTGTATAAATCCTGCAAACAGGACTGAGCTGCCACATGCTAGTAGCTAGTGTAAAACTGAAACATGCTCAGAAGCAAACTTTGCTTATACTAGGGAAAATGACAGGTAAACATGCTCTGAAGTAGTGGCCATGTCCTCTGTCAATGGCGCCCTGCTGGCAAGGGGTGAAGTAGACAGGGAAACCGGCCGACAGGGGGAAAACGGTTTCCAGTAGTGGCTGGGCCATTGACAGAGGACATGGACCCAGCTGATGGCCTACCAAAAATACTATCAATGTCCTAAAAACTGATTTGACTGCTGTCATTACCATCAATTTGCATTTCATCATCCAGAAGGTCATCCAGTTCAAGGAAAGCTTCACCCTGATGAAGAGGTGCCTTTGTTGATAGCATTGGGGACAACAACCTGTTGGGGTTGTGCTTCTTCCTGGCTGTCCCAAGCCACTTCCTCCATTGGGACATTGAGGTCCAGCAGCATCTGCTCCTGAAGATTTCCTTCCTCAATCTGTGCCTCCTGAGCCATATACATGTCTTCTAGCATCAACTCTTCAGCCTCCAAATTGAGATCAAAGGCCATCCTTACATTCTGTGGAAAGACAATGTGGTCCTGTTCAACAGGTTCATTCTGTGCTGCTGGTGCGGCATCCGACTGTCCAATTTGCAGCGATTCTCCCCAATCATCATTACCATCATTCTGCTCATCCAACGGCTGTGGCTTATTGACTGGGCCGGCTCCAGGCTGACCTAAACCAAAGAAATTGAATTCCAGAGGCTCCCCATTAGGTGGTAACACCTGGACCAGCTCCTCATCTGCTGCTTGAGCTCCTAGCATCCTCTGAACGATAATTTCGCGCTGCACCGTCCAGGAATTTCCATAAAAAAATCTGAGGGTATTATCTTTTAATCCACTTGAGCTTGATCTACGCTTCGAAGCCTGCTTCACCACTTTGGTTGTGAAATTGATCTTGGGCACCGTCGAGCAGAGGCCTGACTTCACTCTGGGCTCTAGCTCTTCCCACAACTCACCATAGTTTAAGTAGGAGCAGCCCGTAAAATCTAGGTGCACCAATGTTTTGCCCCATTCTCTAGGAAATTTCCGTAGCATCCAGCAGCCCGACACGTTCAGGTGCTCAAATTCTTGGAGTGGACCAAAGGGCAGTGTTTTAAGCTTCGGCAAGCCCGATATGTCCAGGTGCCGCAGCCCTATACAAATCCCTAATGACCCGGGCAGTTCATTCAGACCCGAGCAGCCCGACAAGTTGAGGTGCCGCAGTAATCTGAGATCCAGGTAATCGGGCAGTTCTTCTAGCCCTAGGCAGCCCGACAGGTTGATGTGCCTCACTTGTGTGAGGTCGTTGAAATAGAAAGGCAGTTCTACAAGCCCCGAGCAGCCCGACAGGTCCAGGTGCCTCAATGCGGAGTCCCGCTTGTAAAGAGAGGGCAGTCCTTTCAGCCCTATGCAGCGCGAGAAGTCCAGGTGCCGCAATCTAGGAAAGCTCCCGAATAGTTCTGGCAGCTTTTGTAGGCCTCTGCAACCGGATAGGTTTAGGTGGCTCAAACCTCCGAGCCGAAGGAATGAGTCGGGCAGGTCTTCCATCGCTGAGCAATCCGACAGGTCCAGGCGCTGTAATCTCCAGAGCATCCCGAACGACTTGGGCAATGATTTTAGCCCTGAGCAGTCTGACAGGTCCAGGTAAACCAGGTTGCTAAGCCTGCCGAACGCCTCGGTCAAGTCTGTGAGCTTATGAGACCCACGCAGGCTGAGACACCTTAGCCCGTGTAGCCCGGTGATGATAGCCCAGGGAAGCACTTCGTCCTCGATACCCGGAGCGTTAAGATACCTCAACTGCTTCAGGTCACCAATGGAGTCTGGAAGCTTCCTCACATGGCACCCGCTTAGGTCCAACAGACGAATGTGCTTGGCAAATGCAAACACATTGTCGCTGAGCTCCATTTCCTTGCAAGCCTCAAAGCGGAGCGCCAATACCCCACAAAGCAGACCCAAGTCACCCAGCTGCTTATTTGCGCCCCAATTGCTGACCACTGCCCAGTTGGCAATGCTGGACAACGACGGCGTGGCTCCATTTCTACCATCCACAACAATCAGCCGGTCCCGTAAAAAATGTCTTCCCAAAGCTTGCATCAGCCAATCCTTTGTCAACACCATTGCAACATCATCACCATCCACTTCATCAGCAGTCTGCAACAATTAAGCCACACATATTACGTTAGATTCTTACATCAAGTATATATAATCATCAAGGAGATCAGTCAACTAAAAAACGGGGCTGAATTGATTTATTAGGTATTTTTTTAGAATAATTGATTTATTAGGTATGAGTACGTACGTATGTACACACTATTGAATTCAAAGAGGATTAGGGTAGCCACATCCAAGTTTGTCTCTATCTGACAAACTAATTTACAGTTGGAAGATACACGTGGAAGCACAACGACATGCAAGCGCTATAGTTCCCGGTTAATTACACAAATAACAATCTACCTAGTAACTTTTAATCGCCTCATGAATTTTGTGTCTACCTCTATCACCTAATTAAACATGGCACACAACGGTTCAGCCTTTAAAATTGTACGGACTACTGCATAAAAATAGGACGTGCATGTCAACTTCTACTACTTATTTGGGAATGTGATTAAAAAAGACATATGAAGGAAAATGTTCACTTGCAAATTATACACGACAAGAATGTAAGAAAAATGTCTATATATATGTCTTACATTTTTTTTGTGGTGGTGTGGGATGGGTGCATCTAGCAATCTATATATATAAGGGAATTATCTTGTATGCCACCTACAAAACTTCTAATATCTTATATGCCATCGTTGTCTCAACGACAAATAGGACCGGCTATCTCAATGACATGTGGGCCAAGATGGCATCCAAGATGTTTAAGTTTAAGCCAGTGACATACAAAAGAATTCCTATGGAATTTGTTTGGTTGGTCTGCTATTTTAGTGTCCATATTTACTTTATGGTTTGTTTTGTAATGCGAAATAAGTATATGATGTGGAATGAGAAATGTGTATATAAAACCTGAGGGTTTAAATATAAAGCAATAGTCATGGTCTAGATTTCTCATTCTATTTCTGTGTTTCCCATTCCATGCTCCTTTTCTTGATATCCAAAAACATCCCTTATAGGCATTAGGCATTTATCTAGAAACAAGTGATTTCAATTTTTGATGGTCAACGGTTTAGTTCATTCTCTATACATAATGTTGGATAGGATTCTTGGCCGATGATTTTTTTCTTTGTAATTTTCTATTCATACTCGGAAAATATCAAGATTTTACTAGACTACCCTCGGCCACTTGAGAGAAATTTGTGAAAACTGCCAAAAATCCCTACAACTTTATGGATTTTCATCCCCCCTTGTAAGTTGTTTTGTTGCAAGAAAAAACGTCGGTGGGTGGGTTGGGGGGGGGGGGGGGGGGGGGTTGTGGTTGTTCATCTTCAGCCCTGCAAATTAGTTTGCATCAGTTTCTCCCCATTCAAGTACTGCCGACATCTCCTATCCATTGTGCAAACAAGCATTGATTTGTGCACATGGTAGCCACATTATCACCTTTCCCAGTTTTAGCTCCACTCTAGTTATCTGCACTCCTCGTTGTCTTCCCCACAGACTCGTTCCTTGTTGAAAAAGGTGACATATCCGTCATATGTACAAGTAATACTTAAGAAATGCTAGATATCTAGCTAGTGTCTGAATGCTCATCCGAGATTGTGATATGGCACATGGTAAAAAAAAAACCCTCAGAGATTCCCCTCTTCTTCTACTTTATATGCGCATATTCGGCGGAACTTCTAACTTCTGATATTTCCACTAGAATACTCAACTTGCAAATTTGCCATTGGGACCTAAATTTACCCCTTCTGTTTGCCACTGATTCCATTCATGACCACGGCATTTTTGGCAAAAAAAAACAGTTTCTGAAAAAAAAGAGGAATACACCACAAAGACATATGACAACCAAATATTATCTACACGCTAATTAGAGGGTCCTTTGAAGGCTTCATGTTTATCCTACATGAAACGTGCTAGGAAAAGGATAAAATCTTATAAATTCTTGTAAAAGCAAAACATACAGACACTGGTTTGGTAGACTTCAATCAACATTATCAAACAATAATAACCATTAGATATAATTTGCTTTCACTTACCCATCTCTGCCATTATTATGACATTACATTATCCAATGTACCCTCAATAGTTACATTTAAATTACCCGCATCCGCATCTAAGTGGTAAAAAATGAGGCAAACATACAATTCTTTTGAGAAAATATGGTCAAATGAGCAAGGGTGTTTTCATATATTTAACCTAGAGTTAACACCAGGCCATTAATTTGATTTAATGGAGTAGGGTCACTCGGCAATTAGATTTTTGAAAAGTTACGATAAATCCGCAAAATTGAAAAAAAGGGGGTCAAAGTAGTAGTTGGCCTACAAAGTGGATCAAATCAGCAATTGCCCTTTTATAATAAAACTAGAATTTCGCCTTGTAATAATTAATATAGGGAACCAAACACACGTGACAGTTGATATACGCCTTGTGCTTGTGGCACATGCCCGACTATGAAGAATGTAAAAGGGATAAAAAAAATAATGTAAATGCTGATGCAACATATATGGAAGTCTAAATCCGATAAAATTTCTTGTATGCATACGAAGATTCCTGCTGACTTGTTGTGGTAATCCTGACTTAAACACGTTATGGTAGTGGGAAATACTGTATAATCCTATGCTGCTCCACTTCATTATATAAATAGCCTTAAATCTTGTATTAGTTATTAGTATTAAATACTCCCTCTGTCCAGAAATATAGTGTACATCTAGTTTTGTCCTAAGTAAAAATTTTTAAACTTTGACCAACAATAATTAAAAATATATTATTTTAAAGTAAGTTGGTTATATATATTATGAAAGTTCATTTCACAATGAATCTAGTAAAAATATTTTTTTGTTGTCAACCCTTACGGTTTTTTAGATATTATTGGTCAAAGTTTAAAAAATTATTTAAGACAAAACTAGATGTACACTATATTTCTGGACATAGGGAGTAGGAGCTAAGAGCAACTCCAAGAGTCTAGTCAAATCTCACTCTTTATATTCCTATTTTTAGCTATTCATTTAGCTAGGATTCTCTCTTCAAATTTTGATGCACTCCAACAAAATCATCTATGCAAATTCATCCTGGCCACCACCCTCCTCCTCCGCGCCATCTTCTTTCTCCGTGAGATTCAGCAGAAGTAGCAGCTCCCAGCCTCCCATCACTCCGCAGAGGAAGAAGGCAGCTCCCTCCATGTACTTGTCATCTCATCTCAATCCACACAAATCTGAGGCAGCTCCCTGAGTGGCTCCGCCTCGCAGGCCACGTGGCCGTGACTCGAATTAATCCATCCACCAGCTAGTCGTCACTCTTGCTCTCTGTTCTTGCAAAGCTGAGGCCGATGGAAGCGTATGCGGCGATGGACAAGCTGAGCTACGAGCCTCTCCGGCCCCGGGGACGCCGGCGAGGGCCGTATTCCTCGACGCCGGCCGCTTGCGGGTGCTCTCCGTCGATGGCTGCGGAGCGGTCGCTGAGGACGCGGCTTGCGGGAGCAGTCGGGGGATTCGGACGCGCGCGTCATGGAGTTCTTCAACCTCGCGGCGGGCGCCGGCGCCGGGGCCGTGCTGGTGGTGACGCTGTTCGCGAGAGGCAACCGACGGGAGGCCAGCAGCAGCAAAACGTCTGCGTCGCGGCCCGACGCGGCTCGGCGGCGTCCTCCTCCACCTCCGCGCGGCGCAGACGGCCGGCGCAGGCGGCCGGCGCAGGCCTTCTCCTCCCTCCACTTCTCTTTCCCACCTCTCGCCGTGCCTCCACCACCTCCGCGTGGCGCAGATGGCCAGCAGCGCCCTTCTCCTTCCTCCACCTCCCTTCCCGTCTCCCGAGCAGCCCAGCGGTGTCCTCCTCCTCCCTTCCCCACCATACGCCGCACCTCCTCCACCTCGCTGCAGCGCGCGCGGCCTGTGGCGTGGGCGTCGGCGCGTGCACCTAGGTGGCCCGGCGCGGTTCGGTTCGAGCGGGCGGGAGGGCGGGAGGCCATGGATGGCGAGTGTATCGGCTCGGGGAAAAAGGCTAGCGGAAAAGCCGGGATGGCGAACCGGATGGCGTAGTTAGCCGGATGAAGAGTCTGTTGGATCAAGCTTTTTATTTTTTTTTCATCTATACCGAATTAGATACATCTAGGCTAGGCTCTTGGAGTTGCTCTAAAAGGGCATTCCCTCCGTCCCTTAAAGAGTGTCACTCTAGAGTTCAAAATTTTTCTCACAAACAGTGTCGTCCTAGAATTTTGACAGTCCAGTCAATTAAAGCTGTCATCCGTTCCTTATGATAGAATAAGTCTTTAGTGTTTTATGGTCATGGTGCATATGTTTAGCACCTTTCTAGCATTTGGCATATTCTCTTGGGTCGCCCTTTAAATATGTACCCCCATACCCATTTGTTAGGGTTGAGACTATTGGATTTCCTTTCCTATAGGCCAACAATTAGTATCAGAGCCTAGGGTTCTAGTTATCTCCAAATTATGACATTGCTCTTGCCCTCATCTCTCACCCGCACGCGTCTCCCTCTCTGGGGGCGGCGCAGCACCTCCCTTGCTTCGATCCATGCTGGCGAGCTAGGCTCCTAGGTTCCTGCTTCGATCCACGGTGGCTCTGCTCCAGCCAGGTGGCGGCGCTCGATTCCGACGGCGGCGGCGGCGGCCTGACCCAGCGGAGATCCAGAGGCTTCGGCCCGATTCGAACAGGGACGCGGCAGCCCGAGCATGTCCTTCTCTGCTTTGACACGGCGTCATGGTGGTTCGGCCCCGACCTGCTTCCTTCCTCCCTCGTGCGTGAGATCCAGGGAAGGCAGCGGAGCTCCACCTCTTCCCCGACCTGCTTCCTTCCTCCCTCGTGCGTGAGATCTAGGCGAAGGCAGCGGAGCTCCACCTCTTCCCTGACCCTGAGGCAGCGGAGCAGTGCCTCGGCAGCGACTCCCTCCTATCACTCTCTCCCTCCTGCACCTGATGGCGGACCCGGCAGCGGCAGCAGGCGTGGGCCCTTCGCGGCGCACCCGTGCTCCCTCCCGCGCCTCGCACGCGAGTAGCCACCGCGCGACGACATCGAGCGCGAGGCGCCGCGCAGCTGAGGCGGTGGTCGAGGCGGCGACGGCACAGCGGCGGTGGCTGCACGACGGGCCAGCGCAACGCGTAGGGAGGCGGAGGAGCGCGAGGAGGCAACTCGGTGTGCTGCGCGCTTGGCGGCGGCACAGGCAACGGCCGCACGCGCGGCTGAGGCGGAGCGGCAGGCCGCGGCGGCGGCACAGGCGGCGGCAGCTGCGGCGGCCGTACAACGACAGGTGGCGAAGGAGGCACGTGCGGCCGTCAAGGCACTGGAGGTGCATGAGCGTCCGAGATCCGAACGGACGGCCGAGCGGGAGGACCAGGACCGGGAAGTGGAGCGGTGGCTTCGTGCTTCGCAGCAGGGGTACGGGAGCCATGCCCACGACTCCGACGACGGCTATGTCGACTACCGGAGCGGAGTCACGCGGTCGCCTTCGAGGCGGCACCGGGTCTCTCGTTCCCCAGAGCGGCGGCGTCGCCATGGTCGGCGCGACTCCCCTGTCGTCATCCGCGAGTCCGGCGGGAGCACCAGTGGCCGATGCTGACCAAGACCAAATACACCGAGTGGAGCGCAATCATGAAGGTGAAGCTGCAGGTCTGGCGGATGTGGGACGCGGTCGAGGACAGCGACGTCGATGACCACGAGGACCGACGGGCGCTGGAGGCGCTGCTCGCTACAGTCCCGCTGGGGTTGGCGGCGACCCTGGCAGAGAATCATACCGCGAAGGAGGCTTGGGACGCGATCACTGCATCACGGGTCAGCTCCGATCGCGCTTGCAAGTCTACTCTCCAGAAGCTTCGAAAGGAGTGGGATCGTCTGGTTTTCAAGCCGGGCGAGGACCTCGACGATTTCTCCCTCCGCATCTCCGACCTGATGCAGCAGATGGCGCGGTTCGGCGACGAAGACATCGGCGATAAGAAAGCCGTCGACAAGTTCCTACACGTCGTCCCCAAGAAGTACTCCCAGATCGCCATCTCCATCGAGACGTTGCTTGGTCTCTCCGAGCTTACGATTGAGGAGGGGACGGGGCGGCTCAAGGCCGTCGACGACCGTGAGGATCTGCCTCCTGTCGAGTCGGGGACTCCCGGAGGCAAGCTGCTTCTGATCGAGGAGTAGTGGCGCGCTCGGCAGGGGGAGCATAAGAAGACGGACACTGCAGGGTCATCATCCGGTCGTGCACGTCGCCCACGCAAGAAGGGCAACGCGGCCCCACCTGATGGCGGTGATGAGCACGGCGGTGGCAAGCGCAAGGCTACTCGGAAGGACATCTGCAAGAACTATGGTAAGAAGGGCCATTGGGCCAAGGACTGCAGGGGACCGAGGCGTGATGGCCTGGCTCACGTCGCGCAGGCGCAGACCGACGCCAAGTCGGCGTTGTTCCTGATGCACGGAGTGTCGAGCTTCACTCCACTCCCGGCCCGGTCGCTGCAGCGCTTCTCCACATTGACGAGTCGCGAGCTCACGCCTTCCTCGGGCAAGGATCGAGCGATGAGAAGATCGAATGTTGGTACCTCAACACAAGCGCAACCACACATATGACTGGCGACACGAGTTATTCTCCGACCTGGACACCATCGTGCGAGGCTCCGTCAACTTGGCTACGCCTCCGCCGTGGAGATCGAGGGCGCCGGCTCCGTTATCTTCGTCGCCAAGACTGGCGAGCACCGGTTGCTGACCGGCGTCTACTACATCCCCGCACTGAGGAACTCCATCATCAGCTTTGGCAGCTGGATGAGAACGACTCGCACGTGGAGATCGAGGGCGGGCTTCTGCGGGCGTGGCACACTCGCTGACGTCTTCTCGCCAAGGTGAACAGGGGGAGCAACCACCTCTACGTCCTCCACATCGAGGTGGCGCAGCCATTTTGCCTTGCAGCATGGTGGGACGACGACGCTTGGAGGTGGCACGAGCGCTTTGGGCACCTCAACTTTGAGGCCCTGAAGTAGCTCAGTGTCAAGGAGATTACGGGACCTGCCACGCATCGACTATGTGGAGCAGCTCTGCGACACCTGCGTACTGACGAAGCAGTGGCGGCTTCCCTTCTCGTGCCAGTCAAGCTTTCGAGCCAAGGAGAGGCTTGAGCTCGTGCACGGCGACCTCTGCGGACCGGTGACACTGGCTACTCTAGGAGGCATGCGCCTCTTCCTCCTCCTCGTCGACGACGTCTCCCGCTACATGTGGGTTGTCCTCCTCCACACCAAGGCTGCTACGGCGAACTCCATCAAGCACCTTCAAGCTGCTGTGGAGAAGGAGTGCGGCCGCAAGCTGCGGGTGCTCCGCATGGACAATGGCGGCGAGTTCGCGACGGCTGAGTTCGCGGAGAGTACTGCACCGACGAGGGGATCCAGCCCCACTGCTCCGCGCCGTACACTCCTCAACAGAATGGCGTCGCCGAGTGGCGCAACCAGATGGTTGTGGCCATGGCGCGTGCCCTCCTCAAGCAGAGGGGCATAACGGTGGTCTACTGGGGAGAGGTGGTGATGACAGCAGTTCACCTCCTCAACCGGTCGCCCACCAAGGCCCTCGATGGCAAGACGCCATTTGAGGCTTGGTATGGTCGCAAACCGGCGGTCGGCTACTTCCGCGTCTTCGGCTGCCTGGCGTTCATCAAGGAGCTCAACCACGTCGGCAAGCTCGACGATCAGAGTACGCCCATGGTCTTTATCGGCTACGCTAACGGCATGAAGGGCTACCGCATCCTCGACCCTCGGACAAAGCGCGTGCGGGTGGCGCGTGACGTTGTGTTTGATGAAGGGCGAGGTTGGGCATGGGACAAAGCGGTGGACGACGGCACGACCTCGACCACCAGCGACTTCACCGTCGAGTACATCTACTTCGAGAGGGACGGGGGAGTGGGCAGCTCTCCTTCACCAAGCGTGCCTCCCTCGTTTCTAGGCTCACCAGCACCTCCACCGATTCCTCCTGCACCTCCAGCGCCGAGTCCTTCTGCATCGACTCCCCTAGCTTATCCCGTACACCTACACCGGCACCTTCGATCCCGGCACCGGCGGCTTCGGTCCACAACGAGTTCGCCACTCGCTCTCCAACGATGACTACCGCATCGACGTGTACCACGACGACGAGCCACTGCGGTATCATACCATGGAGAACATACTCGGCGAGTAGTCGATACCTGGACTGGTGCATCTGGCGCACGATGACAGCGAGCCCCGTTCCTTTGCTGAGGCGGAGAAGGATGCGGCCTGGCAGGTCGCAATGAAGTAAGAGATGGACTCGGTCGAACACAATAGCACCTGGGAGCTAGCAGATCTTCCTGCCGGCCACCGCGCCATCACTCTTAAGTGTGTCTTCAAGCTAAAGAAGGATGAGGCCGGTGCGGTGATCAAGCACAAGGCATGTTTGGTGGCGCGCGGGTTCGTCCAGCAGGAGGGGATCGACTACAACGATGCGTTCGCTCCAGTCGCACGGATGGAGTCCGTGTGTCTCTGTTGACGGTCGTTATAACCTATTTCGACCTTCAACATTCGGGTAAATAAAAGCCTCTCACCAAGATTCGTAGCAATTTAGGTAGGAACTAATGAGTTCCACGAGTTTTGGTGAATTTTGGATGCACGAGCAAATAATAGAAGAAACTGGGCCAAAGTGCTAAAAAGCACTGGCCGGCCGGTCCCACCTCAGGCCGGCCGGCCTGGCCCAGTGGCAGATGGCCTCGGTCTTCCTCCAGCAGGCTCAATTGGACATGGAAAACCCAATTCCAGTGGGGCCCACACCGGAGAAGGAACCGACTTCAGGAAATGGGCCAAATGGGCATTAACTTGGCCCTCACTCCATTTCTGCCGCGCCCACGAAGCAACCGACTGAACAGCCGACTTCAGGAGGCGATCTGGAGCGTCCACGCGAAAGACGGTGGGGAACCGCCTCGATGGACGGCCGGCGGCCCCCTAGTGGACCGGCTGGCCGGGCTCGGCGGCCCCATTGCCTCAGCTTCGGGTATAAATACCCCCCTGTCCTAAGGAGGCTATAAATACCCCTGTCCGGCCACGGATCAATTCGCACCTCATCATATCCAAGTTTCCATCACTCACTTAGTTAGTAGTTACTCTTGGGAGTTAGAGTAGAGTAGAGAGAAGCAAGAGCTCTCTCGGGGTTCCGGAGTCTTCTCGGAGTTCTGGTATAGTTCTTGTATTCCTAACTCTAGAATTATCTTTATTTATTTATCTTCTAGCTCAGTCATTACTATAGTCGTTATATTGCATGGCTAGAGTTCGTATAGTTATAGTCCTAGGTGTGGGATTCATGATTGTGTCTAAAGAGTGTGAGGGAGTGCCTCCGTCGGAGATGGCGTCCGCGCTTGGTGAAACCTGTGCTCTATTCTTAGATAGGACTATCTCGTTGATCATGAGTAGTTCCTCTATATGTGTTGTAGACGTGGTGTCTAGAACTCCATCTATGCATGTTTGGCACCCAACCCCACGGAGGATGGTAGCCGCGAGTGTATGTGAAAGCTATACGGTCTCTGTAATCCACCACGTCCGGGTTGGACAGGCAGGGTTAGTTTAATAGCGTTTGATGAACAGGTTAGGCTAGCAGGATCGGTCTAATGCTGAATCGGCGTGCCCCGAAACGACTAGAACTGTATGTATACTAGAGCTCGCCTAGGTAGTTAACGCTGTAGAAATATACGCCTAGTAGATAGTAAATATAGGTTTAACATATAGGATACCCTTATCTCTGCTCGTTGTCCTCCCAGAGTCAACTTACTATACTAGTGTAGGCTTAGGATATGAGTGCCACCACCTTTATCATGCAAAACCCCACTTACCCTGCATAAAGTAATGTCTTGTTATTTTACTCAATAAGTCTTTACTATGTTATTATTCACTTTCCTTTTGCTCTACTCCCTGCGGAAATATAAATACGATAACCCTAGAATACTCCAAGGTGAAATGCTACAATGGTACTCGTGCGCTTGCGAGTTTAATGTAAATTAAATATCACGCATAAGAACCACCAACAGTCTCCTCCTCGCATTGGCGGCTGTTGGCGTTTCTTACGCAAAAAGATTAAATTCAATTTCCGCAAGCGCACGGAACACCATTGTAGCATTTCACCCGGGAGTATTCCAAGGTTATCGTATTTATATTTTTCCACAGGGAAGCAGGGCTAAGAATATCATGAATTAACAAAGAAACATCTATTATTTATAACTTGCAACTAGACCAAAGCATGGATACATATATGATATGTGTGGCACTCAGGAGAACATCCATCGATGTAGATAACAAGGAATTAGCATTTAGTTTGGGAGGACAACGAGAAGAAGGTATCAGTCAGCCTAGGGGTTAGCATTTAGTTTCACGATAGTCTACCATTATTTACTTAAGCTTTCATTACAGATACATTCTGTGCATCAGGGGCACGGCCGCCGCCAAGACACGCAACCCGAGAACTAGGTTCAACGTATCCGGTCAACGGACCGCGTCTAGGCCCCTACACACTCAACCCGAACGTGGTGGACTACAGAGACCAGTGTAGCTGTCACCTACACTCGCGGCTACCACATCATCCCGTGGGGTTGAGGGCAAAACACGCTAGAACAATTCCAAGCACCTTGCTTACAACTATCCTAGTAACTTACTCTTGGCCAAAGAGCAAGCCACCTATGAACAATAAATCCAAATAAATTGTGCGGGACACGTGACAATAAGGCAATTATGTCCCTACTGCCAGTCCTCAAGCAAACAACTCATTCGTATCTACCATACACAGACGTGGATCCAACACAAGAATTTCTCTATAATAATTACTTAAATAAATAAATATAAACTACAAAGAAAACTAAATTAAATAAATAAGAAAATAAATAAGAAAATAATTATATTAAAGAAAGTATAAAAGAAAAGATACACGAGAACTTTACCCAAACTCCGAAGAGAACTCCGGAGCTCCGAGCGAAGCTCTCACTTCTACTCTAACTCCCATGACTAAAATACTAATCCTATTCTAAACTACACAAGTGGAATGATCTTCTATGAGAAAGAGCGTGACCCTACTTGGGGTCTTCTCTTCTCAAGTGTTTGGTGCCGTTGGAATGGAGCCGGCCAGGGGTATTTATAGCTTCTCCACGGCGGTGGGAGCTATATGGCCGAAGCTGGAGTGCCGGGCCCGCCAAGCCAGGCCGGCCGGCCAAGTAGGGGGGCCGGCCGGCCGCCCATTGCGTCGGTTTGCCACCGCCTCGATGCTGGACGCTCGTGATTTGCTCCTGATGACGGTTGTCTAGTCGGTGGCTCTGTGGGGGCGGCAGAAGAGGAGTAAGGGCCAAGTTGAGGCCCAAAACAGCCCACCTTCTAGAACGTCGGTGGAATTCTTCTAAACAGGCTTTTGATTCTGCGTTGTAGGCCTGTTTGTAGCTCGCTGGAGGAAGGCCGAGGCCTGGGGCCACCTTGTGGGGCCGGCCGGCCTATAGGTGGGGCCGGCCGGCCAGTCTTTGTGCCAGCTGGGCCCACTTTCCTCTATATTTCCCTCCTGCATCCAAATATCACCAAAACTTGTGGAGTAGCATTAATCCTAACTACTATGCATAGAATCTTGGTGACATGCCTTTATTTACCGGTATTGTGGCGGTCAAAACAGGGTTTAACGACCGCCAACAACCTCCCCAAGCTTAAACTTTGCTCGTCCCGAGCAAACTCAACTCAGGGTACCGGCGGATCAGGAGTTACAAAGAAGCGCCCCATGGGTAATAAAGATGCAACAACATACTCCCTAAACAGTGGTAAGTTTACGAGAGCACAAAATATTCATGAGTGTTGCAAAAAATCGTGGGGCTTATATGGTACACCTTGTCATGCAGCATTGAAGACTAGAACGACACTTTTGGACAAGTAATTAATTCTAGCAGGTATGCATCCAGAGTTTTTATGTGCTGCAAGGTAAGGTGCAAAGATTCTCCTTCGTTTTGGCAGGCACTTCTCTTACCTACCAAAGTGAGTCTATTCCTACAAGCTTCACTCATCCTACCTTCTACCAAATGAGGCTTTGTATGTGGAGCTTGGTAAGAAATGCACAAATGTCATGCATATATTGTAAAGCTAAAGAATGAGACTCAATCAACATAGCAACTCCATTTATTTTGGTCATAAGAAATGATGTGATGGAGGGGGAGAAAATGGACTCACACTTGTGGAAGTGGGTTTTGAAAAACATTGGTCCTTTACTTTGCTCAAGATGTTTATGATAAGAACCATATGGCCATTGACTTTTGTCATGCAACCATAGAGTTTTTTTTTTGACTACTCCATGGTGCAAGGGGCCATAAATTTTGCATGGTCCAAAAGGAAACATTTTGAAATATTCTTGAGCTTTTTTTTTTGGATGGACCAAAGTTTTGCAAACTCTGAAAAATGTTTGGTTGATTTATCCAACATTCCCTTTTTTATTTGGTGGAAAGAAATTTTCGAAAACACACGCGAAGGATTATGACCAAAATTAGGAGTGCTTAGTTTCAAGAGTACATCAAACCTTAACAAAACTCAATACATAAACAATTGGCTATGAGTGGTGCTGTTTCGAATATTATGATATGGCTCTGGTAGGTAAATAATTCCTCACACTAAGAGAAGTGTGCCAAAACAGAAGGGTTTTAGGTACTTGCAGCAATTCAAGAAAAACATCTCTGGATGAAACCATACTAAGAAATTGCAACAAGTCCTAATCATGCCATATCACAATCCACAATACTCAGACTTGGTGTAACAAATGCAACCCACAGAAATAAGCAAGACTCATGATGTGATCATGCTCAAATAAAAATAACACATATGTCAGGAGTAGAGGTTGCATCTATGCGACACATGGGAAGCTAATTTTTAACTCGATCATCGTTTCCCTTATGCGTAGCATAACACCAAGATTCTAGCATTTATTCGAAACAGGGAGTTTATTTATTCAAGGAAAGTTTAGAAACACTTACCTGGGGGTCCTCCCCAAGCTTGAGTCTTTGCAAGACTTAAGCTTGAATAGGCCGCTTCCTCCATTCTTCTTGTGCCTGCAAAAAGAATGAGGGTGATACAGGTGGCTAGCCCTATTGGGCTGCGCCGAGAACCTAATATTTTTTTTAATTTTATTTTATTATTATTATTATTAATTTTATTTTTTTTTTAGAAAATGGCACAATTCAAGAAGAGTATAATATCGTATAGAAGTACTTACCCGGCGGTCCTCCCAAGCTTAGCTCTTGCAACCATGTGCAAAGCTAAGCGATTAAATCTTCATTTGAAGGTACTAAGTCCGCCTGGTTGGTTTCTCCTTCTTGAATTATGTGCCTTCCGTGTTGCCTGATGTACTTGGTTTGCTCTCAAAAGGATCCCTGCAATGGTTAGTACAAATCCATTCGTCTACAATCGACACATCTCTATAGTTCCATTGATCAACCTAGACACCACGTCTAATTCGATCAATTATGTGAGGAGAGCAGTGTCACGATACTCTCCTTCTGTCATGAAAGCATCATAGAGGTATGTGTTTTTCTGTTGGTTGAACGGCCACCGGGCATAATCTCAATGGAGAACAGAGGCACAGAAGTGATCTTCACCCAACCAACAGAAAGAGACGCAGGCGATTGATTTATGACTAACAATTTAACCAACACCCATGTAAGAATAGGAACTTCAAGAGCAAGGGGTATGGTCAAAAAGATGCAGCATATTTTTATCAAAGAGCAACTCAAAGTATCTTTGCATTCACAACGCATTGAATGATTCAGGCAGCATTTTTTTATTTTTTTATTTTTATTTTGAAAGGAGAGGATATATGACAAAGATAACAGGGAATAATTGCGTGTGCGTACCTGGCAGTTCCTCCCCAAGCTTAGTCTTTGCACCAAAATGCAAGACTAAGCTCTTAGATCTCTTCATTGAACGTCTTGGTTCCGTCACGTATGTTTCCTTCTTCCTGTTATAAAAATCCAACCTTTCTCTATTTTTTTTAATTTTTATTTATTTATTTTTTTTTTTGAAACAAATTCCGGGCCTATGATTGGGCACTCGGATTTTATTTATTTATTTATTTTTTCAAAATCCCCACGCCTATGATTGGGCGCTCGGGTTCTTTTTTTTTTGAGTTTTTTTTTTTGAAGCCGAGGCCTATGATTGGGCACTCGGGGTTTTTTTTTTAAATGCAGCGGGTGGGATGGAGGGGAATTAAATATGCAGATGGATTGGAAAGAAAACAATGCAGATGCGATGGTGATATGCTCAAACAAATGCAGGTGGATGCTTAGTCTAGCAGCAAATTAATCATAATAGATAATCGATGTCAATCAAAGATATCTTAAACCATTGCTTCCCCGGCAACGGCGCCAGAAATGCTTGTTGGCGTTTCTTACGCAAAAAGATTAATTCAATTTCCGCAAGCGCACGGAACACCATTGTAGCATTTCACCCGGGAGTATTCCAAGGTTATCGTATTTATATTTTTCCACAGGGAAGCAGGGCTAAGAATATCATGAATTAACAAAGAAACATCTATTATTTATAACTTGCAAACTAGACCAAAGCAGGGATACATATATGATATGTGTGGCACTCAGGAGAACATCCATCGATGTAGATAACAAGGAATTAGCATTTAGTTTGGGAGGACAACGAGAAGAAGGTATCAGTCAGCCTAGGGGTTAGCATTTAGTTTCACGATAGTCTACCATTATTTACTTAAGCTTTCATTACAGATACATTCTGTGCATCAGGGGCACGGCCGCCGCCAAGACACGCAACCCGAGAACTAGGTTCAACGTATCCGGTCAACGGACCGCGTCTAGGCCCCTACACACTCAACCCGAACGTGGTGGACTACAGAGACCGGTGTAGCTGTCACCTACACTCGCGGCTACCACATCATCCCGTGGGGTTGAGGGCAAAACACGCTAGAACAATTCCAAGCACCTTGCTTACAACTATCCTAGTAACTTACTCTTGGCCAAAGAGCAAGCCACCTATGAACAATAAATCCAAATAAATTGTGCGGGACACGTGACAATAAGGCAATTATGTCCCTACTGTCAGTCCTCAAGCAAACAACTCATTCGTATCTACCATACACAGACGTGGATCCAACACAAGAATTTCTCTATAATAATTACTTAAATAAATAAATATAAACTACAAAGAAAACTAAATTAAATAAATAAGAAAATAAATAAGAAAATAATTATATTAAAGAAAGTATAAAAGAAAAGATACACGAGAACTTTACCCAAACTCCGAAGAGAACTCCGGAGCTCCGAGCGAAGCTCTCACTTCTACTCTAACTCCCATGACTAAAATACTAATCCTATTCTAAACTACACAAGTGGAATGATCTTCCATGAGAAAGAGCGTGACCCTACTTGGGGTCTTCTCTTCTCAAGTGTTTGGTGCGAGTTGGAATGGAGCCGGCCAGGGGTATTTATAGCTTCTCCATGGCGGTGGGAGCTATATGGCCGAAGCTGGAGTGCCGGGCCCGCCAAGCCAGGCCGGCCGGCCAAGTAGGGGGGCCGGCCGGCCGCCCATTGCGTCGGTTTGCCACCGCCTCGATGCTGGACGCTCGTGATTTGCTCCTGATGACGGTTGTCTAGTCGGTGGCTCTGTGGGGGCGGCAGAAGAGGAGTAAGGGCCAAGTTGAGGCCCAAAACAGCCCACCTTCTAGAACGTCGGTGGAATTCTTCTAAACAGGCTTTTGATTCTGCGTTGTAGGCCTGTTTGTAGCTCGCTGGAGGAAGGTCGAGGCCTGGGGCCACCTTGTGGGGCCGGCGGTCCATAGGTGGGGCCGGCCGGCCAGTCTTTGTGCCAGCTGGGCCCACTTTCCTCTATATTTCCCTCCTGCATCCAAATATCACCAAAACTTGTGGAGTAGTATTAATCCTAACTACTATGCATAGAATCTTGGTGACATGCCTTTATTTACCGTATTGTGGCGGTCAAAACAGGGTTTAACGACCGCCAACAGCGGCCCAGGAGGGATGCCGCGTCCACCACATGGACGTCAAGTCGGCCTTTCTCGACGGCGACTTGAGGGGGGGAGGTCTACGTGCACCAGCCGCCAGGATTCGTCATCCCCGGCCAGGAGCACAAGGTCCTTCGCCTACGCAAGGCCCTCTACGGTCTGCGGCAGGCGCCGCGGGCCCGGAACATCAAGTTGGACACCACCCTCAAGGCGATGGGGTTCGAGAAAAGCCCGCACGAGGCGGCCGTCTATCGGCGGGGCCGAGGAGGTTGTGCCCTGCTAGTGGGTGTCTACGTCGACGACTTGGTGATCACGAGCGCGAACGAGGAAGATGTGGAGGTGTTCAAGGATGAGATGAATGCCGCCTTCCAGATGAGCGACCTGGGGCTCCTCTCCTTCTACCTGGGGAAGGTGCACCAGGACGACTCCGGCATCATGCTTCAACAGACCGCCTACGCCAAGCGCATCATTGAGCTGTGCGGCCTCACTGGCTGCAACCCCTCTCACACACCCATGGAGGATCGGTTGAAGCTAAACCGCGACAGCACCGACGAGGAGGTCGACGCCACACACTACCGGCGCCTTGTGGGGAGTCTCCGCTACCTCGTCCACACGCGTCCGGACAGCGACCGACGAAGGAGCACCTGGTGGCTGTCAAGAGGATCATCCGTTACGTGGCGGGGCACCCTCGACTACGGCCTGCACAACCCGAGGTGCCTCGCGCGGTACACTTCATCGGCTATAGCGACAGCAACCACGCTGGCGACACCGATAACAGCAAGAGTACGAGTGAGACACTTTCTTCCTGGGCAAGTGCCTTGTCAACTGGCAGTCAATCAAGCAACAAGTGGTGGCCCAGTCGAACTGCGAGGCAGAGTACATCGCCGCCAACACAGCCTCGACTCAAGGCCTCTGGCTAGCACGGCTGCTTGGTGATCTACTTGGTCGGGACGCTGAAGCAGTGGAGCTTCGGGTTGACAGCAAGTCTGCCCTCGCCTTGGCAAAGAACCCCGTCTTCCACTAGAAGAGCAAGCACATTCGAGTTAAGTACCACTTCATCCGGAGCTGCTTGGAGAAGGGGAGCGTTAAGGCCGGGTACATGAACACCAAAGACCAACTCTCTGATCTGCTTACAAAGTCGCTTGGAAGGATCAAGTTTCAGGAGCTTCGTTCTCGGATTGGGATGGTCCAGTTACCACTTAACACTTAGGGGGAGAATGATAGAATAAGTCTTTAAGTTTTTTATGGTCATGGTGCATATGTTTAGCACCTTTCTAGCATTTGGCATATTCCCTTTGGGTTGCCTTATAAATATGTACCCCATACCCTTTTGTTACTTTTGTTAGGGTTGACACTATTGGATTGCCTTTACTATGGGCCAACACCTTATTCTTTTCCCAAGTAAAAAAGCATGGCATGCACCATAAAAACATGTTGTATGGCCCATGCAAGACTTAATAAGTCATTGAAAGTATGTTTCCCATATATAGCACATAGTGCATGGTAATTTAACAACATGAAATAGAGGTATGTAGGTCATCTTTCTCTTCTACTAATTTGCTCTCAAAATAGAGTGACACTCTAGAGGAGATGGATGGAGTATTTCTCTATACCAATGTGTAAAATTGCTAGGAGAATGCGAGAGAGAAATGAAGAATAACTAAACTCACCGGAGCTGGCTGTTGGTGGAGGAGCGAACGTACAAGAAGCAGCCCGATAGATGCGTCCGTGTCGACATGGATACCAAGAGCATCCAACTGGATCGACAGGTGTAGTCTGTCAATACTGCTGTCCTTTGACAAGGCAAAGGCACAGGCAGCAAAAGACAAGCACAACAATGTGACAGATGGTTGGCTTGCTTCAGGTGGGAAAAATACGGTGAGCATCTCCCCGAGTAACCTCCTCCAATACTCCAGATATCCGGACTGTCTCTAAGTACCGTTGACCATTGTTGAGGACGGACGGACTGGAGCATACGCCCAAGAGCTTTTGCTGCCAACGGTAGACCCCCACACTTGCTTGCAATCTCAAGCCCCATCCTTTCCGTCTCTGCTGCATCTGCTGATTCTTGATTACCTGCAGGTGTCTCTTGGAAACCACTTGTTCGCTTGATTACTGCCCAGCACTCTTTATCACTCAACGGGCGGAGCTGGTACGGCTTAGCAACGGTGTTTGTAGTAATCATGTAATCTGCGATGCATTTTCTGCGTGTAGTCACTATCACAGTAACATTTTTGTTAATTCGACGCAGGAAATTATTCAGCTCGTGAATATGATCTCTGTAGTTATCCAGCTCCAGTGCTCCACGGCATCCGACTCCACCGTCAGGTCGTCCAAAACAAGGAGCAGCTTCTTATTTTTTTCCTTCAGCATCTTACGATGTTAAAACCCATCTGAAGAACACTATTTTCCTGCACAGGGCACTGTCCTGATGCTCTGAATAATATAGATGTGTAAATTTTTAATATAGATGTGTAAATTTTTTCCTTGTCTGCCCCTGTCGCATATCAAACCAGGCCTTAAAGTAATCTTGGAATCTGGGGTCATCGTAGATCCATTTCGCCATTGCTGTCTTGCCGACAGCTGCAGGGCCAAAGATTGGAAGAATGACAGTCATAGGCGACCAATGATTTAGCTTTTCTTGGTCATCCCTGTGCATATCCTGCTTTACCTCCCCATTTGTGATGATGCCGATTATCCTCATCTTGTCAGCATCCCTTCCGCTTCCCGGTGGTAAATCAATGCAGGTTCCTTGATCAGCACATGGCTGCTCCATGCAGGTGGCAAGGGGTGGCCCGGTGGTATATCTGAAACTCTCATACTGTTTCTTTAGCTCCTCCAACCTTTTTGCCAGAATGTCAATGGCAGGAGCAGTAGTTCCGGCAGTCCTCGGAAGGCAAGGGAGGCACCATGCACTCTGCAAGAGGAAACCCACCACTGTTGTTAGTGAGGTGGTTACTATACTTTAAAATCTGGACGTGTGTGGTTGAGATTCGCTTCTTTTGGCATTGTACGGAATAAAATTCTCGCTACTGGAAATCATATGCCAGATGACGTTTTTAGTTTTGTCACAAAACAGCAAAAATATGTCACTCCTTGAATTCTGTGACGATCCTGTGATGAAAATCAGTTCGTCACCTATCATGCGTGTTAAAACATGATTTGTGACGAATTCGTAAGCTATTGTCACAAAGAAATTATGACGATCATGTTCTAAGCGTCACAAAACAAATTAAAGCCCATTTGCAAGCTGCCTATTTGTGGCCAGAGCCCAATTTGAAGCCCACGTTATATTCCAGCTAAACCATTTTCAGCCTATTAAGGTTTTGATTCTAGCCCATTATATTTTTGTCTCAGCCCATTTTGTTCTATCAGCCCCATGTGCTTTTTGGCTCAGCCCATTATGCTTTGATTTTTTTTTCAAAATAGAAAGTTTAGCCTTTTTTAATCAAAAACTAGAGTGGGACCTATAATGCCTACATCCTGGGAAAAAAAGCTAGTGACAATATTTCAATGTTGTGATGATTTCCAATAACATAAAATTGTGACACTTCTAGTTTGCTTCACATGACAAAGGAATGATCGCCACAATATGCCTTTGTCTAGGTTATGACGATATCAAGCAGGTTTTTATGACGCACATGTAATTTTCATCACTGAAATCATTCAACTTCTTCAAGTCGTCATAAACAAAATGTCTTAGTGATGTTTTAGTCAATTGCCACTCTAAAATCGTCATAGAAGGCTAGATTTTCTTGTAGTGTCTATTAATGCACCCAAATCTTACCAAATCCAAGGACATTTTCTTTTACTCCTCTAAACCTAAATCGGCTACATCTTCCTCTAGTTACTCTATTCCTTCATCGCAAAAAAGTTACTCTATTCCTAATCCGTACTCTACAATGACGATGAATGCAAATCTCGATTGTGGTATTGGTTCTGGTTATTTGTAATTGTGACGTGCCATGGATTGTAGATAATATTTTATACAATCATAGAAAAAAGTGTTTTGAATTTGATTCCAAAATTTACGAGATGTTTGAAATTTTGTGAGTGCGTTGGTCGTTGCAAAAAAAAATTATTTTACCAAAAGAGTTTTCGCCTATGAGAATCAGTGAATTCAAGTAGCAAGCATACCTGTTTATTGTCATCCTGGGTGCAAGCTCTTGCAGTTCCGGGAAGACAAGGGAGGCACCGTGCGATCTGCAAGAGGAAACCACGGTAGTTGGCTTTTGGTAACATGCGGAAGATACCGAAACCTCAACAAACAAGACAAAAGAATATGCATATATATATATCTGCAGGGATCAGATAAAACAATTTTACCCTAATTTTGGGCGAAATACCCAAAATTTTGTTTTTCCAGTGTGGTTCAAATAAAACTGTCTGTAAACAAAATTAGCTAAAATTGTATTGATGCCCATACAAGCCCGCCTTCTATTGGTAACCCACCAAAATCCTACAGAAGGGCTTTTCCTTACCTGTGTAATAATTTACTGTCCAAAATAATGATCATTAGTTCGATCCGATGGTGTAGATCTGATACTAGAAATCAAGTACTAATGGTCATTAGTAAGGGAATATTGAAAAAATAAAGAGTACTAGCCTTGTAATGAGTATTTTTTTCATAAATAAAAATAAAATTAGTAGCCTAATTAGCCACTGTTGTTTATTAATTTAGTAAAAAAGTTTGTTATTATTAGTTTGGTAAGTTATGGTTCACATGTCTCATTATTTTGTCGCCACGATTTTCCATTTTCACCGTTGTCTAGTACTATTACAAAACTATCTTCTAACTGATGGCCATTAGTTTTGAAAAACTAATGATCATTATTTCGGACAATAAACTGCTCAGGCTAAAAGCGATTGGTACGAGTGCACAATAGATACCGTAATTCATGGGGAACATAGTACTGGTCTTTATCTCACACGTGAGAACACGTAGAAATCACGTGCAGCAGGAGAGTTTACATAGCTGTAAGCATTTTCGCAAGTAGCATACCTGTTTATTGTCATCCTTGGTGCTGCCACCCAGCAATTCCTTGTGGGCCATGGCCCTCATGTCGTCGGATACCTCGCTGACCTTGGCCAGCCACTCCGTGATGTATTGGCTGTGGATCTTCGTCGCGTCCTCCGCCGCCGGAGTCTCCGTCTCCTCCCTGGTGGTGGTGGTGGAGGATGTCACCCACCACCGCCTCTCCACCTCCTTGAGCATCTCCGCGATGGAACGCACCGCAGCTTTCAGGATCTCGGGTACGTCGCTGAAGTTGCCGCTATAACGCCCACGCCAAATCATTGCGCGCCGCATTGAAGGCCGCCACGGCGATCATCTCATCGGAGATTTGGGGCGCCATGGCTATGCTCTCCTCTCCGCTCCTGCGCGCAGGCTAGCTAAACTCTGGAATGTGCCCTCTCAAGTCTCAACTTGCGCCTCCGCCAAGGCCTTGAAGGAGATGAGACTACAAGGATGTGCACTTGATTATTTTTACGCACAGCCAGCCAGGCGCCAGCACATGGGACACTAGCTAGACACAGCTGTGTTTACGCACAGCCAGGCGCCAGCACATGGGACACCGCCCAATGGATTGGCTTCGAGACTGGTAGCATCTGGGCCGGCTACACTCGCGTTGTACTCTGGTTCGTCGCCACGAACGGCCGCGACAAACCCGCGCGCCAATCCGTCGAGACCATGGAGCCTAACATTGACACTGCGTAACGGCAAACAACGGCTTCTGTCGGTCTGTCCGAGCTCCTTCTCTTCCGGGACAACGTCAACAGCAATGGTGGGGGCTTATTTGCCGATGAAGAGAAAGGAGACGGAAGCGAACGACCAATCTCGGCGGCGTCCACGACTCCACGTGCAGGTCATCCAGCACCGTCCCACTCCCACAGGATATCCCCATAGGCTGGCTGTGTCAAACTCTGGACGCGACGAGGTTGTCCATGGACTCGAGCGAGAGGAGGCACAGCGGAAAGAAGAGGCCTGAGGTGTCGAGTTGGATGCGTACGTAGTAGCAGTCAAGCCGCGCCATGGGGAGTCAATTTGAACCCGGCCATTGGTCGGAGTTGAATCGAGCTCGAGTACGAATAATCAGGACTCCGTAGGCGGGGGGTGAGAAGAAGAGGACACCTTGTTCTTCAACGATACAGAATCGAACTGGGGGCCAAGGGACGAAAATCTCATGAGGGCAGAACCGAGGAGGCGAACTCACACGTCACGAGCGCCGTGGCAGACGACTCGATCCTGTGGCAATGACACATTAGATGCCGCGTAAGCCAATATCCTATGGTTCAGAGAGCAAATCCAAAAATTGGCAGACATGTCACGCATTACAACTTATTAGTATTGGATTAGATATCAATTAGCACTTGTGTTTTATAATAACAAAATCAGTGATTGATTGTATCATTTGTCTTTTATTTTAATCTACAAACCATTCTCTTATACAAGCAACAACATGATATACAAAATGAATTCCACAATTGATCCTTGTTTTGTGGGTCTCGTGCATGAACTAAATTGTATACATACAAACTAATAGACGACTCATTATACAAGCTGTCTATTTGCTGCCTTACATAAACACACTCACTACATCATTGTGCGTGGCCCTGTTTTGTACTCCCTCTGTCCCAGAATATAAGCATTCTAGGGTTTGGTCAAAGTCAAGTTTCTTAACTTTGACCATCAATAGTAAAATATTTATAGCACTTCATCATATATAGTTGATGTTGTTAGATTCATCGTGAAATCAACTATCCTAATATGCAGCTCTTCATATTTAAAATATTTTATTTTTATAGCTATTGCTAGTCAAAGTTGAACCTGATTGACTTTCAACAAACCTAGGAATGCTTATATTCTGGGATGGAGGTAGTAGCACTAAGGTGGGCAACCATAATCCAGATGATGGTTAATGAACTCGCCGCCTTGACTGAGCTGCCTGGCATGGGAATCCCGGGTACAGTGCTCCGCAACATCACCATTATCTCCACCCACACCTGGAAGATCATTTCCATATACATACCTTTACCAAGGGAGCTGTTCCGAAGGCGTTCATAAATCTCTATTGCGTTACAAACATCCTCTGCATGTTTAGAATCCTGAAATGGAGGGAAAGATTTTTCATGTCCTTCAAATTTACCAAACTATAACATGAGTTTTGTGCCAAAATTTGGTGTTGGAACTAAAGAGCTGTTCTGAACAAAAACATGCATTGAGCTTAATAGCTTAATATGGATGACGTAGTACGTGCTGATCCATAGCTTTGGAATTCAATTTATTATAATTTTCCATGCAGAAAGGAAAATGACCATAATTTATAGCTATATATTATTTGCCATTTGGCTTGTCATGTCTGTGATATAATTAGTTGTGTGTAATTTTCTGCTAGCTAACAATGAGACAATGTCTCGCTGTCGGCTAATGTAATGTTGAAAGTAGTCAATTAATTGTAACATGTGCAGACATTGAGGTTTAAGTTTAACATGTAGGCATATAAAGAAACTTGAAAACTTTGAGATACCCTTAGGCTATCTCCAACGGGCGCCCCATTGAACACTTTAGATGCAAATGGATCCTCCAAGCTCAAAAACATCACTCCAACCGACTACCCAAACGCCGGACCATTTTGGCCGCCGCCTCCCCCGGCGACCCATAAATGCATCAGCTCTCTCCGCGACCCTGTCGCTCTCCTCTGGTCTCTGCCGCTCCTTTCCGGCGCCGCATCCGCCGCGTCGTCCGCTCCTCCCGCGTCAGCCCCTACCGCCGCCTGCCCCCAACTCCTCTTCTGCCCGCGCACTGCTGTCCCCAGCCCCTCTTTCGCCGCGCGCCGCCTGCCCTCTCCCGTTCCGGCCCGTGCGCCGCTGCCCTCTCCCTTCCTCTGCGCGCCGCCGCCTGCCCCACCACCTCCGCGCGTGCCGCTGCTGCTGGGACGCCTCCCAATTCGATTTCACCCGCGCTGCTGCTGCTACTCGCCTGCTGCGGGAGCGGCGGCGCTGGGCAGAGCAGTGGAGCGAGGGCCGCGACGGATGAGCAGCCGTGTGGACGATGATGCTCCGACCGGGCCACGCGCGGATGGCGACGGCCCCCGGCGTGGATGACTGGACGGATTCCCTTCGGATGGCCTCAGGGTCCACGTGGGCGGGCGCAGTCAGTGTCGCAACTGCCGCCGGTCAATCACGCAAGATTTCGTGGCGGACGGCGACCACGTCCTCCTCCTCCTTCGCTGCTGCCACCTTCGCTCTCCTCCTCTCGCTCCGGCTCGCGGCGGTGGCGGGGAGCCGGCGCGGGACCGTTTGCGTGGCGGGCAGCGAGGGTGGTGCCGCGGCGCGGCGAGGAGGCTTGGCCGGCAGCGCGCGGCAGGGGGGGGGGGGGGGGGGGGGGGGGAGAGGGGGGCAAGGCGCGGCGCGGCGGCGCCGGGACGAGGTGCGCCGTCGCGTGTGTGCGGCTGCGCCGGGGGTGGAGGCGGGGCAACCGGCAGCGGCAGAGACGGGATTTGGGTTTGGGTACTTTCAGTTGGAGATGTATGTTTGTGGGTGTTGTTGGTTGTACACTATTCCACCTCAATTTGGATTTTGGGTCTCCAACTCCGTTGGAGATAGCTTATGATAACAAAAGTCATCATGAAGGAAACTTAGTTTGCTTGACACAGCTAGCAAAGCTATCGGAGTACCGGTAATAGCAAATATCGTCTGATGATACTCCGCAAAGCTAGCTCGAAGCTGAAAGAATCGAGCTTACATGATGGTCTTATATTAGAGCTAGCTACGAGCGCTCCAGTTTCTTTTACAAAATAAACTATCCTTCGAAGGCTCTCAAGCTCCAATTTCTTTACAAAATAAGAATTGAAAATAATTCAATTAATTCCTATTATATAACATTTTTAATATTTAAGAATGAATTCTACGGTTGCTGGCTTTCAGTGCATGCTATTATGGCTACCGTACCAAAGACAAATGACCAAAAAAAAAAAAAAAAAACAACCAAGGAGTATGTCTAATGTTTGCGTCACAGCAAGCTTAGCATGATCAACATCATGTCAGCGACTGATCAATCCTTATTACAGGTTAAAAACATGAGATTTTTTTCTCATCTAACAAAATTATGGCAATCTTATGAACGAAAAAGTAAATTTATATAAGAATTCCAATAAGAATAGAGCAAATAAATAGCGGAGTTTCGTTTGGTGAACTTTCTAACTCGTAGGTTGAGCTAGACTAATAGGTTAGAGCACCTCCAGCAGATCCATATGTAATAATTTATCTCTAATAAGATGGTATTGACTACTCTTTCGGTTCAAAAATACATATCATTCTAGTTTACCCACTTTTCTAAAATTACATGTCATTCTCACTCCTAATGCACATTTTTCTCTCCCAATACAATATTCTCTCTTACCATTACACATCTATCTCTTTCCTTCTTGTTTTCACTGCACCAATCTTTTTCACTTCTCTTTTAATTCTCGTGCACAATCCCAAAACAACATCTAAAACTGAACGGAGCGAGTATTAAACGAGCCCCAATACTAGTTTTTGGTTTATTGGGGGAGCTTCTTTTCTTCCCCAATAATTTGATTTGTGTGGGGTCTCTCTTTTTCTTTCTTTCCACCACTTACATCCGACCCAGACCTTTTTCTTCTACCTCTACCTATCTTCACACGAGGAATAGGCTCAAATCTTCCCCTCCGCCTTGGGTAACAAGCGTGCGCTCTCCACCCACCCCCTCCGCCTCTTCGCTAACAGCCCACTGCTTCGGCCCATCTTCCCCGGATGCAGGCGCCCGGTCCTCCTCCTCCTCCCGTGCTAGGCGGAGCCGCCCGGTCTTCCCTCCCTCGACGAATGCGATGCCGCGCGCCTGCGCCATAGCGGCCAGCGGCGGCGCCTTCCTCTTCTTCTTTCCCCTTGCTCCCCATCCTTCGCCCTGCTCCTCACACACTACCGCATGGCATACTACGGGTATAGTACCAAGATCGACCTGCCGGAAAAAGCGGCTGGGCCTTTACACCAAAAGGTCCTTGACCCTCGACTTGAGGAGACCTGAGCCTGCCCGCCATTGCTACTCTGTGTGCTTGTGCGGTGCTTGTTAGGTTAGACCTGCTATGTTAGTGACTAGACCTGCAATGTTGCTGATATATTGATGTTGCTCCCTATGTTGGTGCTGCTACCTATGTTCATGTTGTGGATATGTTGATGTTGCTGATGCTAGCCATGCCTATATTGATGTTACTACTGTGCTTAGGTTCACTTCAAAATACTAGCTTTCTATGTTGATGTTGCTGCCTATGTTGATGTATATGTTGATATATGATCTGCCATATATAAGGTGCAATTTTTTAGTAATATGTTGTAGCAAAAGAACGGATGCTAAGGACCCCGTGTTAGGGTTAATTAAGGACCATCTGTTACTAAGGACCCTGTGTTAGGGTTAATTAACGACCATCTGTTAGCTTAGTTCTTGTAGCAAAAACTGATGTGTTGATCTTGATCTATGATCTGCCATGTTATGATCCTACAAACTGCCATGTCCTCACATATATCTGCCATGTTAATATATGATAATCCATGTTTATACAAACTGCCATGTTATATGTTATATCTGACTTGATATATGATCTTCATGTTCATATCTGATCTGTATTATATCATTTATAGTCAATGTGGCCTATATGTGCTGCATTTCTTTATTAACATTTACATAGTAAAAGAACGGAAGCTACATAATATGATCTAGCCATGCTCGATGATGAAAGCCGGCTAAGTCAGACGAGGTCGCATCATGGACCATATCCGTAGATATTGGACACGTGATGCGATGCGAGTCGAGGACCTTAGAGCATTGGATCACTGTTAATTTGGTAACCCGCACTGAGAGTGCCAATATTTGGAACATTTCCTACTTGTTTCAAGATGAATTTCTCTTCCTTCCCTACTACATTCTAAAGGAATGTTTCCTGCTTGTTTCAAAATAAATTCTCTCTTTCCCTACTACATTCTAACGGAAAATACATACGTAGTTATGTTTTAAAATAAAGATAATTTCCATAACCTTTCAGTAAATTGATTAAGCCTCATGGAGAACAAGATGACCTCACAAGAAGCAGTTTTGCCGCCACAGAAAACCTAGAAAGGTCGATCGACCATCGCAGTCACAGCGAATCCAGGACGCGATCGAGTACGAGCTTGTGAATCGAGAAGACGATGATAACCCTGAGGGCTCTGGTGATGAGAAGACACAAGCACCTCGTATGAGGAACCTGAGGATCCTTTTCCTCGATCACAAAAGCAATGTCGATCTGGGTAAAGTGGAGGTATTATTTGAGAGATGTACTTTTCAATAATTCTATACTATATGTTGTTGAACTGAGTTGTCTATATACCATATGGTTGGGTCCATGAAGAAGTGCTCGTCGGTTGTTCTTGACGGAGTCAACACGCAAACCTCCTCAGGAGCTAGTGATGGAAGAGGAGCCTGTCCCAATGATGGGAGAAAAGCGCAAGCGTGGCGACCGCAAGGTGAACAAGGTAGAGGGCATCTATGATGTCATTGTCATCCCCGCCGAAGCGGCACCGATCAAACCTGACAGAGTCAACGTGGAATGGCGCAATCGATGTGGAAAAGTGGTCAAGGACCGCTACAAGATCACTTGGCAGGACTGGCGAAGAGTGTCAGATGACCAAAAGAACGAAATGTGGAATGTAGTTGTTGAGAAGATCAAATTTCGTACACAGGACCGCGAGGCAGGATAGAAGGCAACCTTGGCCTGTCTTAACAGATGCTTTCGAGATGCTCAACTGCGAGTACGTTAAAAAGAACAGGGTTCCTGTCAAGTACGGGAATATTAGTGGGGATGACTGGACCATCTTCCATCGCAGAAGACAAGCAAAGATACTCTGGAGCTCAGTCAAAAGATGCAAGAGCTCAACAAGAAGAATAAGTACCATCCACGTCTAGGGACGGGTGGTTAGAAGGCGAAGGTTGACACGTGGAGAGATATGGAAGCAAAGAACCATGCGGAGGGAAAGCCTGACCTGCTTTCAATGATGGATGAGCTTACCAGGAATTGAGTCTATGCTCGATGTGATATAACCTCGAAAGAGGTGTTAGTCCCGAAAGACCCAGCTTCTGTGAAGTGGTGCAACGCTTAACAGTTCCCGTCAAAGAGCAGGTGGCGCAGGTATTCTGAAGCCTGTCTATCACAAAGACATAGTCACCGTGGGCATACAAACGAAAGAATATAGGGGCCAAACACGCGGAGTCGGGTGTAGGACCAATTGGCGTGAAGGCTTCTCTGGCTCTGGTAGCTCTTCTGGCATGTACAAGAAGCATGATATGGACAAGGCAGAGCTGGAAGAGAAAGCCATGGAAGAGTGGACCCGACGATATATGAGGTTAGCAATGGAACATTCCACTCAAGACATAAGTCATCTGCTACCAATAGTCCCGAATCTACAGGCTACCATGGACTATCTGTCTTGGGGTACGACGTCATCTGCGTTGTCGTCTGAACCGTCCTTTGAAGACATCACTGAGTCAATTCTTTGTGAGTTGCACGTGCCATTGGTTACAAGAAAGGTCAGACCTCGAAGGTTGCCACATGCATGGCACTTCCTGGATGAACTATCCACACTAGGTAGATTCCCCTTGAGTACGTGAAGGTTTCTGTGGAAGAGATAGTGGAAGGGTACAGGGACAAAGAGATCGAAGTCCCAATACCTGAGGAGGGGATAGTAACTCTTCGAGATTGTATTGGCACTTTAGTAATTTGGAGGCGAAGCGAAGCTCTCCTCGTGGACTCGACCACGCGCACTTCTCGAAATGCGTTGTCTGGTCCTGGAACACATCATGCGAGCAACAACAACCACTGGGGGGCGGAGAAAGACTTGGACATCCGTCTCCTACATTTGTCATAGTTTCGGCCAATGTCTCTCCGCCTCCTCCTGAAGAAGCCGACAAGTTGGCGGTGGCAAAGCAAACTGATGGGCCATGGAGTCCTACCACAGAAGACGCAGCGGACGCTGCATCTACTCCTATCCATGAGCCCCCTCACTTTGATGAGCCCTCTCCCTTAGAAGAAGTTGCTCAGGCACCCCCCTCAGATGTTGTACCAAAGGGAGTTTGGTTGTTGCCACCCCCTCCTCGCAATAAGTTCCAGATGCTCAGCCCCTCCCTCTCCCCCACTCATTGCGGTTGTGCTAGTTCTTGAGCCCCTCCCACCAAAGGGAGTTTCGGTTGTTGCCAACCCCTCCTCAAAATTTTTTTGAGATGCCCAACCCCTCCTACCCAACCCCTTCTGAGAAATACAAGGCACCAGTCCTTAAGACAATTAGTCCGGTTGAACCCACCGCTAGCCAACAAGATAAGATGCAGTCTATTGTCAATTGTTACTTGACCAGTTTGAGGAAAAACTGATGTTCAAATCCTCAGGAAGACAGCAAGGGAAAGAATGTGGTCCCTGAGGCAGATACTCGAGAATTAAAAGTTACGATGATGAAGTGTTGGGAGACTTGCTCAAAGAGAACAACGAAGAATTCAAGTACGACAGGCAACTTATACCAAAGAGCTGGATGCCAACCTTGCCTTGGGAAATGAGAAAGGTGCATGATTATTACGTGATGGCCACAAAAGAAGGTGATGAGGACATCACCGTTAGAAATGTAAACCGCAAACCAAGTCACATAGGTGATGGTGTAAACCAAGACCAAGATACAGCAAGCTATGAGCCAGCTACACAAAACCAAGGACCAATTACACGAAGTCGTGCAAAGAAGCTCCAACAAGAGGTGAACTCACTCGTTACTGAATTTAACCCAAATTAGAATGAGAACTTTATACTAACTAAATGTTCTACTTTTGTTTTACTTAGGTTTACACAAAAGGGAGGCACCACTGGACTAAAGAAGAAGGATTACACAGGGGAGACAACGAGTTACGCGGCAGCTGAACAGAGTCGCTGCTTGCTGACATCAGGGTCAGTTTGCAAGGCTCACGCGCGCCCAACCGTTCAGTTTCATGAAGCATAGTGCACATGGATGGAAAGATAATCAAGTTTACTTTCACCTCCAACAAACGGCTCGTCATTTCGACTTCCCATGAAGGACATATGGTCATTTAAGTGAAGACTGCCATGAAGGCTGAAGGTCACGCGAAACTCTACGGGACTCCAACTTTGTGACCTTTCACATAGCTTTTACCAGTAGAAACTTCTAGACCTTTCACACCCAGCTAGGAGGGATGTTCCTAGTATAAATACTATTGTACTCAAGTAATTTGGCATAACTTTGATAATAGAAAACAGACCCCTTTTGGTTAGCCGAGTGCTATCAAAATTCAGAGAGAGATCTCTACCCCTTTGCTCTTGTGATTTCCCTGTGGGATTACAGAAGCGGACGTTCGACGTCACCCAACTGGTGCTCCTGCTCCATTTGATTGCAGGCTGTGTTGGTTGGTAACTTAGAGTGTGGTTGGGCGAATCCTCGATTCAGGTTGCCGTATAGAGACGGTGGTTGGCTTCGAGTGCATTTCGTCAGGTTGCACTATTATCTTTGCTTCTTTGGAGCAATTTATCTTGTTCTTGATCCTACATCGTGAAGATCGGGACCCCATCCGTATCAGAAGGAGTCACCTTTATTAATTGCAGGTATTCCTTGAACATGTTCGATGACATGGCTCCAGGCGAGTCACACGTAATGGGACTATTTTTCGACGAGATACACCCTTGGTTCCGACTCAAAAGGCTGGAGATCGCCTTCATAATCTTGTGGTGCATGTAAGTCATTGCATTTTGTTTGTAATTTTAAATGCATTTAAACTTATTGTCGTACTACCTCCGTCCTAAAATATAAGGATTTGTTGACTTTCAGACATCACGTTTGACCATTCGTCTTATTCAAAAAATTTGTAAAATATAAAAATAAATAAGTAATACTTAAAATACATATAATACTAAACCAATTTGTAACAAATTAAATATGTTTTCTAAAAAATTTTGAATAAGACAACAGGTCAAATGTTATTCTTGAAAGTCAATAAACCCTTATATTTTATGACGGAGGTAGTAGAACTTTACGATGACAATTGCTACTATGTCTAGGATGTGCTCCGTCTACCTGCGGAACGATGGTGCCAACATTAGGGGTCAGTGGAAGGTCGGGTACCTCAACCCCAACTTGCTAAATGAAACCACCATCAACCCATCAATAAAAGTGGATGATCCCATGTATGATGGTAAGACTGTTGAGGAGCTAGCTACAAACAGGGAGGAATTGGTTAAAATGGCTAGGACTACAACTGTCAAGTATATCTACGATTGTTTCATTGCGTGGCAGGATAAAGTGCATCATGCTGTCATACAACTTTAGGTTAGTTCCACGACTTTCTTACTCTCCTTCTATATGATATGATACGAATACTAACACGATAATTGTTGTAGTGACCACTGGATCTGCCTATGTCTTATGCCACAAATTGGGTACATTCTATTGCTCGATAGTCTTGATGTGGACCAGAAGAAGTACGATGATATTATCACCATCATAGATTGGTAAGAACTTAGAATCGCCTTTACTCTATCTTTATCAATTTCTGGTGCTAACGATATGCTTTTGTTAATTAATCGAGCAGCACGTATAGGAACTATTGCGAGGCTGGAGGTAGACACCCGCCTAGCAATAAGAGTTTATGTACTTTCGTCATAAATTTTCTATAAGACAATTATATTCCTTCTGTATGTTGTTAGCTTATTATCTGTCATATAATTATCTAACATTTATTGCATCTTCTCTATTTCAATGCTATAAGCAGGTGCGAGGATCCGTGCATTGCGGGTACTACGCTTGTGTTTTCTCGAGTAGCAATTCAGAATATCTTTACACCATCGTTGAGAAGACCAAAGCAGAGATATGTTGCTTTTCTTGTTTACAAAGTTGTTTCTTCTTACTAACACATAATTAATATCCAATTAACACATCTTTATAATTGTAAAACAGAGAGAAGAAAGGCAAAAAAAAACATACAGCCCATAAGACGCGAAAGGAAATGGAGTCGCAGAAAAAACAACCAGGGCCAACACACTTGACGACAAATGAAATGTATCAAGTCATCGCTCACATGTGTCGGTTCATTTTGAGGGAGGTCATCCATTCGGCTAGTAAGTTCTTTGATCCCGAGGGCGAGTTAGCACAAAAACATTATAGCCTTTGCTTGTGGGCTGGTTCAAAATGATCATATGAGCCTAACTTAGATTGAGATAATGATTATGTCTTCGAGCTAGAACGAGAGAAGAAAAAATAGCTGCTGATATGGTACGATGATGATGGTATGCATGTGAATATTGTGGTAACATATTTAATTTGTCGACATTTACTTGTATGGATGGTGTATGTGATGAGATGCAATTGTGTATTGCTGGTCTGAAATGATGTTGGGGCCAAATGAATTCTGTTATCTGTGTTGTTGGTCTAAACTGATGAATCTGAGGTGATTTCTGTTTATTCTGGAATGTGAATACGAAATATCAGATTTTTCTTTTTTTCTGTTAAAAATATAGCAGCGGGTGGTAACGTTAACCACCGCTACAAAGGTTTAGTAGCCGCGGTTGATGTTAGCAACCGCCGCTACAAAAGCAATCTTTAGGAGCGGCTGACATGGTCCACCGCCGCTATCTTTAGCGGCAGTTGATGTTAAGAACCGCCATTATCTTTAGCGGCAGCTAACAAACTTTCATTTGTAGCTTCAGAAGCGTAGCGGCGGACTGCCGTGTCCACTATAGTACTTTTTCATCCGTCATTGTAGTGCGTTTCTGTACTTGTGTCGGCAAGGAGTATACAACCCGAACTTATTTAATATTCAAACATATTGCCGAGTAGTGAAACGTGTTCAGATGAATAGTCATGGGACGTATAGAAATGAAAATTTAAACGACAGACAAACAGTAAATAAAGAAAAAAATATTATGAACATTAGGTAAGCATGAGGCCCGTACCTGTAAATTCGCCACTATCCAATCGGCAAGCATGTCCGCCTGTGCCCGTGACTCAACTTGCCGCGACCCATCTTTCCCCCACTTAATACGCCACTGACTCGTGCAGTCCTCGCGGTATCTGTCCAGTGCTTTACAAGCATTGCGATATACATTGCGGCGCGTACGGCCAGGCAGCATCTCCGGTTTTACCACCAAAAGGAACATCATGTAATTAGATAGCACCTTGGTAGCCTCGACAAGCCTTTTGTTAACTTTTACACTATCCCCGGAGAGACGGATGACCAAATCTGTTACAATGTGCCACACAAGGATGCACTTGTCCAAATCCATGTCGACCACGGATTTAAGGTCTTCACAATTGTTCCTTTGCAGTGCAGCGAGGCCTCTTGAGTTCTTTCCCGTACCTATTTTCTCCATCTCTCCCAACAACAGCAACTTGAGGTCTTCCACGGAGCAACACTGGCTGCCCGAGAAGTATAGCGTGTTCCACCAGTCCTCCAGCCCCGCCTTGTTTGCCAGCCAGCGAATTATCCCCTTCCTGTTGCTAGTGCCCATTTCTAACAAGTTATGCTGCCCAATGAAGCCCCGCCAGATTCTCCGCTCGCCGGCTGGACACGCCGACGAAGGGAAGTGATGACACTTGAGAAGCCCCTCCCGTCCACTGCGGTGCAAGAAAGAGCATGTCCAGGTGGACAGCAGAGCCCTGCACAGTGACATGGCCTCCAAGACCGAAGCCCCCACCAGCAAAACAAAACTGATAACCACATCTACTATGCTCTGACCATCCCAGCTACTGCCGATGCTGAGTTGAAACAGCAGGAACGCGGTGGCTGCACCAAGTAGAGAAATGAGATGCGTGCAGAAGCCATACCATGTGTGGATGACGGCCGCCTTTGTGTACAGGAGGTCGTACATCAGAGAAAGCTCCATCTCCACCAACTTGTACAGGTTCAGGTAAGCTTCTTTTGGACATTGATTGCCACTACTAGTAATAGATTCTGAATTAACCAAAGTTGGGTCATCGGTGAAGGCTCCCTTGCAGATATCAAAATGGGAGTGAGCCCTCAGCAGGATTTCCTCTTCATCACTCGGAAACTGTTTCGCTACAACAGGTGCAGAACGCTTAGACCTGTCATCTGAACCATCGGCAGTGCTGCTGATGTTGTTGCGCAGGTTTTCCTCTTCATCACCCAGACCCTGTTCAGGTGCAGAACGCTTAGCCCTGTCATCTGAACTATCAGCAATGCTGCTGAGGTTGCCGCACTTGAGTGCCCATGTCCTCTCACCATACTTGACAAGACCAGCAACAAACATGGATATGGTGGCCAGCAGGAGCAAGTACCCATTTCTGTCACTGAAGATATACCTGTAGATGACATAAGCTACTCCTAGTGCCTGCACAACGAGAGTCTGCAGGTGGCGCAACCACAGCCTGTTGTCTTCGAGCGCGTAGGCTGTGATGTTGTCCGGGCCGCCGAGGTGCAGCAGCAGGAACGGCGCCCAGAACGCCACCAGCCGGTGCTCGCGTTTCTCACTTGCCACAGATAGGTGGCCCAGGATGTATATCGCCGTGGAGTCAGCCGACAAGTAAGCCAGCCAGAGGCCAATCCTCAACGCTTGAGAGGAGCTACGCCGACGGGTCCCGCCGAGGGCAAGGAGGAACACTTGCAATGCCAAGCTTGCAAGGACCATGATTTGTATCCCCCAATTCTTCCACTCATCCAATAGCCATCGACCTGCCATTGCTCTGTTCTTCAGAAGACTTTCTGCGCCATCAACATACCAAAGGATTAATCGTACATTAGTAACAAGATCTGTGTACATGTGCTGTCCGCATGATTCATGAACAGGGGAAAGAATGTACAACAAGATGACTTACCTAGGTGACAGGACAGGTAATATCCCGCGCACAGCAGCGCAACGCAAAAATAGTGAAAACGAATGGAGGAAGAGTTGTTCCCCGGCTATAGGCTATGGCAGATGTGAATGAGAGCAGATGTGAACGATATGGAGGAGCTGTGCCCTGTCTATAGGATATTATAGATTTGATTCCATGGGATAGGGCGAAGCCAAAGGATGCAAACAAGTCAAACATAGCTTGACGGATCTAATCTATAAGAGCTTCCCCAAAGGTTGACTCTTAGCTAGCTCTTAGAATTGTTTATTAGAACAAAAGAAGAGAGAGAAGCCAGCTAGCTCTTAGCAAACAATAGATAGTGAAATGTGGAGCCCACACCATATTATTCTCTTCTAAGAGCTAGCAGTTAACTCTTAGCTGACTCTACCTTTGGGGAAGCTCTAATAGGCACAGTGGCTATAGTTGGTGCTAGTTTCAAAGTTAGAATTAAAGAAATGGGGTAATCCGTAATCAATGGACTGGACCTGCATTTCACATTAAAAAAGTACAGATCTGCGTTGAACATAGTATAAAAGGTGTGCCAGCTCATTCATCCCAGAACGAGGCAGATTAAGGCCTTGTTTGTTTCCCACCCAGATTATATAATCCAGCTTATATAATTATAAGCTGGGGGAGAGCAGTTTATTGGATTATGATAATCTGGCATGAATTGCAATAATCTGCCTATAATCTAAAACCTGTTTGTTTCAGCTTATAGATTATATGACCTAGATTATATAATCTGAGTGGGAAACAAACATGGCCTAAATTACCGTAATAGTAGCAGTGTTTTGCGCCTCATCCCAAAACTGCCCTAGTAATTATGTTAGTGTTTTCAGAGAAAAAGAAACCAGGTTTTGGCTCTACCAGTTGTGAAAGAACAAGGCGCTAAATATCAAGCAAGGCAAAATACTCACGTCACATAACTATTGCTTCTTGTTATTACTCTGAATAAATTATATGTGCGTCGGTGATCTCGAAGTTCTCAATCAACTTGCAAAGATAGAGCAGACGGTGAGTTTGAATTCACAAGCAAACATGAGTTATCAGCATCGGGGATTGTTAGGTTTCACACGCAAATTGCACATGGATGCATGTTGGGTTTCTTAAGAATTGTGATTATTAGCTGTCGAAGCTTTGATAAAATAATACAACTTGACCTTTCATCGCAACTTGCCAATTTGGTCCAGTTTTCATCTTTTAATCCATCTTTTGGGGCCTGCATGTGTTTAACATTAGTGCGTTAAAAATACACATTTGGGGTTTTTTTTTTTTTGGGGGGGGGGGGGGGGGGGGGGGGGGGGTGGGTACCCTGCTTCTGTTTGTACTACCAAGGAAGCAGAGTGAAATGGCAAGTGGATTGCGGGTCACTTTGTGACAGCCTTGCATTGGCGCTCCACCGCCGCCAGACTGCGCCAGTTAGTTTTGAGGCACCATCTGCCAATCCTTTTGGAAAAGTAAGTCTTTTAATCCAATAACATTTCGGAGTTGTGAATGAGCAAAAGTGTGTGCTTCAATTTGCATACACCCAAAAAAAAAGGCCAGTAGGCCCAGGAAATGTACATACACTCTCATTACACCTACTAGAGAATCGTGCCTTTGTTTCAACTCTTTTCTCCCGATCATCTTTGTTATTTATTATTTATATTGGTGCACCTGGTGTATTATATATATTGGTAAAGGTTTTTAAACAATCTCTCATAGCATTAGCATGCACCGTACCTCGTTAGTCCAGCCAGCCCCATACACTAGTTCTCCCAGCTTCTCTGTAGTTGTGACTTGCATAATTAACTAGTGGTACTCACACATCAAAACATTAGAAAATATCTCAAAATTTAGGCTTGTGAGACACCAGGAATTATTTGAGCGAAGAACATAAAACAAGGAGCTATGCCATGAAGCGCTATGGCATCAGACGCGTCAGTTCTTTATTTCAAAGTTGCACAATCTAGTCTTATATATAGGTACGCTAAACAATCTCCCATAGCACTTGTATGCACCCTATCTCAAGAGCCGAGGCAATTAGTTTCATGTATTCTATCACAAAGATGTATTTAGGCTTGAAATTTTGTGTGCAAGCATTTTGCTCTCTTTGCCTCCACGGCCCCTAGATGATTCCACCACCAAATTCTAGCAATTCGGGATACAACGTTTGGAACAAGTTCATCTGGTTTATGCGGCGCATTACAGTTGGCAGTTAGGAAGATACGGTGAAGCATCCTCTAGCCGGCTAGCAATTTTTTTCTCTTTTTGAGAGATAATAAAACATGCTGTCAACTCATACTCCCCCAGACCCATGAGCAGCACTTGAATATCCTGAAGCATTGGTGAAATTTGAGCTATACGCACTGCACTCTCACCTCCCAAGGCCGTTGCCCGACGACGCCGTTGCCATGCAAGGGGAGCGAGAGCTCCGTGTCAGCTGGTCTCCCAAGGCAATGAATGACCTTGACGGAGACCAACGACGACCACAATTAAGTCAGATCAGCGGCGGCCCGGGATCAAGATCCGGCTGGAGGAGGCATCGTCACATTGCAGCCAGATGGCCTGCACACCACCATCAACGACGATGAGGGGTGCATATCTCTTTTTTTTTTTTTTGCGATGAAGAGGGGTGCATATCTCTTCCAACCACCGGGCATCGACCGACTTTGGGGAATTAACTGAATCGTGTCAACTTGGGAGAAGCTAAAATATGTGGAAAGACTTGGGGGCACGCACGTCTGTGCTCGATCGATCGCCGCACGCTCTCGCGTCGGTTGAGGTGAGGTGCCTGATCGAGGCCTCATCAATCAAACTGCAAAGCCAGGCTGCGCGTCGCCTCGCTAGCTGTTTCTTCGACCGCTTTTCTGCTGCAAATTAATATCAGCTGTTGCATTTCTGTTTTTCAAACATATGGGAGGATGCGTCCTAAGAAAGAGAGCAGAGAAAGCATTAGTAGCAAACGCACGCACATGAACTTGTGATCTGTAGTACCTGCAACGATCCAAACACACTTGACTGGGGCGCTCGCATGTGGCGGCAGAGACCATGCAGGGGATCGGTGTGTATAGTGTTCAGTGTTCACACTCTCGTCGTGCAGTGTTTTTCAGAGGAATTAATTCATGGACAACTCAATCGCGTGGCACCGGCGTACGGCCTACCGCCAGTTTCCTTGTCGGATGGCACAAACAGCAGCATGCATGGGCAAATATAAGCACGTTCAAGCGCCGACACACTGGGCCCAATCAACTACATGATCATGTCCTCATTCAAGCACACACTAGAGCTAGCTTTCCCCTGACCGATATGCAAGTACTCCTAACTCCCAACGGCTGGAAATTAAGAAGTGACTTTGACGTGGACTACGTCGTCGTCGTCGTACACGCGGCACGCCGGACACCTCGCCGCGCTGCAGGAACTCCCGGAGACAGCGGTTGAAGACGCTGGGACGTTCCAGGTGGGCCAGGTGCCCCGCCTTGCTGATGCTTCGAAGCGTCGTCTTCTCTCCCCTCAAGAACTAGCTAAATTTGGAATAATAAAAAATACTCTTCACACCAATTTCTAAATTACCCACCATGCCATTCTAAATTACACACCTATTTTTAAATTACCCATCGTACCATTATGACTCAAAAATAGCTAAATTTAGAATAATAAAAAGTTTTGGTGAGAAATTTCTCTAACCAATTTTAGCTATGTTAAGAATGTATTACTATAATAATAATAAATATATTTAAACTCATGTAATAATATAAAAGTAGTTTAAATAGTTAATAAATCTAGCCGCGCAACTGCGCGGGCAGCCATACTAGTTCACTAAAATAAGAGTAGCCTTTGACCTATGAATATTCTTAGAGACATTCATGCATGTACAGGGTGATCTATCTTAGGCTTTCAAATTACCCAAATTGCCTGTGGCAAGCTGCCTGACTGTTGTTGTTACACTGGAGTGGAGAATTTGTTTGATATATTTATGTTAGGCTGTTACTACATTTTTTCTTATTTTTTTTCTGATCTCATATCAAAACAGTACCGAGTTACTCCATGGTCTATGATGTTTCTTGCATAGCATTTGCGCGGCTAGTATTGCTTTTTTAAAGTTATTATTAATTAGATTATCTAATTTAATATCTGTATTATTGTTTTTTGAGGCATTGTGAGTTTTGTTATTTCATTTTTCTGGATATTTTTTTCCTCAAGTGTTGACAAGATGTCTCAAGGTATTTTAGCAGTCTCTCTCTGTCTCTTTCTTTCTAACAGCAGGAATAGTCCGTAGGTCACCAAATCCATCACACACCTTTCCGAACAGAAAAGCTACCATCTGATTCTCAAAAAAAAGAGAGAAAAGCTTACCATGGCGTATTAATCAGCCATGGACGTTACCGGAGGCACCGGCGGAGTTCGCTGCCCCAACTTCCCGCTGCATCGTCAGAGTTTTAAAAAGGTAACTACTTGAACAACAAATCTACTAAATCATATTAATTCATAGGTACATGTTGATATTTATACCTGATCTGCTGCATCGTCGTGTCTTATCTCAGCGATTTCTTGCAACGTTATTCTATTATAAAACATCTGCTCCTCTATAGTTCCATGTGTACTTTTCTTTATATCCATCATTTTGGGTAATGTTTCTTCTTTTGCAAAACTATAAAGTATAACGTAAAAAATATGTTAAAAGCATAAAGAGTATAAGAAGATTTCGATATCTATTTATGGCATACCTGTCAATGAGTTTCAAATTTTCTGGTATATTTAAATCTGTATACAATCATGTGGCGCTGGTTGTCTTCAGAGATATGGCTGCTTCAATAATTAATTTGTTATGTTTATTCAGTAAGAAGCATCATATTAAATTTGTTTAAAAAATAACTTACCATTAAATTTTAGACTTTGTACTATTGTTGATGTAACAATAACAACTGTATGCTCTTTTCCAATTACATCTTCACTTAAACAATGTGCCAGTTCACCCCATAGTGTTATTTTAGCCTTTTCACCCCTGAAATTGGTTGCATCACATTCAATGTTAGATCACAATACCCCAAAACACATTCGTAGCTATCAATTATCTTAATTTAAAAAATTATCTTACTCTAACAGAAGGAGTTCAATCTCACGAATATCTTTAGTGTCCTTCATTATTGTCCTTTGCTGAACCGGTGAAATAGTGCTAAGCAAACCAATCACATCTGAAAATTAGAGGAAGATTAAAATACATCATATAAATAGCTACTGAAAAATGTGAGGTAAATTAAAATACATCATATAAATAGCCATTGAAAAAATGAGGACGAATTTAAGGGTTACCTGAGCATTGTTTTTCTTTATTTTCTCTCTGTATCAAAGTATCATTTGTTGCAAAATCAAAGTAGTGTTCCTGGAATTTTTTTTTTATGGCTCTTTCACTTCCTTCACCTTTGTATTATAGATGAACACGATTTTCAACTCATTGCTCACTGGACGGTATTTGGTGGACTCATAAACTTTGAAATTGCTGAATGCATATATGGAGCTCTCTTTGATCTGTTGTCTGTATGTATCAAAGGAATTTTTATAAATATGTGAAAATATGAATATACATAGATACATAATTTTTTACCTTTTTGTCAATTAGTATCATATCCAAGCTCATAAGTTCATCTCTATTATTAATCGAATCCCAAAGTCTTATGACTTTCACTTTAACAGTACATGGTGGTACTTTTGTTGTCAGCTCACTCAACTTTTTGAATGTCATCGCTGCAGTACCTAAGTATTAAAGCAATACATAATCAATAGTCATAAACTGAAAAGAAATCATATGATGTGTTGCTATGGCTCTGGAAATTGCATGATCTGGTCTCATGCATGCATTTTAGCAATGACAGACCTTCCACCACGCAAGTGAAACATGATATTTTAATTAGTAGAGATTTTTTGTGATAACTCTTATATGTGAGAACATGTTATCTCTCTATATGCATACATCAGATATGCTAAATTTGTCACTTGAATCTTATGCTGAGCAGATCGTTATTAGCTAAGAACTGTGCAATTGATGTCTCTCATCTATTTATTTGTTAATATGGCTACTTGTACTATGTCCATGATTTGGTATCCAGATAAGCACAAACTGTGCAGTAGATGCAACCTATATACTATATCCATGATTTGATACTCAGCTAAGAATTTATGGAGAAATTAAATTGACATGTACACTAACAGGCATGAAGAAGGTCAGATGGGGTGAAGATCAGATGGGACGTGAACCATACCAGAAGCTAGTTTGATGGCAGCTTACTCAATGAAGTTAGTTCTCCAATCGATCTAATATATTAAGCCCGGCCACTTGCTCTCTGATGATCCAGTTACTGCGCTATGAGGCTGTTCAATAAACAACAAATCCTGATTAGTATGGTGGACTCATCGAGTATTCTACACCGGCAAGGAAGAAATCATGAAACCTTTCATCGGAAGAAAATCGCTGATTAGTCCAAATCCGGCAAGGAGTTGGAAAATCCTGTCTGCTTACTTGATCGATCAATTTTGTGCTGCCTGAGATGAGATGTCGTGTCCCCTGGTTGTACATATATACTGATGATATCTCTTGTTTGATTCAGAGTTTAGTTCGAATAGAATAGAGTCTGTTTCTTGTACTATAATTATGGTTGCCGGATAATATCTCTTGTTTGATTAAGAGTTCAGTTCGAATACAATAATTATGGTTGCCAGATCATATCTCTTGTGTTCAGTTCGAATTTAAATCCAGCCGTATAATTATGTCCATTAGAAAAGATGGTCTGGATCTTTTGTTTTTTTCGATTAACGTGAGAATTTCTAGTATTTTGGGTGAACGTGGGGACTTCGAGCCTTGAGGGTGAACGTGAGGGCTCCAAATCTTGGTCAATTATATATATAATAATAGAAATGCTAGATCTGAGGGCTACGGCCGTCCGAAGATGATCTAGATCTACTGTTCGAAAATCATGAAAGACTAGATCCGAGGGAGAGCTACGGCCGTCCGAAGACGATCTAAATCTACCGTTTGAAAAATCATGAAAGACTAGATCCGAGGGCGAGCTACGGCCGCCCGAAGACGATCTAGATCTACCGTTTGAAAAACATGAAAGACTAGATCCGAGAGCCAGCTACGGCCGCCCGAAGACGATCTAGATCTACTGTTCAAGTTCTCAAGTTCTAGATGGAAGAAACAGAAAAGATCAAAAAAAATCGTGGTTCCTAACCCTACCCGGCACGAAGTCCGGTACAGGCAATCGTCGATTTCAGATCCGCATCACAGAAGCAAAAGGGAATAAGGGCCTTACCCTGACCCAAGATCTGCAAAGAAAAGATCCCAAAAAAAAAAAAACTCGGCACCGCCGGACCGACCGCGCCGGCCGCCGGCCCGCCGACCCAGCCCCGGCTTTGGCCGCGCCGCCACGAAGGCGCGCCGCCGCGCCGCACAACCGGTCCGCCACGCAGGCGAGCCGGCACCGTCCACGGCCGCGATCAATAGCCACGCAATGGCGGCCGCCGCAATATTTGCACAGAACCCCTGATTTGGATCGCGATTATTGATCGCGATCCAAACATTTTCACAAATACCTCTGGTTTGGATCGTGACTATTGATCGCGATCCAAATTAAGGACTTTTCTGTAAATAATTGTGCTGCCATTTGCAAAGGCGCCCTTGGTTTGGCCGGCCGCCGTCCTCCGGCTCCTCCTCGCGCCATCCCGCCTGCTCGCCGCTGAAGCCATCCTCCCGGCCGAGATCGCGTCGCGGATCCCCCATCCTAGCTGACCGGCGAGCACTGGTGGGCGGAGGCCGGCGCACGAGCAGCACAGCCCCGTGCTGGAGCTCAGGTGCCCGGCCATGGTGATTGACTTGCCACAAGTAGTCGCCATGCTCGTTATGGTTGATGAAACTAATATGCGCGAGAAGATGGAGGGGACGAAGGCCGGCCACCTCTCTCCTCGTCGATCGGAACGGAGAAGCAACCGGACCGAACGGCGTGAGGCCATGAGCTGCTCAGGCGCCGGAGAGACAGAAACGCTCAACGGGAGTAGGAGGTTGTGAGGCCGTCGGGTGCTGGAGATCGCCGGCCGCGGGGCTGGTGCGTGCCTGGTGGTAGTATACCGCAGAGAAAGAGTGAAATTTTTACAATTTAGCCCTTTTCATCAAAATTTTTCACATATGGACCCCTAGGAAAAACATGTCCAGAAATGGACCCTTCTCTGAGCGCCATGTTATTTACATTACTGGGCGCCGTATGACATGGCGCTCACCTGTGCCACGTCAGCACGGAGGCACGCACTGGGTGCTGACCTGTCAAGGCTGGGCGCCAGATCCATTGGCGCCCATGTTACATTGCTGGGCGCCATTTCATTTGACGCCCAGCCCTCAGACTTCTGCTGTTCGGTATCCCTGCTCGAGAAGCAGCCTCGCTATGTGTAACATCCTGGCCCAGGGCTTAATAGGATTGATAAGAATACTCATACCAACAGTTGCAACTTCTTTTCCGGAAGCTCATCTCGAAAGAACTCCGGGGTTAAGCGTGCTTGGCCCGGAGCAATTTCAGGATGGGTGACCGACCGGGAAGTCCTTCCCGGGTGCGCACGAGTGAGGACAAAGTGCGCAGAAAAGACGTGTGTTGGTCTGTGGGGACAGTCTTGAGATCCTAGAGAGCTGCCAGGCGTGAGCGGGCCCGGCCTCGTGGAGGCGGGACGTCACTAGTGGTATCAGAGCTGACTCTCGCGGTTTCACGGGCGCGTGTGGGCGCAGTTGCGCAGGCATGGTGTGCATGGCTGGTGTGGGCCCAGAGTGGTCACATAGCATGGCACATGCGCTGGCACTGGACACACGGACGTGGCCAAGAGAGGAAGTTCCTGGACTGGGGTTGATCGACGAGGACGTCGATCTCCTAAGGGGGTGAGAATGTAACATCCTGGCCCAGGGCTTAATAGGATTGATAAGAATACTCATAACAACAGTTGCAACTTCTTTTCCGGAAGCTCATCTCGAAAGAACTCCGGGGTTAAGCGTGCTTGGCCCGGAGCAATTTCGGGATGGGTGACCGACCGGGAAGTCCTTCCCGGGTGTGCACGAGTGAGGACAAAGTGCGCAGAAAAGACGTGTGTTGGTCTGTGGGGACAGTCTTGAGATCCTAGAGAGCTGCCAGGCGTGCGGGCCCGGCCTCGAGGAGGCGGGACGTCACACTATGCTGGATTGGTGATGTGGGACCGATGAAAGCGACGCGAGCAACCTGCAGTGGCGTAAAGTCTTCTTGGTCTGGCAGTTTGGCTTGTTTTCTTTTCTCCTCCATATGCTGCAAAAGCCTGCTCCAAGTCTGCTCCACGTCATATCCACAGGTCCTAATTAGATTAAAGAAGAAAGGGCTCATCCAGATTCAAATCTGAAGATTAACCGGGTAGGCTGTCTAATTTATTCAGTTCAATTAGATTAAAGAAGAAATGGCTCATCTAGATTTAAAACTGAAGATTAACAGAGATTCGGAGAAAAGAAATACTCATATGTGAGAAACCATGGGCTCCCTGCTTGTTTTCACTATGTTGAACACGCATCAGAAAAATTCTCTTTTGCACGACATAACTAGTCCATGGCTAAAATTCTCTTGTCACTGCAAATTTATAACAACTATAGTTTCATTCACAAAATTGAGATTTGTACAACCTGCGTAGTGCCATACAAATGGCCTCTCATCTGAACATGAAGTGGACTAGTATTATATTTCCGCTACAAAATGGTAGCTGAAAAACTTGGCTCTAAGATTCCTGATTGGATGAACTAACACCCTTCTATGCTCCTCAGCTAATAAGGGACAACTAACTAGCTTCTTCTTTATTGCTCCTTAGCTTGCTCCTCAGTCTCCGTAGCAGCTTCTTCTAGTACTGCATGAAGAATTTCCATTAGAAAAATAAAATCTGGTCACTAACACATACACTAGTAATATAGAGGTCCGGTTAAATCATAAAGGTCACAAACTGTGGGGATGCTATATAAACAACCTTGCAAGACTAACTTAAATGGATCCTATAGTGTTTTCTTAAATTAAATAAGCAACCCAAATGATTAAACACTTATGTGGGAGCACTTCAGAAGAAAGAGAACAGAGATTTAGAGGAAAAACATTATGAACTTAACTCGATTGATATGCCACAAAGTTTTCCAAGCTGAACTGAATACAATCAGCACTTCTTAACCATCCCAAGCGCAAGCAGTCTCCATATCAAAGCCAGTGAAGTGCTAACAACCATCAGGTCCAGCATGTTACAAGTTCTTCATTGCAATGATGGTGCACTACACAAAATAGCCAAAATTCGTTGGGTAGTGAAGCAAATCCAGCCCTGGTTCTGCAACATGTGCGTAGAGCGGCGGTACTCACAGCAGTCGAGACGGGCGTTGACGTATGACAAGCCACCGAGCGGGGCCTGACCTCGGAGCTGCTGGCGCCGCCGTCGAGGCACCACTGTTGGAGTCGTACACCCGTGCCACCTCTAGCACGCGCCATCGCCACCGCATCCTAAAGCTGGCGCCATCACCGACGACCGCGGCAGCTACGACGCAGTTGTCTGCCGCCCGGCGCCGCTTCGAAAGGGCAGATCTAGCCGCCTTGGACTGCCGGTTAGGAATTGTTTCAAAATTCGAATGAAACAAGCAAATCTATTGGAACAAATTGGGGGAAGCGGTGGAGATTACCTTGGGGAACCGATTCCTCCAACAATTTTTGCCTCAAACCATAGGGATTTGGGGGATTTGGAGGAGGGGGTGAGAGGGGGGAGAGAGAGGGCGGCGCGCCGGTCTGTTTCGTCGACTGGAATGGAGCGAGGGAGGGAGGAAGAAGAGAAAGAAGGCCGCGGGGCCTTTTCTGCGCCCGGGGGTGGGCGCCAATGGACGCGGCGCTCACCAACCTGAGCGTCAACGGGTCCGGCGCCCACCCCCTGCCAGCTCAGCAAAACGACCGCGTCCCCGCAAGCTGACGTGGCCAGGGTGAGCGCCAATTATAACGGCGTCCAGAAGTTCAACCTGAGCGCCAAATGCGACGGCGCTCAAAAAAAGGGTCCATTTCTGAACATGTTTTCTCCAGAGGCCTATATGTGAAAACTTTTTCTAAAAGGGCTAAATTGTAAAAATTACACATCAAGCCGGACAGAGAGATGCGGCCGCTTAGTGGGCTGTGAATTCCAAGTAAATTTGAAATCGCGTGTTTTTTTCAGCTCTGGTCGAGCTCTGCGTTTCCCCTCGATTCTGTAATCAGAAGATAGATACAGTGGAAATTAAGGTGTAGATACAGTGGAAATTTTGCTAAAAAAACGATACAGTGGAAATTAAGGCGTGAAGCTGTGCTTTCGAACAGTACGTGAACGTTGGTGTCCAGAACGACAACAGAGTTGGTCAGGTCATCCATTCCAATTTCAAGACTTCTTCGATCGAGTTTCGGTCAAAAAAAAAGACTTCTTCGATCGATCAAGGTGGCGTTCGGATGCGTTTTAGAGGGCTATAAAGTTACTGTAGCTGTCACATCAATAATGCCGGCACGATTTATGTGTACTAAACAAAGTCAAATTACAAAACTAAGTCCAGGACGCCCTCTCTATTTCGCGAGACGAACGTAATGAGGGTAATTAAGCGGCGATTAGACGATTGTTACTGTAGCATCACTGTGTCAAAACATTGATTAATTAGGCTCGTTAGATTCGTCTCGAAAAATAACGTCCATCTGCAGAAAAGTTTTGTAATTAAATTTTATTTAGTACCCCTAAATAGTAAGATTCTTTTTACTTTAGAGGAGTAAAGTTTAGAGGGCACTTTAGAGGAGGAACCGAACGGGCCCAAATAGACCAAGGTGAGAGAATGAAGAAACCGACACTTGCGCAGCAAAAAACTGACATGTAACAAGCCTAATCCATTTCTCGCCGCGCTAGGCATGCCACATGTCGTCAGTTTCCAGACGAGTCCAATTAAAGCAGATCAGCGCGAAACAAAAGCTGCAGGCTTGCCGCTCTCTCTGGTACGTTCGTTCGTTCTGAGCCGGCCGACCGAGCCGAGCTCGCGCGTCGCCTCTAGACATCTAACCGACGTGTCCCCGCGCCGTACCGTACGTGTCCACACATGCCCAACACCTAGTACTAGTATATACTCCCTCCGTCCCTAAATAGCTGTCCAAGAAATAAATCCGATCAATTTTATAATAAAATATATTAATATTTATAGTACATAATTAGTATCATTGGAAAGCTCTTTTAGTCTAGTTTTTAAACAAATTTATTTGAAGACACAAATATTGCACGTATTTTCTACAAAATGAGTCAAACTTGTGGCACGTATACTAACGGCGACATCTAATAAAGGACAAAGGGAGTATATAGAGCTGTCGATGTCGCTGGGTGATCCCTGCAGCTCACGAGCGCCTTTTTCACTGCAACCAACGTAGAGTCCGTTCGTTTCCTTTAGGCCTAAATTTAAACCTGTCACTAATTACCATTTAGGAGTATTAAATAAAGTTTAATTATAAAATTTTTTTCAGATGAATGCTAATTGACGAGATGTATCTAATAAGCCTAATTAATCTATGTTTTGCTACAGTGATGCTACAGTAACCATCATCTAATCATGACTTAATTATTCTCATTAGATTCGTCTCGCGTATTAACAAAGAGTTTTGCAATTAGTTTTGTAATTAGACTTTATTTAATACCTTTAAATGATAAAATTCTATAAGCTCTAAAATTAAGCCTAAAAAAACGAACAGACCCGTAAACTAGCCAAACCAAACTGGTACTCCCTCCTTCTCACAATAGTTAACGTTCTAGACTCACCCATTTTTGCCAAAATAGATGTCGTTCTCGGAACCCAACGCAACTTACGCACGTGTTTTCCACCCACTACCCCTATTTTTTTTTTTATACTTAAGGCGTACTCATATATTAGACTTTGAAGATAGAGTACATGACAGAGGAAAAAGTTCCCTCTAGATTACAAGACACCCCCAAGTGGGTGCGGAAGAGAATGCTCCTAATGAGCAGAGAAAGAACAACTAGACAAGCACTCGACGGGCTGACTTCCGAAGGGCTGCCTGAAGGGCCTCGCTGCAATAGCGTAGGTTGGTCGAGGGCCTTCCTGCCTGCTTGATGAAATATCGTCGGTGACGTTAGATGTGTATGTAATTCACCTGGACGTCAATGATAAGCAGAAAGAACGCCTCTGAATGGCAATACTTTGGGAGCTAGACGCACTGGATCCGAGTCACTACGGCCGGGACACCGTGGCGGTCGTCGTCCTGAAGGACTCGAGCACGGAATGTTGCCGTCGCCGCGGACGTCGAGGAGGCATGTGCCATCGGGGAGTGCAAGTTTTGTAGTTGTTCATGCCTTGCATACAGTAAACAAAGAGCACCACACACACTGCAGTGGCCAAGGCTGATCCAAGATGAGGACCTGTCAGAGGATCGCCGGAGACCTCGCCTGAGAATCGAGTGTCGGGAGAGGAAGAAGACTTCAGTGTTGAATATCACCAGCCAACGTAGTGCAGTAGGGTTGTCGGCCATGGTGTGTTGAAGATCATCATCCTCATCTCCTCTGGTGGTCGGCGAGAGCAGGAGCGGCTCTGGTGGCTTGAAGCTTGAAGGCTGAGGACGACAGCCTGACCAAAGGGGAGGCTCCATGGCGGAGACTACGCCCAGGGCCGTCAAAGCCCGATTGGGTCCAATCCCGGACCTAGGCGCAAGCGCACCGGATCCAGGGTCGGGGCCGGTGGATCTGGCTTCACTGAGGCGAGGAAGGTGGTAAGGGGGAGGTGGAGCGTGGTGAGTGAAGGGCGGTGGCGCGATGTGGAAATTTGGCTGAGCGGCGGCGGAGGCTGCAACGAGGTTGAGGGGGGTGGGGGCGAGGGCGCGGCAGATCCGGTAGGGGCCTCGCCGGATCCAGCCTTGGGAGGCCCAGATCGGGCTGCAGGCTGCCGGAGAACGGCGTCCTCGCCGGAGAGCGGAGTGGATGATGGAGGCAAAAGGGGGGACCTAGTTCTACTTTATTGGGGCTCACCTCTGAATCCATGGCGCCTTGCAGTTGGGCGGCGTTTTCCACCCACTACCCCTATTGAATGCAGCGACAGCCCATCCAGAGATCACCGCTCTGCTCTCCTCTCTCTCTCTCCGCCGTCCATCCCACTCGCCGTGCCGCACGGCCGCTCGCTCGCCATTCTGCACGGCAGCTCGGAGCCGCCGTCGTCCCCCCGCTCGCTGGAGGCGCCGCTGTCCCCTCTCGCGACAAATCGAGCGCGAGATCTGAAGCGACGGCGACTGCTGGGTCCCACCACATCATCTTCTACCCAAAGTTCCCTTTCTTTCCTGATTCACTTTTCCCTTTCTCTCTCTCCTCCCAGGCCGGTCAAGCAAAAATCCTAAGAAATTGGCCGCCGGAGATGAATAATCCCAAAAAAAATGACCATGATACGCATCCTGTTCTGAAAGCAACCCATTTTAGACATCTCGAAATCAAAAAGCTGTGTTTAGCGGCGTCTTGATCATGAGCTGTAGCAACAGGAAACCATGGATCTCCACACCATACCGCTCGTCTCCGCAGCCTCGCCCTTCACGCGGTGCCGTTCGCCGCAGCCTCCTGGTCCTGCACGCGGTGCCGCTCGCCGCCGCGGGTCAAGCATGCTGCCGCTGCTGTGACGTGCTGCACTACTGCTCCCTCCGGCGAGGATGCAACCGGCGGCGAGGGCGAGCGAGTAGAGGACACAGAGGAGCACAGCGACGAGGGGCGCTCATGGCTTCCGGCCGTAGTTGCGGCGGCAAGCGGCACGGGAAAGAGGAGCAGGCTGGCGAGGGGCGAGCTGCGTGGGTGGCCCGCGGCCTGGCCGAGGCGGGGGCTGTGCGCTGGAGACGCAGCTCGAGGCGGCGGGCTGCGCGCTGGACCCGCGACAGCCGTGCTGGCAGTGGAGCTCGATTCCGTCGCTGGATGTGGCGGAGCTTGAGTTGGCACGCAGGATTTGCGTTGGGGCGGAGGAGCAAGTAGTACTACTAGTGGTAGTCTCTGTAGGTGGAGATGCGAGGACAGGGACTGGGCTGGCCGGGTGGCAGCAGCAGTAATTGAGGGGCAGCAGGGTAAAAGGCCACACTCCCTTGGTTTCTGCTCCGGACGCTAGAACGTCAACTATTGTGAAAAGGAGGGAGTACTAGCGAGTAGCGACACACAGATCGATCGATCGATTGCTGGCGTCGACATGATCCACGGCGAGGACCTTGTGCGGGCGAGGCTGGTCACCGTCGGCGAGGCCCTTCAGGAGGTGATGGCGCAGCAGCACGGCAGCGACAACAACAAAAACAAGGCGGCCACCGTCGGCGACGCCCTGCAAGCACTCGCGCGGAGCACGGCGGGCGAGAAGCCGGTGGACTTCGCCGACGCCGCCGCGCTGCAGGCCGCCGTCGAAGCGACGGGCGGGAAGAACGACGAGCTTGTGGCGGCGGCGCTGCAGGCGGCGGAGACGAACGTGAAGCCGGCGGACGAGCGGAGCGGCGGCGTGAGCACGGTGCGGCTCCGCGACGTGCTGGGCGCCGCCGCGGCGGCGGGGGCAGCAGACAAGGCGGTGACGAGGGAGGACGCGGAGAAGGTGGCGGACGCGGCGAGCAGCAGCGCCGGGAAGAGGGGCGCCGGTACCGGCAAGGCCGTCGTCGAGGCGATGGCGGCCGCTGCCGACATGAACCAGCAAAGGATGACGCAGCAGCAGTAATAAACTCTCTGATGATGTTGTACTACTAGTGGCAAGTACTACCTTGAGCTTTGTACACGCGGGTTCGTTTCCAATAATAATTAAATCAGCTAATGCAACTGAAATGCTCAGAAGAGGTGGATTTTTTTTGTGGGCAATTTGTCAAGCACAAAGTTCAAAGTTGACGGACAGTGGTACATATTTTTCAAGGCTTATTAGAGGCTACCCAGTACTAGTATTGTACTACAGTCATGTATCCTTATTCCCCTGTGAACGAAGTGGAAAGTTCTGTGTGAGTGATCAGATTTTATTTCCCTGTGAACGTAGAAATAACTTGCCTTTTCAGCATCTGGAGTTCAGGATCATTCAAAATAAACATAATTTGTGGAGAAAACCCCTTTTTACTTTGAAGCTGACAACCACAATACATTTTTTTCCCATGCAAGACCAGCTATATTACTGTTCCTTGCAAAAAAAAATGCTTGAATAAATCGGTGGAAACCCTCTACTGAAGTTCAGCTGACAACTCTTGGAATTTAACGACTCTTGGGAAGGCTCTGAAGCTTGAAAACCTAAAGCACTCCAACCTGTGCTAAACAAAACAAAGGCATTGAAGGAGGGTTGCTTCATTACAGAATACAGATTGAGGCTCTGTGCCAGAGATCAGAGCAGTAGGCTTGAGGATTATTGCTCTCTGTATTATATTCTAGAGGCTCACACTGTCGGTCTTCGGGCAGGAAAAAGGAGTTTCACACTGCTGTCAAGTGTAGGCAGTCAATTTTATTGTCATATGGAACTGAGGCATCTACATGGTGTCCTGTTATTCGAAAACAGAAAAAGAGAGAGATATTTGTCCTCTGCAACTCTGCTTAAGTAGACCCAAGCAACCACTATCTGCAACCAAGCTCAGCTCCCTCTGAACTAATATTGAACTACAAGGTTACAGATGCTGTTCAGCAGCATGCATGGGGTCTGGAAACTATAGATATCATGTAATCGTCAAAGGCAGCAGGCACCTTTATATCCGCAAAAGAAACTAGGCAGCTTTTGATGTTAATGTAAGCCTTCAGCTTAAACCTTGCCATTACAAAGCATTGTTTATAATTAAACATACAAGGAAGAAGGTACATTTATGCGTTCGGCATGAATAAACATACACAGGACCAAATTCTGCTCAAACATAAGTAGGACAGAAGATTTCACAGCTACTAATTAGTCACTAATGTGCAAAGGAAGGAAGCACAAAAGATAGCATTTGAAGCATATAAATGCCAAAACATAAGCTGTGCAACATCCTCGACCGCATTCCTCAATATAGCAAGCATATGCAGAATGTCTCAACTGGATTGCAATATAAATTAAACAAAAGCACAAGAAGGAATACATAAAGCATATAGACTTGGACAGACTCAATGAATGAAGTCTAGTAGATTAAACCAAACTGCTGAGCTGATCAACGTTGGAGCACTCTCACTTTCAGTGCACACTTTTGAACGCCGGTGACTCCGAGAAATAAGGAACATATGGAACGATATGCGTTCGGTCATTCAGATTTCCAATAGTGCTGACAACACTCACTTCTTTGCGATCCATGTCGTACGACATCAGTTTTCGCTTGGAGATCTGAGAAATGAAAACCACATTGCGATCTGGATGGATGGCAACGACACGAAGCTCCATTTTGCCGCCTGCTATGTAATTCGTTGTTCCAAACAGCTCCAAAAAGTTCAGTGTGTCCAGCAGGACCCACTCCTGTGTACCATAATCCTTGAGAACCCAGATGGACAATGCATCCTGCTGTTCAGACACTTTGAGGTAATGCAGGCACCCTTGGGATTGAGCAACATAACCTGGATCCCAGCCCGCCACATTTGGCACGGGGATGATGTGTCTTGCCTTGCACATCTACAGCAACCATACTGACTGGATACAGAATGAGATGCAGCATGCCGTTTACAAAGGCACGCCAGGGATACGGGTACAGCATTGATCCCTTATAACGCCATTCTTCCAGTTGTCCTCGCTCTTCTTGCACATTCCAATCGATTTGGATGTGGCTCCATGTCCCAGTTTCAGACGAGTAGGCATGCGTCGTCGTCTGCTGAACCTCCTCCCGGAACTGAACCAAGTGGAAGTAAGGGGAGACCGCCGGATCGAAAACCAAATAGGAGCACCTCCTGTAAGACAAGCCTAGAGAACAGTTGCAGTTGGGTACTGCTCCCCATTCCTTGGTGGCGGGGTTGCACACGATGTAACCCAACACGTCTGGCGGCTTCGAGTTCCGGCGGTGCTCGAAGAGGAAGAGCCCGTTGCAGGAATCCAAGAAGGCCAGGGTCTTGATGCCGGACAGGCTCGTCAGGAAGGACAAGGAAGGGTCGATGTCCAGGGGGACGGACCTCGGCAGCAGGTTGACAAAATCGAAATGGCCCCCGTCGCCGCCGCCGTCCATGACGAAGAAGCCCTTTAGAGTTTGGGCGAACTTCCTCCGGAGGAGGGGGTCGTCGATGAGGTCGCGCCAGGCTCTCGCGACGCACTTGGATCGATGGAGGGGCTTGACGGGGAGATGAGAGAGGATCTCCACCAGGGAATCGTCGGGGAGGCCCGCCGCCGTGCTCTTCATTTCCCCATCCATGCCGCAGGGGATGGGAGAGTGGGATTGCGGCAACAAGTCGAAGAGGGCGAGCTCTGTCTGATTCGTTTTCCCAAAATCTCCCCGCAAACAGGGCAATCGCGTGAAAAACAAGAGGGTCGTTTGGTAACTGAGAAATAGGGATGAGGACAGAGATAGGAAAAGTCTCAACTCTCCATTTTCTCAACAATTTCTAACTCACCCTTCATTTCCCATTAACCATATTTAGATGAACAACAATCCATTGGGAAAAAGGAATTTCCCATCCCAAACCACATGCTTCATATCCAAATCTATTTCCCTGAATTTCCCATCCCAAACACCATGCTTCATATCCAAGTCTATTTCCCCGCCCATTTTTCACCTCTCAACCAAACGCCACCTCTGTGATTTACACTCTACGCGTGACGGTACTATCATGTTACCAACTCTAAAATGCGCCGCTAAAAATACCTAAAGAATTTATAAAACATATGAACGGATGGCTCACATCACATCAGCTACCATCGTTAGAAATTATGATGTAACAAAAGGTTTGTGCAAGATGCAACCCAAAAAAAAAGAGAAATAACAATCGAATAGCATGAGTATTTGCAACATGAGACCATTCATGTACTGATTTCTCTTTTTTGATACATCTTTCTCAAGTTTCTCAATTTTGCATGAAAGTATATGAACATTCTAACTAATCAGATTTTTTTGGAATTGTCATTTAATGATGAAAAATAAGAACACAAGAGATTTTCTTTACACCTGTGGTATTATAGTTTTTCGTATATAAAGATTAAATTTCATATCGTCGCAAAAAAAAAAGATTAAATTTCATATGGACTCAGCGTTTCTTTGCTAAGACATCTACCCCGTGGACCAAAGCAGTGTCCCTAAAAAAATATTTTTTGTACTAGGACAGTTTCAGGAACCATAACTCAATAACAATCAGCTCTGCCTGGCAATATCAGAATCCACAACCACAGTATAGGTTTCATGTACATATAATACAAGACTACTACTATCCTCTGGTTTGTTGACTACCACTGACCGTGGTTTAAAACTAATGTGCTTAGATCAATGGACAATTGGAGTGATGCACAACAAAACATCGAGCATACGTTAGGGGCAACAAAATGAACCCCTTTGCGGTGAAACAAACAGCACTGGACAGCTTTGAAGTGGAATTGTTGTGGATGAATCATGATGCAAGGTGTGTAACGCAAAGCAAGATCACCAAGGGGTCTGGTCCTCTGGAACTGGAGGAGACTCCTTCAGCACGCTCCATGGCTTGGAGTGCTGTCCCGGGGGCAACTTCCAAAATGAGTCTGAGCGCTCATAAAAGATGTAGAAAAGGACAGCAGATGCCAGGAAGAGCGCAAGGAGTACGAGCCAGAGTTGCCATTCTGCCGAAGAAGAGAAATAGGGACAGCGACAGGTTGGTTAGTGACCATATCATCATATCACAGCATGGCATAGCAGGGCGAGAGAGCATTTGCTGAGATAGGTACTGTACCTTTCCAGTCAGCTGGAACATCCAGTTTTGTGAGCTCCGCTCCCCATTGACGCGAAGTGGAGATTACAGCCCTGCAATAATCATTACTGATGACTCATGGCATGTTCGAAGAAGTTGTGAGATTTGGATGCAGAAAGTCCATTTAATGTGCCTCAGGAAATAGAAAGTGTGCTTGCCCAACCAAGCAATAGAATGTGATAACCATGTTGCAGCATTTCAGGACAAGGTGCCCTACGTGTAAGCTAAACTACTTGATATCAAATTGCTGGTATTCATAAAAAATAAGTTTTCAGATTCAGGCATCCATAGTCTTGCCCAAACGATGACGGGAGTAGGAATTACCTGATGCTAGATTCAGAATAATGAAATTCTAAAACTATGCCAATCTCCAATATATTTTTTTAAAAAAAGAGACAATAGTACCACCCACCTATTGATGGAGCTGTATACTAAACAAGAGTACCCAGTGAAGTAATAATCCAGACAATAATAAGTTCTGCTTACCTTTCAGTAGGACAAAATTCAATGGACGAGATTGGAGAACCAAGATGAACCTTCTTGCTCCAGTGACAAACTTCCATTTTCTTTACATCAACAGCACAAAAATCACCGTCACAGCTTCCTCTGAAAGTAATTCAGATCCATGTCAATAAATCACAGTCCACAATACATGGCTCCATTTCTATGGTTGTGTCCATTACCAGAACGCCACCCATTACAAATAAAACAGGATTATGGACTCCTACAAGTCTACAACTGCAGTACACTACAACAAAAGATTATATGCTTACAAAGCAAGATACTTCACGTCCAGACTAACTGAAAGTGTGGATATAGGCTTTCCCAGAAGTTTTTTGTATCCTATTCTCTTCCAGTCACTAATGTCCCAGACAACAGTAACAACTTTGGTATCTGCACCAATGATGAATACAGATCTAGTTAAATCAGGCTACTTGTCATGGTCGGTATCCAGTATCAACGGCGCCGCAGGAGGGACCAGCGGAGAGCCCGGAACGGACACGACACAAGCACGGCGCCGTAGTATCCGTTTCAGTTACGATTCTTTAGGCAGTTTGTTACCGGCGCTACATGTCTATAAGTAGCAGCCGAGAGTTTAGGTTTGACTGGCTTGGATTTGGTTAGGTTTAGATCTTGTAAACTCCAGCCTCGACGGTGCGGCGTCGTTCACCACGGCACCGCCGCGCCGGCGAGGTCCTGGTCCCAGACCAGCTACTTCGTTTAAATACTATCTCCGTCGATCTGTTCCTAGCAACGTGCTTGAACCGCCGGCCCGTGACAATCTGGTATCAGCAGTCCAAGGTTCTCCGACCACCATGCCCGCCAGCAGCAACTCCTCGGGCGCCGGCACCGACGACGCAACGCCGATCACGCTGGACGATCTCGCCAAGAGGTTCGCAGCCATGGAGGCGCTCCTGCGGCCTCTCCAGCCCTTGGCCGACAAGTTCGCATCTCTGGAGAAAACTGTCGCCGACCAAGGGCAGCAGCAACAAGCCCTGAACCTCGCGCTCACGCGCGTCGAGCACTTCCTGCCCGACTACCTGCCGGACTCGGAGCGCACGATCAGCGATAAAGGCAAGGCCGGTGCGAACGGTTCTCACACCGAACGCTCCGGCAACTTCGATCGTCGCCGCGATCCTTCGCCGCCGCCACGACCGCCGCCGCGCCCGCACCGGACCGAGGACGACGAGGCGGACGGTGGCGTTCCGCGCTTCCACAAGCTCGACTTCCCCAAGTATGATGGCAAGGGGGACCCGCTGCCCTGGCTCAATCGTTGCGAGCAGTTTTTCAAAGGGCAGCGCATGCCGGAGAAAAAGAAGGAGTGGTACGCCGCGTTCCACCTCCTCGATGACGCGCAGCTGTGGTACTACCGCCTCGAGCTGAACACCGGGCCGCCGTCGTGGCGCCAATTCGTCCAGCTTGTCAACACCCATTTCGGGCCGCCGCTCACCGACAGTCCGTTGGGGGAGATTGCTCTGCTCCGGCGTACCGGGACCGTCGATGAGTATTGCAATCGCTTCCTCGCCCTCTCCTGCCGCGCGCCAAGCTTGACCGAGGAGCAGCAGATCCAGTTGTTCACCGTGGGCCTCGGCAACCCCCTCCGCACTGACGTATCGCTGCAACGGCCGCAGTCCCTCGACAGCGCCATCATGTACGCGCGCGCCTACGAGCAGCGCCTGACGCTGCAGGACGCGCCGGTGGGCCGTTCCTACGCGCGCACAACCGCCAAGCCGGCAACACCGTCGACACCGGCCGCTAGCTCGGCGGCCTCGTCGCCCGTCAAGAAGAAGTTGTCTCCGGCCGAGATCGCGGCACGCCGGAACGAGGGCACCTGCTTCCACGACGACGAAAAATTCTCGCAGGCGCACAAGCGGGAGTGCAAGCAATTGTTCGTCATCGAAGTGCTCTGCAACGACTACGAAGACGCGCCACACGCCGAGGCGGAGGAACCGGTGATCTCCCTCAGCGCCCTGACCGGTATCCATAGCAGTGCAGCGAGGACCATGCAAGTCTCCGTCCAGGTGGGGCGCGCGCGCCTGACTGCCCTCCTCGACTCCGGCTCAACACATAACTTCATCGACATGGAGGCTGCAATACGTGCCGGTGTCGTGCTCCAGCGCCGGGCGGGCCTCCAAGTGGCGGTGGCCAACGGCGACGTATCCAGAGCCCCGGCTGCTGCGACGGCCTACACATCGACATCAGCGGCGAGCCGTTCGACATCAGCTGCTACGGCCTCGCGCTCGGCACGTACGACATGGTGTTGGGCGTCCAGTGGCTTGAGTCACTCGGGCCCATCCTTTGGGACTTCAGCAAGCGTACAATGGGCTTCGTCCGGGACGGCAGACCCGTGGCCTGGTCCGCTTCATCCTCCTCTCCATCGACCGCGACGATATCCACCACGACCACGGACCTGATGCAGGAGCTGCTGAGCTCGTTCCAGCCGCTGTTCGCGCCACCCACCGGCCTCCCACCAGTACGGCAGCGCAGCCACCGGATCCAACTACTACCCGGCACGGCGGCCGTCGCGGTCCGGCCGTACCGCTACGCCCACGCACAGAAGGACGAGCTGGAACGGCAGTGCGCCGAGATGCTGCGCCAAGGCGTCATCCGCCCCAGCACCTCGGCCTCGTCGCCCGTGCTCCTCGTCAAGAAGGCCGATGGCTCGTGGCGCTTCTGCGTCGACTACCGCGCCCTCAACGACGCGACGATCAAGGACAAGTTTCTGATCCCGGTGGTCGAGGAACTGTTGGACGAGCTACGTGGCGCCGTCTTCTTCACCAAGCTTGACCTGCGCTCGGGGTACCATCAAGTCCGGATGCACCCCGATGACATTGAGAAGACCGCGTTCCGGACACATGAAGGCCTGTTCGAGTTCCTTGTGATGCCGTTCGGCCTCACCAACGCTCCGGCAACGTTCCAGGCGCTGATGAACGACGTCCTCAAGCCCTTCCTTCGACGGTTTGTACTCGTCTTTTTGACGATATACTGATCTACAGTTCGTCATGGTCCGAGCACCTCCGCCAGGTGCGCCAAGTGCTCACGGCTCTGCAGGAACATCAACTCTGCCTCAAGCGTTCCAAGTGCTTCTTCGGGGAACGCGCCGTGGCCTACCTAGGTCACGTGATCTCGGAGCACGGCGTCGCCATGGACGAGCAGAAGGTCCAAGCGGTGCTGACCTGGCCGGTTCCCACCACGGTACGGGCGGTCCGTGCGTTCCTGGGACTGGCCGGGTACTATCGGCGCTTTATCCGTGATTACGGAGCCATCGCGACTCACCAAGCTGCTGCGGAAAGAGGGGTTCCGTTGGTCCGAAGAGGCGGCGACGGCATTCCGGGCGCTGCAGGCAGCTCTCACATCGGCTCCGGTGCTGCAGCTCCCGGCGTTCGACAAGCCGTTCATCGTCGAGTGCGACGCCTCCGGCTCCGGCTTCGGCGCCATCCTTCATCAAGATCTTGGACCCGTGGCGTTCTTCAGCAAGCAAATTGCGCCACGGCATGCTAAGCTGGCCGCGTATGAACGCGAACTAATTGGTCTTGTGCAGGCGGTGCGCCACTGGCGTCCTTATCTGTGGGGGCGGCCGTTCGTGGTGCGCACGGACCACTTCAGTTTGAAGTACTTGCTGGATCAGAGGCTGTCGACCGTCCCACAACACCAATGGGCCAGCAAGCTTCTCGGCTTCGACTTTCGCGTGGAGTACAAGCCGGGCACCACCAATATCGTGGCCGACGCTCTGTCGCGTCGCGACACCGAGCTGGTGGCGGAGGCCATGGCTCTCTCGGCGCCCTCGTTCCAGCTGTTCGACGACCTGCGCCACGAACTCGACACCGACCCCGCCATGGTGGCCCTGCGTGATGAAATCACGGCCGGCACGCGCACCGGCAAGTGGAGCATCGTGGACGGCCTGGTCGCTTTCGGCGGCCGCGTCTACATCCCACCAACGTCCCCGCATCTTCCGGCGATCCTGGCAGGGGCGCATGGTACCGGCCACGAAGGAACGCAGAAGACACTCCACCGTCTGCGTGCCGACTTCCATGTCCCAGGGGCGCGCACTGCTGTACAAGACTTCGTCCGGGCGTGCACCACATGCCAGAAGAACAAGAGCGAGCAGCTGCACCCGGCGGGGCTACTCCAGCCGCTGGGCGTACCGTCCGCCGTATGGGCCGATATAGCGATGGACTTCATAGAGGGCTTGCCGCGCGTCAATGGGAAGACGGTCATCTTGACGGTGATCGATCGTTTTTCCAAATACGCCCACTTCATCCCGCTCAGCCACCCCTACACAGCCACAACGGTCGCTCGCGCCTTCTTCAACGACATCGTCCGCCTCCACGGCATTCCAAGCTCCATCGTCAGCGACCGTGATCCTGTCTTCACCAGCAACTTCTGGCGCGAACTGTTCGCCCTCGCCAACGTCAACCTCAACTTCACGTCGGCGTTCCACCCTCAGTCCGACGGGCAGTCCGAAGCAGCTAACAAAATCATCACCATGTACCTACGCTGCTTGACGGGAGACCGGCCACGGCAGTGGCTGCAATGGCTGCCTTGGGCCGAATTCTGCTACAACTCTTCGTTCCAATCTTCGCTCCGCACGACGCCGTTCCGGGTGGTCTACGGCCGCGACCCCCGTCGGTGCGCGCGTACGTGCCGGGCGAGGCTAAGCTGCCGGCGGTCCACAACCAGCTGCTGGACCGCGATGAGTTCCTGATTGAGGTGAAGGACCGGCTGGAGCAGGCACAACAGCACTACAAGTCGTTCTACGACCGCAACCATCGGGAGGTGGAGTTCGCCGTCGATCAGTGGGTTGGGTGCGCCTTCTTCCCCGGCCGGTGGCGTCGCTGGACATCAAGGGTCGTGGCAAGCTGGGTCCTCGATACTACGAACCGTTCAGGGTGACGGAACGTGTGGGAGAGGTGGCCTACAAGTTGGAGCTGCCAGAAGGGGCCAAACTGCACAATGTCTTCCATGTCGGGCTGCTCAAGGAGTACCGGGGTGCGCCACCGACGTCGCGCGGTGCGCTGCCTCCCATTCGGCATGGTCGCGCATGCCCGGAGCCGGAGAACGTGTCCAAGTGCAGACTCGCAAGGGGACGGCACGAGTTGCTGGTTCAGTGGCGCGGACAGGCAGCCGCTGATGCTACGTGGGTGGAGCTGGAGGAATTCAAGCGCTTATACCCGGAGTTCAAGCTCGAGGACGAGCTAGTTGTCCAGGGGGGGAGAGATGTCATGGTCGGTATCCAGTATCAACGGCGCCGCAGGAGGGATCAGCGGAGAGCCCGGAACGGACGCGACACAAGCACGGTGCCGTAGTATCCGTTTCAGTTACGATTCTTTAGGCAGTTTGTTACCGGCGCTACATGTCTATAAGTAGCAGCCGAGAGTTTAGGTTTGATTGGCTTGGATTTGGTTAGGTTTAGATCTTGTAAACTCCAGCCTCGACGGTGCGGCGTCGTTCACCACGGCACCGCCGCGCCGGCGAGGTCCTGGTCCCAGACCAGCTACTTCGTTTAAATACTATCTCCGTCGATCTGTTCCTAGCAACGTGCTTGAACCGCCGGCCCGTGACACTACTACACTTGTATGTTATGAAGTTCAATAGAAAGCAAACCTTTTGCAACAGTGCAAAACAAGAATGGTTTCATGCCATCCCTAGAAAAGCGGCAACACTCGATCTTCTCTTCCTGTGAAATTGCAAAGGGGTGGGGGTGGGGGGGGGGGGGGGGGGGGGGGTGGGGGGTGGGAGGGAAGAACAAGAGTCCAAATTTTAACCATCTAAGCAAGAAAAAGTAAATCGCAGGAACTAATCAAAGCATACCGGTGATCGAGTCAAGTTAACCAATGGTGCACCCTCATTTATCTTCCATATTCTTGCAGATCCATCAAGGGATGTTGAGACTAAAAACTCCGAGTCTAAGCTACAAGAGAAAAAACACCCATGATGTATCAGTTGGTGCTAACCATAATGCTTATGATGCAGGTTTAAAATTAATATTATTATGCTAATACATCAATGTTCTTGGTTCATTCTGAAAGGCAGTAATGCTGTCATGAGTGTGCACATTTGCATCGTGATTTAGTCAATCACTCAATCTAATGACTACACTTTTTGGTATTCTCTTGGTAACAATAAACGAAACAAGTAGTGCTTTAAAGCTGGTATAACCTGATATCCATGTCCAGAAAGGACCTGTGAGCCTTAGGTTCATCCAAGAGCACATTCATGCTTGGCCAATGGAATATTCTGAGATGTCCATCCTACAGAGGTACAAAGATCAAGAAATCAAAAATCAAGGTAGTGAATTTGTATCAGATTGCCCTAAAAAAAGTTTGTATCCGATTCAGCTAAAATAGTATTGCTACAAGAAAATGAACTGTGTAGAACAATGGATCAGAAAACAAGTAAACCAACTAGAAGAAATAGTCTAACAAGATGGTTACAATTTCAACAGCAAATAAAAAAAATGTTTTAAAGAGATCATACTGCTGACAGCTTTCGCCTTTTATAGCATGTAAACAAGGACAGAGAACTATAAAAATTGAAAAAAAATACAAACTTGATCCCTCAGAAGTCGTATATAAACATAGAATCCATTCTATGTTGGTGCATAGAATGAATCCGTACCTCCCCACCAATGGCAAATTTGGTGCCATCTGTGCTGAAAGTAAGACACTTCTGTGGTCCCACAGATTCAAGAGGTGAGGCATCCCTTGGAATAATGCGGACAGTGAACTCTTCAAAAATCAGTTTGAACAACCTACAGTTTTGGTAGATGATTTAAGTGCTTGAATTGATAACAGTAAACAGAAAAAAACAATAAAAGGGAACAGTGCAGAGAGAAGGTTTCACTGAAACAGGTGTAGAATTAAAGAAGGCTAGTTGACTAGATTAACAAGAAAAGGTAAAATTTCTATTTGACAAATGACGGCTCATGAATGAAGTTGAGTCTGCTTTGAATTAGCAAGCTGGTCCAATTAAAAAAATCAGTGTGACATATGAAATGAATGATTAATATAAGATCACACACGCATACAGCTATAAACTATTAAAGTTTCATAGTGACATTCAATTCTTCTTGGATTACGTATCTGATACACTGATGAATCTGTAAATATTAATAACACTGGCTATACGGAAATCTGAAATTCTCGGAGGGCAAACATTAGCTTGTAGATTCCTGGTAATGAATTTGATATTTGGTTAGACAACCAGGTGGAGAAATTCATGTTGTCATGGATCTCGGTAACTCATAAATCCCAAAAGAACCAATGAACCATTGTGTTGGCCCACAGTGTATTTAAAGCACATGTTCATCAACAGCAATAAGCAACCAGGGAGAAGCAGAGTCGCTCGCCTGCATCCCTTGGCCGTGGCGCAGACGAACTCGTCGCCGGCGGGGTGCACTGCGATTCCGCGCGGAGCGTCAGCCGGGCCCTCCCCGATCACGGCCCTCGCCTGCAACGCACCCAAACGCAGCAAGGCACCAAGGTCAAACTCACAGCCAAAAACGAGAGAGAAAATAAAAAAGCGAACTTGCTGGAGCAGAGTAGGCCGCTTCGCACCAGGGGCACGGGGTTGAGGGTGCACTCCTTGGAGTCGAATCCGAGCACCTCGATCGAGGGGCTGGACCCCGCGCGGCCGTACGCGGCGAACACGCGCGCCGGCCCCTTCTCCTCGCGGCGCCGGATCCACGCCGCGCACGCCACCTTCCCCGCCCGCCGCCGCCGAGGCGTCGAGCTCCACGCTGCCGCCGGCCATGAGAGGATGCGGTGGTGGCTGCCTTGCTGCTGCTGCTGCGGGTTTAGCAAATTTTCGGGAGGGGTTTTAAAGGGGAGCGGCGCCGTCTGGGTTTGAGAAGCGGCGGTGGGGAACGGACGGAGCGGCTGGAGATGGGAGGCGAAGGCGAAAACGACGACCAAATCATGGTGCTTGGGTGGGGATTGCGCGTGGGCCCCACCGGATATTCCTGGTGTTATTCGTTGAATTGCCCCTGGTCAACGCCAGCTGAGAGATTTCGTTCTCATTTGTTTTTCCCCCGGATTAGGAAAGCTGTTGTCTCAAATGATTGGGAGTAATTTGGCATCCATGTTCATGTATGTGATCCCACTGGCATGCTCTGTAATGATAAGTTATCAGTTGACTTTGCATTTGATAAGTTTGCATTGACATTTGGGGAAGATGGTGGAGAAACAGGCCCAAGTAAAGTCAGAACTATGATGTTTTTCAAAGGCACAATGGTGTACCATAAATAAAAACCCAAATATGAAGATTGTCCATACAAGTTTTGTTTACTGCATACACATCATGTTGTCCACTTGGCTATTGTTGTCTAGTCGGTTAAAAAAAAATCACGCGAACTTTATGGCATTGGTAGCTGGAGGTAAAGAAGCTGCTCAAAAAACCCTGCCAAAGGAGGCTTTAGCACCAAGGACGGAGCCACAGAGGATGTTGCCCGTGCTACAGCACCCTCTGAAGCGTTGAAAACAGCCAAAAGTATAGTCCTTCTCAATATTTATTAGTGTACATACCTTCTGCTCATCCTATCATTCATGATCATCGTAATTGAACCTTGTGGCAGCACCTCCTTTATGAGGATTCTAGCTCCGCCACTGCTTAGCACCTAGGCAACAACTTGTGGACTGGGAGATTTTGATGCATCAGAAACTTGTGCAGTTTGCTTTAGTCCATACTACTATCGACTGGAGTAGTTCACAGTTGAGTAGCTTTGCTGCAACACATCAATAGAAATCACTTTGATAATCTTCAATGGCTCTCATATTAATCATGACTCCCAGACTCCGCCTCCCGAAAACATTCGCTAAGCTAATCCCCTTAGCTTCAACAAACTGATTTGTTTGAAACCATACACAAAATGAACCATGAGGAATCTCCTCAAAAAGAATGCAAAAGTTTTAATATAAAACCCTCTGGAAAAGAACAAGAAAGTTGAATTGCGAGTTGAGCAGAGTGAATCATACCAATATGAAGCTCCATAGTGGATTTGATTTTTTACGTCAAAAAATATATAGGAGTAGTGACTTTGAACTTCAATACGTGTGCGGTACTTTCTTTACTCCAAAAGAAAACACGATAAAAAGAAGTCACATCAACGAGCAACTTCATGGATTTGGCGCTCTGTCTATTGGTCCACACCCAACGAAAAAGGTAAGGAGCAACCAATAGAAGGAGAACACATCAGCAATACTGATCGCATAAAAAGACCAATACAGCTTTACGTTTTCTCTATGTGGCAAGCTGGGAGTTGAGCATTCTGCATGCTTCACGTACTAAGTAACATTTCGTAGAAATAAAATTTTATGCTTGTTGCCCAAGGACATCTTGCTAGTTGCTTAGGAGCTCTCACGACACCTTCTCAGGTCTCGAGTTCAATTTCCAGGGGAAGCGAATTTTAGGCTGAGATTAAAAAATTATCGTGCCTCTCCCAATTCCCAAAGCATGGTTGGAAACCCAGCCTAGCTGGGCTGCTTTGCTCTAGTCCAGTCTCACCTAGAGAGCGGGAGAGCGGGTCCAGTGTAAATGTGGAAGGGGGGTTCTGGAATTTTCTCGGTTGGTGTGAGAAGTCTTTTTTCTTCTTAACACAATACCGCGAGTGGAGGTCAATCCCCCGGCCGAGTTTTTTTTTAAAAAAAATATGCTTGTTACGACTTTAACTTAAATCCCCTTGCTCTTGTTTGCAAGAGTCTAACTTCCGACTATTTGGGCGTTTTTCCAGCTATTTGACTTGACCAAATACTCTGTAATTCCAATCACGGATCAAAGGCATATATCATTACCAAGAAATAAATTGTTATTCTTTCTATGTTTATTTGTCGTTAGGGCAACAATATGCCACATATCTTCAGTACTCGATATTAATCTCAGCCTGAGTTAAATGGGCCCATATGTCAATTGCGTTGTTTTCAGCAATATGGTTTGAACACAACTGTGTCTTTGCTTCCACAGTTTCCCGCAGGGCACACGGCAGGGCTGGGTAGACTTGCACTTGCTCATCGAAGGAGAGCCTCTAGTTTGCCATGGCGCGGTAGGTGCTGGCGGTGGAACAGTAAACAAGAAATGAAGTCTTGAGCGGACCAAAATGGAAGCAGGGATTTGGCCGGAGCTGAAAGTGAGACGACGAGAGAGACCAATCCCCAAAAGCAACCTCTCTGCTTTCTCATCCACAGAATGCGATGCCTGGAGGTCCCCGGCTAGCATCTGCCCGCTTCCTAACTTAACACCTGTGAACCCAGCCTATGGACCACAAGCCTTGGCTTTTCCTGTTGAGACAATGGCTCAACCGAATGGACAGTTGATCCAAACACAGTCAATTCAATCGTTCTTCGTTCCTATAGCACAAGGCTTGAGTGAAAATAAAGTGATAAACCATTGTGAATTCAACTCTGGTCTAATTCCCGCACAAATGCACGAAGAAAATGATTTTTTTTTATAATCCAAGTACATATACATTGACAAAATGCTCACACTTGAACTATGTAACGGATATAGGGTAGATTGGTTTGCAAACCTACCAAGAAAATCTGCCTTGAGAGCACATCATCTACTATGTACCATTTTTTCGCTATTACATTGCAATTAGTGACCATGAATCAGTAAATCTAATATGCTAGATGTGCCAATGAGTTTTGCACTTTTGGCCTGCTAAATTACAGTTAGTAGATATATCATGATACAACTACTCCATTCGTTTATTTGATGTCGTTCGGTCATTATAATTAGTGTAAATTCGCACTAGTTTTTGTGTCCTAACGACATCAATTCAAAATTGAAGGCACTATAATGAAGGTCATACTGCAGATGCAAGCTGCCAATGAGAAAGCTGGAAAAAAAAAACCCAAAATGGTGGTGGTCTACACGCCGCGTCTATCCGGAGCGGCGCGGTGGCTAACGGCCGAGAAGAGTCCCTCACGCCCCCGCCATTGGAACACTGCTCCTCCGGTTGGCAAGAGGAATACAACTTTTGCACCTATTCTATCCGGAGCGGCGCGGTGGCTAACGGCCGAGAAAAGTCTATCCGCATCTATTCTTTCTTAGCTAAACGGATGGAAGATCCTTCCAATTTGGTTATATCATGGACATCCTTTGAGTCAAAAAACAAACACCCTAAAAACTGGGATGGTTCCGTCCTCTCCCGCCCCTCCCGTCCCAGCTGATCACTCGAACCAAACATTAGTGGACCCTAATTGGAGAAAAATGACGGATTTGAGATTGCTGAAGTCACCGTAGAAACCTCGCTCGGAACATCACCTAGCACTAAAGAAATAATTGTAAATAATTGCAATATCTACGCTGAGTTGGAGACTTAAATTTGGATAGGCAAGCTAATCAACTATTCCACGCTCAATTTGCCAGCCACAGCAACAATGATGTAAGAATGTAATCCATATAAATACTATGGTCGATTAGTTGCAATTCCAATCTGGAAGCCAATGGATAACAATCCATTCAGTTACGATACACACTTAACTAGATCAGTCTAGGAAAAACCTATAGAATTGGCGTACAATTTAGTTAAAGCAAATTCAGGACTTGTCATTTAAGATAAAACAACATTAATGGACGTGGAGGATAAGAAATGTTGTACTACCACTACTGCAGAATGGATTTTTGGTGACTGTCCCGCCCTGTCACCAAAGCCCTGTAAACTGTCACGAAGCATCTTAGTGACAGAAAACCGTCACGAAACGACCGTCACCCTTGGTCGGTCACGAAAACGAGTTTTCCGTGACAGAAAACCGTCACAAAACCTTCCGTGACAGTCAAACAGTCACCAAAACTACCGACCCCCCAAACTCATCATCAGTGCAGATTTGGTGACTGCTAATGGAGTCATGACTGTCACGAAAACTGTTAAGTGTTTGGTGACAGTTGACCTTCACAAAAGGGTGCTAAGAGACTATTTGACTACCAACCATTTGGGACACAACGGCAGTCACAAAAAATAGAACAGAACTGTCACCAAATAGCTATATCCACCTGTCCTACCAGGACATTCGTAATTTCGTATTATTACAATAGCTTGAAGCAGAGGTTCATTTGACACAAATAAAAGCATAGTGCCATCTCATGCAACATCACACAGTACATCAAATTCAACATTTCTGGAGACCATGTTAGTTTCTTAAGCAACCACACATGTTAGAGCCTTTAGTCTGAATAATACAATAGAAGTCTGAATATTACAAGAAAATGAGCACTAACAGGACTACTTTGGAATGTATGTTAAATCTTGACATCTATTGAGGGCTTTTGAATGTCTCCTGTTATCTATCTTAGCTTTGACCAAATAGCTGGATATTTGAATCTGCAGGAAAGAGTAGACAAGCAGATAGTTAAGTAGATTGTTGTTGACACACTTAAACAAGTACACCTAACCAATTCTTAGCAGCAACAATATTCAGTAGACATGGAATACTTGTTCAGTGAGATTTAACCTTAAATGATTTTTTTAAAACAGACAAGAAGTGTACAACACACTAGTTCAAGCATAGATTACTCATATCTGCAAGCATAAGAATTCTCACCTAGTTTATTTATGACAGAAACATCACTCAGCCTGCATATCCTCCTGCTCACAAGTTTTTGAGTCGTCTATCCGCGATTCAGAAGTTCTCTATATGTAAGTAATAACCCAGATTACTAAAAGAAATTATTTGAACTCAAAATATGCACCGAAGAGGAAATATAGAGATTCTACCATCTGTTGCACTTCCCATGAATTAAGAATGCTTGGTGGCATCAATATTAACCTTTTGACATAGTGCTTGCAAGAATAAAATTAGGATGTCAAAACAATTATGTTATCATCCACAGAGATTTATTGTTTGAGTTATGTCACCTTAAGCAGTTCTTGTTGTTGTTGCATCATTTGCTCACGTCTAGCATCACGTTCTCTCAGTTCAGCCACCTCCAGCTGCAACTCCTCATTTTGATGCTGCATAGCTTGGTAAGAACTTTCGGAAGATCTTGGTCTCTTATGCTATACAGTTGCAATCACTTTGGCTTTCTTGAATGAGCCATCTCCCATAGGAAATCTTCCATGCTTTAGTCCATCAAACGTTTGATAGATAACCACTCCATCCAGCTCATTTCTCTCTTCCCATCCCTCACCATATTCTTTTTCCATTGCTTCGGAGTAGTCAGCCTTATAAATTAGTTATTTTGTGAGTTGGATTACACTATACATATGTGTGGGTCTGAGAAAGAAGAAATGAATTTAACTTACAATTTGTTTTTGTACTTTCTTGCCTAACATTTTCCCAGAAACACTAAGCGATGCCTTGAAGCCAGCCATCTGCACTTTGTAAGTATCCAAACCCCCTGCCTTTTCTGGCCCAAATCGATACTCCCACATTATTGATAAGATAAATAAATCACAAGCTGCAATGGCTAGTTACTGAATTCAAAAGGACAACAAAAATACTAATTATCAATTCAGTTTCAGGTTGTTCAAGCTTCAGTTAATTTTCTTACATTTCAGACCTTAGTTCAATTCCTTTTGCACAAGTAAAGCCATCGCAGCACAATACAAGAAAGATGAAGTGTAAGAAAGTTACCAGATTTCGCTGGATGGTTGGGAATGGTAGAGAACCTCCTCTCTGCTGAGCATACTCTTCATGGGCAAAACGTGCCTCTTGGCCACTTTTGCGAAGCTCCTTGTACTTCTGAGATGTCCACCAAAGGCATATTGCATTCAATGCTTCATCGCTGAACCAATCATGCTTGCAACTCTTGTACTGCTCATAATCAAGTTCCACATTGCTCAGCTTCTGACCCTTGCCGTCTTTACCATAAAATTTCTTTACAGCATCAACTCATGCTTGACATAATATTTTGGGAACCCTATCTTGACAATATTTCTCAATGTTTTGGTCTAGCTCTTCCAGTAACTCATCAGCAGCAGTGAAAAAGGACTAGAAAAAGAAATGGTCAGTCCATAATATTCATATTTGACTAGAATTTCTCTTTGATAGAACAAATACCCAAAATTCCTCCTTCACCCTGTCAGCAGCTGTCAGCCCATTTTCATCTTTCTCGCCATCATATTGGCTCCAGTAAAATACCAACCGAAGTCTTGGAGGACGACCTGGACCAACATGCTCTTTAACAAGTCCTGGATACTCACGCCTCAAGGCAGCACCAAGGACTGAACCTGTTTGTTGAGCCAGATTAGGTGTAAAATGCACATAGCTGAAGTGTCTGCAAAGAAGAATCCATTGGTTAGCAAACTATGTTAGTAACTAATGATACTATAATAAAGGGTATGAGGTACCTACGCATCGCCCTTTGGAGTAATTTCAATCTTTTGAAAATTTCTTGGTCTTTCAAGTTTGGTTGGTCCTCTCGTGTCCCTTCTTTTTAAATGCCCCACCTGTGTAGCTGTTGAAACTATGGATCCACTTCCATCTCTTGATGAGGATGCCTCTGCGCGTGGATGTACAAGTGGACTCATATCTATAAAAAAGGTAGATACTATAGGTAACGAATAAAATCACAGAATATCGTTATAATAAATAAAATCACAAAATATGGTGCTAACAAATAAAGTATAGTTCAGATTGCTAACAAATTGAAGCTACAAGGAGATAGACAACAACATGTTTTTGACTGCAGAGCATAAATTGATGAGCAACTATTTTAGTACTTCTATATAAGCTTAGAATAAGCTTGCTAAGTAATTTGCATACAGAAACACTAACAGTCCGTGTCAAAATTCATTTTCATCATAGAGATCATGAATTGGTTCATTGTCATTCATTTTCTTCCTCGCTGTCCTCATCTCCATTTTCTAACTGAAGTTCAGGTGCTACATATTTCATCCCATGCTTCCTTAGCACCTCAAGTTCCATTGGATCAGTGATTTCATCTGAGCCCTCCACAGCAGCAACATTAACTTCTAAATCAGCCCCAGGATCAACTTCAAATCTTGTTTGCAAGCCATCATATTGAAAGATTGGTGTATCATTTCCAGTCTCATCCTGATTAGGCATATTCATCGTCTCAACAGCAGCTAATCTATCACGAGGACTAATCTGTCATGATTAAGGTACTAAGTTTCCTAACAGTCATTAATAAGCAACTCAAATTTGACACTGCACAATATGAAACAGTTAGCTTGTGCCTAGCTTGCAAATATAGCAATCTGGTGTTGCTATGTGAAACGAGAATATGTCAAACGCTAGAGAAATTCAGAACTATATGTGCCACTGACAGTCCTGAGACAAAATTCAGCATCACATGTGCCACTGACACAGGCCAGAGAGCAATTCAGAATGTCAATGAGATGCTAATAAGTCCATCGGCATTCATAATACTAAGACATGTGAACTCAGAAATTGAAATTTGGGGTTCGAATAGAACTGAATTTGAGTTCGGGAATGACAGATTGTACTTAGTGTATGGATTTGGGAGTTTACCTGGAAAGGAGAACAAGCTCGAAAAACACCGTGGGGCGGAGCAGTAAAGGCTGGGACCGAACGGCGGAGCAGTTCGATGAAGTTCAACGGTGCTGGTCGGAGTCGAACACCCAACAGCGAATCGAGACGCAGCTGCCGCTGCCGGTGTCTGCGTCGGGCAGCAGACTCGAGCAGCAGCAGGCGGAGGGGAGAGGGATGAGAGGGAAGAGGTGGTGGCGGAGTCCGGCTCGGCGACGGGCGGGAGCGGCGGCCGGCGACGAGTGGGTCACCATGGGAGCGGCGGCGTGAGCTCCATGGCTCTGGAGTTTGGAGGCGACATGTTTTTTTTCTTTCTTTTTGTTCTTTTCCAACGATTTGGAAATCAGAACCAAGGACACGCACGGTCTGTTTAGGATGGGCTTGTGGGTGCATATGGGCCGGGCAGTGCTTTGGTGACCAGGCAAGTAGGCAACAACAGTCACGATAGAACTTTCCTGTAAATACAAGAATGTGACAGCCATACATAGAAGGCAAAAATAGCTTTGGTGACCGGGCCACCTTGCTTATCACGAAAAAAAAAAAAATCTCTGTGACAGCCATACATAGCAGTCACAAAATCAGTGGGACGGTCACCAAAAACGAGTTTGCAGTAGTGTACATAATACATATAGACTATTAACATTGTGGGTGGAATGAAATTTCACGAGCAACACTGAATGGTGCATGGAGAAACTCGTTTAAGAAGATAGAAAAAAAGGAGACATAAATAGTGGCGCTTCTTCCATGTGGCACGAGTTCCAAATATGAATATTGCAGCATAAGACCTCGGGATGCTTCTACCCAAATGCTAATTTGATGCTGCTCTTTAGATAGTATCATGATGGTAATCATTCCTGCTGACAGAAATCACCAGCAAAACAGTGTTACAAATCAGTATATATACTCCTAGCAGCAATCACATTGTCACAGGACCAGAGAAAATGGATCCACTTTAGGCTGCAATTGTATACAGTTTCTCATCATCAGAAAAGAGTGGTATACAGTTGAACAAAGAGTTGAATACAGTCAGAACAATGAAATCAAAACATAGACAATAAATGCTGCAATGCTGCATCAATGATTTTTTTGTTTGAGGAAATGACCTCTTATCGGTAAATGGGAAAATGGGAAAATGTTAAACACATGCTTTATACTTCCCTTGTCAATGGGAAAATGGGGGGCATACTAGCGTTTGCGGTGCTAATTGTTGGACATTACTAGATTGTATATTTCACAGTAAATGTAAACTGATATATGAATAAACTCAACATAGCAAGATCTTGAAATTAAGTACACATGCCAACAATCATTTAAAGACTGTACCTGTGTCCTCATATTGTATCCAGTCAAGATATGATGCTGCGAAGAATGGATCTCTCAATATAAATACAAAACTTATCAATATTTACTCCTGAGATCTGAATCGTTTTCCCCATTTGATAAGAAGGTCTTCAATATTCGCATCCATTCTTGTACCTCTACCACCCCACACCAACATATGAGCAAGATCAGCCATCGATGATCCCTCGACCTCATGAACTGCTTTGAAACCCATCCTTGTATAGAATCTAACGAGCTGACAACGAAAAGGGCACGAGTCGTGTAAAATGTCCTGTGGAAAGACTTAAAGACACATAGAAATGTCGTGCATCATGTACATCCAATGCTCTTTTTTTTTCCATTTTAAACATTTGACAAAGCATGTCAAGTCAATTTACAGGTCACAGTGCTACATTGCAATTGCTGATGGATTCAGTGAATGAATTCATTGTCAGAACAAGTGAATTTTGCTAGCTAAACAGCAATCTCTGAAGCCAATCGACCATATTAATTCCATGGTATGCTACCATTACCAAACCAGCAAATTACTCACGCAGGACCAAGTGCTCAAAAGTGTTGTTCAACAAGGAGCGGTCCCGTTCGAGTACCTTGTCATGGTAGAGCGGCGTGTCGTTGATGGCGAGCAGCTCGGCGCGCGCGCACCCAGCGTCGTAGCCGTGGCGCACGGCGACGGCGCCGAGGAAGATGCCAAGCCCGAACAGCGGCCGGTCGGAGACTCCCAGCGTGGCGCGCGTCATCCGCATGGAGTCCAGGTGCAGCACGGCGCCGCGGGCCACGGCCGCACGACGCCCTCAGCGCGGCCCAGCTCCACGGCGTCTTCCCCCTCGCCGCGGGTCGCCGTGACGCGGAAGAAGGGCCGACCGTGCGGAGGCGCACGCGCAGGCCCTGCGCACGCGACGCGGCCGTGATGTCCGCCATGGTCGGGTAGGCCGGAGAGGGCGGCGCGGCCATGGGAGAGCAGCGAGAGGGGAGTGGTGGGGAGAGTGGGCGCGTTGGCGGGGGAGAGAGCCTCACGATTTTCTCCTCCAAAATCCGGTAAGGGCGTGTTTTTTTTATATAATTAAAGCTTGGTAACATCACCTGGTAGAAGGAACCCCAGTTTACAAGAGCTAATGCCCCAATAACAGGGCATTGATCACCATGTGCCAGATGATGGCAAGTTAAATTACAAGTTGACTGTGTATCCAAACTAATTGCCTGCATCGCCAAGTTGTGCGCGGCTGTATTGTGAAGCCTGCTGATCCCCTCTCCGGCAGTGTTTGCTCTGAACTCATGTAGCAGCGGGCGTAGACTCCGGTGGCCGGGCTCCATGACGAAGTTGTTCCGCTGCAGCGTGGATGCGAGGACCTGACTGTCCGTCTGGTAATTGAACCCCAGATGGATTGACAACGCCTCTCACACCCACTCTCTGGATCGCGAGCGTCCCCGGCAGCCGACTCCGGCCATCGCCCACCGCCTGACTGGTCAGCGTTCTCCTGACAGGCGGGTGGACCCAGTCAATCATCCCACGGATGTCAACAGACAGGTCAACCCATGGCCTGACTACGACGCACGGCACCACATTGAGTCCCTGCGCCGTGAGAGACGTGAAGACCGGGAGCGTGCCCGGCAAGATGACTGGAATCGCTTCGGCTTCGGGTCCCCACATCGGCGTGACTCGCCCAGGCGCTCACGCTCTCCCGGAAGGCCCTCTAAGTCTCCACCACGACACGGCTCGCCTGAACGACAACGTTCTCCGTGCCGACCGTCAAGGTCTCCTCCGAGACGCGCCCCTCCACGGCGGACTCCTCCAGGCGGGTCACCACCGCCGTCGCCACCCCGAGCGGGCCAAGATCAGGAAGACAATCGCGATCGCCGTCGTGACGGCGACAGGCGACGCGATGACGACGGACGTCGCAATGACGACGGGCGTCGAGAAGACGATAGGCCTCAACACGACGACAGGCGCCGTGACGAAGAACGGCGCCGCAATGAAGACTACCGGCGTGACCGTGATGACGACCGTCGCCGAACTCCAGTGGCTGGGCTCGATGACGAAGTTGTTCCGCTGCAGCGTGAGGACCTGACTGTCCGTCTGGTATTGAACCCCAGACGGATTGACGACGGCGTTGATCCTTGAAGCCAGCAGGAGGGCCAACGCCTCCGCCTGCAACGGCCCCGTCGCTTGCTGCACCTTTGCCTGAACTTCGATTGCGGGCGTGATTCAGATGAGAATGCCAATCCCCGCAACAGAAGGTTGAGGGAATGCAGCATCTGTGAAGCATCGCAGGCGCCCGTGTTGCCGCGCCGTGCCAGGTTGTTCAGGTTGCAGTACATCTGTCGGTTGCCTGCTCGACGTCATGTGTTGTTGTGTGTTTTCCTGCTTCTTTGAGGTGTTCTGTTTGTCCTTCATTTTCCGCGGCCGTCGCCAAATGTACCTGCAAACAGACCACTTCCTCCTGTCGAAGCCGTGATCGTTTCTTGCTTTCCACAGGTGCCACAGTGTGAGGATCACCCGGGTCAGATGTTTCCACCGAAGTGTGGATGCTTGAAGCAGAGCATTGAGCTGGGATTGAACTCCCTGCTGTCCCTGTTGTAGCGCATGAGCTCTGATGGGCAGTGCTCCTGAGTACCACACTGCTTGTGCGAATGGGCAAGGGAAGAACAGGTGCGCATCCGTTTCCAATTGTCCGCACCTTCTGCAGTTTTGGTCGATGTGTTGTGAGAACATGCCCGCCCCTTTCGCCTGTGGCTAGCACCTGTCGCAGAACTCATTATTTTTTGTTCTTTTCCTACATACTCCCTCCGGTTTTAAATTGTTGACGTTTGACTTTTTTTGAGTTACGTTTGACCATTCGTCTTATTCAAAATATTTTAGAAATTATCATAAATTTTGTTATGATTAGAGTCATCACTAAAGGAAATTGAAATATAACTTATAATTTTACATATTTAAGCTAAAATTTTGAATAGACGAATGGTCAAACGTAACTTAAAAATAGTCAAACGTCAACAATTTAAAACCGGAGGGAGTATTTCTTAATGTTGTGCAGTTATCTTTTTTTATAGACTGATGCGTGCAACAAAGTGGCTGGCAGCTGGAGCCGTGCGCTCTAGATGCTATGCTAACCCTCCACAAGTCGACGCACGTGACATGGGTGATGGTGGCGGATGACGACGCGAGAAGAGATGGCTAGGTTGAGAGCTTCCAAATCTAGAAATCATTGAAATTCAAAGAAAAACCGAGAATTAGAGACGCGATATTGAGGTCTATATCTCCTTCGCAAAAAAAAAAATATTGAGGTCTATATCTGGGATGACTTACCAGGTGAAAATGAGCAATAGTGGTGGAGGATGACCATATTATGGCTAGGTTGAGACCTTCAAGATTTAGAATTCACTAAATTTTCAAAGAAAAAATATCAAGAATAAGGAGGGATCTGGACCTAGGACTTACCTTGCAACGGTGGACGACAGTGGTGGATGACAAAACGAGAGGTGATGGGTTAGGTAGAGACCTTCCACATCTAGAAATGCTGATTTTTTTAAAAAATCGAGAATAGGGACGCGGGATTGAGGAACTTGGACCTACGACTAACCATGCGATGGTGACAGATGATGAATGGAGGTGATGAGCTAGTAGGTCGATACCTTCGAAATTGAGAAATCACCAAAATTTCAAAGAAAAATCAAGAATAGGGACGCGATATTATTAGGGAATAGGACATGGGACTTACGCGGCCACGACCGACGATGGTGACTGATGATGAGGCGAGAGGTGGTAGCTATGTTGAGACCGTCTAGATCTAGAAGTCACCAGTATTTCAAAGTAAAATCAAGAATAAGGATGCGGTATTGTGGCATCTGGATCCCCGATTTACCTGGCAACGGTGGGCGATGGTGGCAGATGACGGGATGAGAGATGATGTGCTAGGCTGAGACTTTCCAGATCTAAACCGAAATTTCAAAGAAAAATTGACAATATTGACGCAAGTTGAGGGATCTATATAGAGAAAATTCCTTCTGGCCTAAAAAAAGATGGTGCTTCCTTCCTTGGCCCTTTTCAAATCGAACTCCCTATTAGGACCAAACAATTTTTCGTTTCCTTTCATGGCCCTTCTGTCAATTTTGACACTTAACGGCGTTAAGTGAAAGGTAAAAAGATAGTTTTACCCCTGATATAAATAAACTTTAATTCACCTCTTGGTACAATTATGAAATTTGAATGGAAAAAACCTCAAATTTTGATTACATTTAAATTTAAAACTAACCAGATACATACTTAGTAATTTTCAAATGAAAACCAACCATTAAAATAATAGTTGCATTTCAACAATATTTTTAATAAGATAAATTTTATGTTATATCAGGGGTCAAAATAGTCTTTTTACCCTTCACTTAACACTCTTAAGTGCTAAAATTGACGGAAGGGCTATGGAAGGAAACGAAAAATGATTTTGGTCCTAATAGAGAAGTTCGATTTGGAAAGGGCCAAAGAAGGAAGCACCATCTTTTTGTAGGCCATAGAAAGAATTTTCTCATCTATATAACTGGAACTTACCTGGCGATGACGGGCTATGGTGGGAGACAACGAGACAAGGTGATGGGCTAGGTTGCAGCGGGCAATGATATATGATGGGCCAAGTTGGGGGAAAGAACTGATGGCACATAGCGAGAGGCAAGTGGGAGGAGGATACTTGGAAAGAAAATAAATACTCTCTCCATTCCTGAATAATTGATGGGAAACCAAGGAAGAAAGCAAATGATCCTTCTACCCTTGGTAAATGTGGAGCGTACAAGGGATGGGTGGCTACAGCTGGGACAAGATGCCGGTGTGAGACGGGAGGGCAGCGGTCCTTTTAGAAAGGAGACACCATGTTGGGTGCTAGATCTGTGAAGTGGGCCACCACGGCAAGCGTCACTAATTCCCTTCCCTCCTTGTGTGAAGCTATCAGCCTTGTCAGCAAGGGGCATGGCGCGTGTAGTCTGTCCTGGTGACTGGCTGCCCGATATGGCAAAGAGCTACACCGGGGTGCCAGCATGGTACTCGAAGAAGAAGCATCAACTGTGGAGAGGGGCTAGGGGCAGTGGCTGGGGCCAGGCCCGCAGCTGGGGGTGGGTCGAAATGCTATTGGGTTGGCCGAGGCTAGGCCAGGAATTGAAAGGCAAAAATTCAAAAACAAAAACGATATCGTAGCAGCCTAAAATGCAACTGTCACATCCCAAAAATTAGGGGCCTGAACTAGTGTAAATAAACCCTAAATAATGTTGGATTATGTTTGAATTTTATATTTGAATTTTTCTGGAATTTCAAGTTCATGCATACATGGCATTTCATGTGCACAGGAATTTGTTAGATTTTTCGTGGGAAATATACTTAGTCAAAACTCTCGAAAAATTCACCATAGGTGAAGTTCACAGTGAAGTAATTTCTGTGAATTTTTCATAATTTTATGGCAAGTTTGCTTTGGGAGAAAAATAGTAAAAGCTTTCTGCTGTTGTAGAAAAAAAAAAACACTTTAATTCGTCATGGGCTTCATCCTGGGCTCGGCCCATTCAGAAACTCCAGGAAACAAAAGAAAAGAAAAAGAGAAAATCTTACCTTGAGTCGGCCCAGCCCAGTGTAGACGCAGCCCAAGCCGGCCCACGTGCGAACCGCCTCCGCCCCGCGTCGTCTTCCTCCTCCGGTCAACGCCGCACCGCCGTCCGGCCACCGGCGCCCCGCCACGCGCTCCTTCGCCCTGTGCGGCCACTGTGGAGAAGCTACACGGCGTTCTTATCGCGCTTTGACCATTTTTGTGCCAGATTACGCTGGAGCCTTCCCGGTCTCTCTCTTCTCCTCTCTCTCTCTCTCTCTCTCTCTGACACCCATGGCCGACGGCAAAGGAACCGCCTCTACTCTCTATAAAAACATCGTCGCGGTGTCTCGTTCTCTTTCCTCTCCTCTCACTATCCTCTAGAGCCAATTCGTGAAGGCCGAGAAGAATCAATTTAGGAGAATTTGCCATTTCCCCATTTTCGGCATTCACCGCCATTGCCGGCGTTTCTCATTCATCGGTGAGCTAGAGCTCGATTCCTTCTGTCAGCATGGTCCTCACCTCTCACTGATGCCTTGTGTATGCTTGGTTACCTTGGCATAGGTCTGTAGCGTTGTCCCAATGAGGATATCCTTCATCCAGCCGCTGTTGCTCGTCGTTCCGTCGGCGCCAGCCACCATAGTCTACCTCGCTACCTCGGTGAGCTTCTTTGTGCTCTGCACGTGCTCTCGCGCATCACCAACACGAGGTCTCTGCATCCTTTTTAGGCTCGCCGTGTCGTTGCTCCACCGCGCCGCCTGACGCCGTCGCGCCGCCCCCTCCGGTCACTGTTCGCGGAGCCGCGACTACCGGGCGATAGCCCTTGAGCTCGCGCGTCGCCCTGCATAACACGTCGATGAAGATCGCCGTCGAATAGCCGCCGGCGAGCCCTCCCGTCGTCGCTGCTACTGTGTACGTTCTGTTTTAAATTAAACTAACCCTAATCCGCCACGTGTTCTATCCGATTGGCCAGTTTTAGTTTAACTGTTTTAACTCAAAATCAATAGGAAAATACTAGGGAAAAATTTGGTAAAAATGCTAGAAAAATTCCTTATCATTTTTAGGACCTTTTAGCACTGCTCATCAGAAACTAATTATAGGAAAAATATGCTAGGAAATAAATAGCTAGTTTTACCCTTGTTATTTGATTTATTAGGTAAACATTTCCCTTTTATTTGTCAAAAGCTTTACTTGCAAATTTCTTGCATAGATAACAACTCTATATATATATCCCTGTAAAATATTAGACATGCATATAAGTAGATTTAGGGCCTTTTTCCTATACATTTGAAGTAGAAAATAAATATAACTTATATGTCATAAACCTTAAATTGCGCTTATGGTATAAATCAAATCCCCACAAAATATATGAAACTATCAGATTGCATCTTAATATATTTAGGAGCATTTTCTACCAGTTTCCAATAAGGAATCATAAGATATACTACTAGATAAATATTAAACTTGATGCATATATGCTTTTCATAAACATTGCATAATTTTCCCTATTAGAGATAATTTGGATATTCACATGTTAACTACACATGTAATTGTTGTAAGTAAGATGTATAGATCTCACCCTAACTACGTGTAATTATCAATTTAGTAATTTATGAAGGACTTTAGAAATGCTAAGTTAATTAACCTAAGTAGATGAAGATCTCATATATGCATGTGCATATAGGTTTAGTTACACCCCATGTTCATGAATATATGTTGCACATCATAGGTATACATGTATCCATACATAAGTAATTCAATAAAGAATGATGAAACAATAATAATTATATTTAGTTGAAAATATGCATATACAACATATATATTTTCCATGCATAAAGCTTATACCTGCATTTCCACACATTCTTGTTATTTAGTTTATTTAAGTACTAGGGCTACATATGCATATGGCACCATATTCATAATATCTAAATCATGTAAAATAAATTCTTAGAACATGCCATATGTAAATAATTAAGTTTAGACGAAATATATCTTTAATTATGTCATATGTATGCATAAGGGCATATAAATACTTATAAAAGATAAGATATTAATACATAGGAATGTTCCTATATGCATTAGAAGTATATAACTTTATTTTACATGTAAATCATTTTAGGAATAATTGCTACGTAAATTTAGTTTGTTTATTTATGTTTGATTGAACAACCCCATGTTCATTAATAGAAATAATTTAGAATTTATATAATAGATATGCACGCAATCACTATCAATAAGCCCTATGCATTTTGCCGTCTTCACCATAAAGATTTAGAAAATAGATATCTATGCATACCATCATATTAGCCATGCATTAATTAAACTAAATAACATCCATGCATGTTTTTATTCAAGAGAAAATAAATAATAAATAATTTGTCTAGGTGAATATGGCCTATAAAAGGCCATCAATATATATCTCTTAGCAAATTATCATCGTAGAATAAATGGAATCGCGAGAACCCTAGTATCTCTTCTTCTATTTATTTATCGATAGAATTCGATATGCGTGGTCCGTTCGTACGAACTTCGAGTACATATTTATTTTCATGTAGTGCATTCCATAATCATGCTCTTGGTTTTTATTCGAAATATTTCTATTAATTATTGTAGATTTTATTGGATCTTCAATCGATGACTTTATTTGGATCTCTCGGTGTTTATCGTAAACGTGAGTGAATCGTCGGAGGACTACATCACGTGAAGATCAACATTTGAAGATCGACATATGAAGTATAAATATAAAGGTGCGAGGCAAGCACACCCCTTGATCATTTTGATCCTATGTTTGCAAATGCATTTAAGTGCTTAATATGTAGGATTAATTTGTGCATAATTTATATCACTAAAAATGCTCATTTGGGAAATGATAGATACTACCTATTATTTCTACCCATTTGTTGGACCATATCATAATCCCTTGTAACCATAAGATGGGCAATCATAATGGTTACATGCTCTAAGCTTCATAAGATAATTAATTGCTAATTAAGCTTGCTAAAATGAAAGGCTATATTTTGTATAAATGTAAGTACATGTATAATCATTAAATTTACGGATTATGTTGATGGGAAATTATTGTTGATGATATATGATGATAATTTAGATGTTGACGGGTTTTGATGTGATAATGTTAAATTGGATTAATGATTGTTTGATAATCATGATTTTGGAGACCCGTCGCATCGCATAAGGACCGGTACATTTGAATCTTGATTTAGGGAAATATCGTGCGACCATGGATGCTGGTATGGGACGGCTATGGCTAAGTAATTAGTTGAATGTTGCCTTGCCTTCTAGAAGTAGAGAATGTGCGGATAATTCCCGATTTTGATGGGGTTATTCGAAGGGGCTCCCATTACTATAACGTGTGGGATCAAAGTTTGCTGACACAATGAATTGTACCCTTTTAATTCCTGCCTAACTATCCATGTTTGAAGGAGGGGAAAATTGTACCTCTGGGATGTTAGTTGGTAGGTCCGGAGGGATTATTACAATTTAGGGAAGGCAAGGTTAACAAACGGCTAATGAAAACGTCATGCGTGATACCGATGTGCACACTTCGTGAGTGCACGGTGCTTGCAACACCACAGACGGTCACTCACTGTCCATGGGTACAGCGTACAAACTCTACAGAGTCATAATCCATTCGAATGGCCGTGCTTGCGGTCTCAAGCTCCTTAATGATAGGTCTTTGTTTAGAGAATGGTTGGGATTAAAATTGTTCATGATGATTATTAATATATAATTGGTATAGATAATGATTTTGTAGGAACTTGACATGGAAGTCAAGTATGTCACTTTATTTATATGATAATTACTTGTACTTACCTTTATGCAATTTATATTCAAGCAATTTAATTAGTAGTTATTTCATTAATCAAGTTTAGATTGCCATTTGCTCATTTATGCAAACTTACCCATATTATACCTTCCTTTATTTGGCCTTGCATATAATTATAGTTTTGCTATTATTCACCCGCATTGCTTGCCTCCGATAACTTGGTTTCAGAGATGACGAGGATTTCGGTGAGGAACGATGCCGTTCTTTCTAGGAGTTCAACTTCCAGTCAATTGCCTGTGGGATGAACACGGGGCACACGCTGGAGATTTGAATTCCTTTGTGTTTATTTCTTAAGGTATTTCGTCGGCTGTTGAGCCAATATTTTGTAAATTTTAAATAAACTTGATAGTTAAATTTTGATATGGTTATGGTTCCACTGTGATTTCTGTGTGTACTTGTCATTGATCCTGGGGCAAGTACGGAAAACACGGAGTTTCGGGTGATTTAATTACCCGGGACGTTGCAGGTGATATCAGAGCTATATTGACTGCAGGTTGACCCTAGATAGATTGGTCGTTAGATTAGATTAGTAAATTGAAGTTATATTTCCAAAATTTTCAAATATATTTAAGAAAATATAAGGATTTTGCTCTATCTTTCCTAAATCCTAGTCTCTTTTCTCATCTATATTTTCACTTGATTTCAAGAAATTATTCATCCTCTCTTATCACTTTCCTAGTTAAGGAGAAAGAGAAGAAGAAGAATGTTGCTTTCTTCCCTCAACCTTGATCCTAAATAATTTCTCTGGTATCTCATCTTGACATTGATTCTATTTTCTTCCTAATCTTATTTCTTCTATATCTATCAAGAGACAAGGAAGAAGATGTAGCGAGAAGGCGATGGTAAAATTAGGATCTCTTCTCTTATTCTTCTCAAAATTTATTAGGAGGTATAGATATATAGGCCGTAGAAAGAAAATATTAAGGTAGGATTATATGGCATTTTAAAAGTGCTATGCCATAAAGACCTATGGATATAATCATTAACAAGAAAACTGTTTTCAAAAATTTCGGAGGTTCCATTTGCATTTGATTTACTCGTTCTTTTTGACTTGGTGTTCATATGAGGTTTTGGAGTTTCCTTTTCTAAGCATAAAATATATGTTAAAATAAATAGTTTCAATTTTGCTAACCTTCCTTTAGGATAACATCCTACTAATTTTGACTATAACATATGTTAACTCTAACATCGAGATGTTGCTAATCATATATCCTAATCTATACTTAGTAACCCCCCAATTGCATATGTTTGACTAATCAAAGTTATTAAACTTTCTTCTCTAATCATTTCTATGCATGACATACACCGTGACAAAATCATGCTATCTCCCTTGTTAACCCAATGTCATTATCATTTTGTTGAACCTGTGTCGTATTTTTAAAATCCCTTTTTGGCATTGATCTCACATGTCCAATATTATCCTTGATAAATATACTAGTATCCATGTTGTTATTCTCCTTTGTTGATTACTTTAATTTGAAAAGGATACCACATTTTCACATATTTATTTCTTTTGTATCCTTGGTATGCCTTGCCTCTTTGATTCATGTAGATTTAGTTTAACATATAATAGAAAAAGTACACATTTATCGTATCATATTTCTTCTTTTGAAAATAATTTATTTCTTTCTCTTTTCATTTTATACGAGATCATTAAAAACTTGATTTCCATTATTTTTGATTCTAAATGGAAATATTCCTAATATCAATTGAACCTTGTATCACGTTTTGCATAGCGTGATGATTTTATTCAATTAACCTCCTTTGAACATTTACTGGTATGAAGAATTTTCGTCAATATCTTGCCAACCCCGTTTTACTATTCCTTGATAAATTAATAATCATATTTCATTATT